>OZ014483.1:26064314-26570242 GCA_963965965.1 Trididemnum nubilum
TCGGGAAATGGCAGGTCATACAAAGCTGAAATTCGGTGAAGTCGGGTATCCACTTTGCAAACAGGCTGAAAATAGACTGTTTGGCAAACATAATTCTGTTCAGTTCAGCTGGTTTATTTGCGTCCACTAAAATGCATCACATATAAAAGCAAGGGTCAAAAAAAGTTATAAGCAACAAAACGACACAGAATGTCTGCATCTGGCATGGTTGCTTCACCACATGCATACACCTTGATTGTCATACGAGTATAAAATACCCAGGCAAAACAGATAAACGCATTTTTCAATAATTAATTAATCTAGGTTCACTTTGCGAAGAGATCGCTTTGTGAGGGAATCATTGGCAACCTTGCAAGTAATACGGAAACTTAAGATACCAAGTTCAAAAACCTAGACTAATTGATCGATGATTGAGAAAATGTAGGGTGTTTGGCTGTTTGCAAAAACAGTTCATTTTCAAAGAGTGCTTGTAAAGTTGCTATCCGACGTACGTAAGTTTTAAAATTTCAGATCTTTCTTCTTTTAATGGTTTGCATATAATCTTAGCTTTTTGCTTCACACCCTTTAACTGCAACTCTACTAACATGTAACAATGTTTATGAAAAGTACCTGAACTAGTAACTGTACTGCTTAACATCATCGTTACAAGCAACTTTTTCTAGCGCTACAGCGGTATGTTTTTGCTAAATTCAAAGTAAATTATAAGCTGTTTTGATTTTAAATTTCCTGATAGCAATTTTTATTGCTGATATCAACTACAGTTTAAGCTAATGCAGCAATGCTATTAGTCAAATTCTGTTGAAGCTAATTTCAATAGACTACCGAAGTCGTGCAGAATTTGTGCTGAGTAATTGCAAGGCTCACAAAACAACAACCCAAAGCCGGCGCAGCATTCAAACCGAACAGCTTTATTTGCTCAACCTATCAAAAAAAGTTTGTGCTGCGCATTGGCGCGAGACGTGCAGCTAATTGTTTACATTAGCGGGCGCATCGGCAGCCCAAAGGTTTATTTACTTGAAAGATAGCTGAAGGTTCGATGCGCCTAAAATGTGCATCCTTATCAACTTTCAAGAAACTGTTTTACTGGCAAACCAAAAGTTCGGCTCAGACCTGTAATAAAGGCTTTGACATGTAATACGCATTTTAATGTCTAAATTGGCAGCGCTTTTCGATTTACAGTAGGCCTATCATTTATTTCATACTATTTCATACCATCACAGTGTTTACTGGCGCTCTAGAATCGATTTTTGGGCACCATAAAATCTGTTTTAAGCTTGTAAAAAAAAAAAACAGAAACAAACATTTTTAACCCTAGTTTACACGCAGGGGGCGCCGAGAGGTAGGGCAGGGAGGTACAATCAGTACTTAAATTGTAGAGGAGACGCGGGGGGACGCGTCCCCCAATCGAGAGTTAGCGTCACCCCATCGAGACTTGGCGTCCCCCCATCAAGATTTGGGTGTCCCCCCATTGAGATTTGAGCGCTGGATGATCAGACAAAAAAGACCTAATCCTTCACCTAAATTTGACAAAAAAACACTTCAGTTTCCGGCGAAGACTTTTTTTTTGGTCTTCACCCAGTAGCGTAGCCAGGGGGGGCCGGGGGGTAAACCTAAATGGTTTGCCAACCAAAATGCAGATTAAAAAAAATACCACGTTTTTAGCACTTCTGAGACTGTTTTTTTGCGCTGAAATGGACTTAAAAGTGATTTTAAGCATTTTTTGAAACATGTATGCAAGGGGGGGACGTATAATACGGCTAATTAAACAAATAACATATAGTTAAACAATATAAACATATACGGCTAATTTGTCAAAATAAAAGTCACAAATCAAGAAAAATTTTTAAAAATGCCCAAAACTAAGCAATTAGATTTGATCACTAGTGTAAAAAGGCCAAACATAGGTTTCATCAACAAATATATTATAAACTCAGAAATATGGGGGGGAGGGGGCTTTTCAGTATTAGTTACTTACCAATTACTTCTCATAAATATCGTTCTATTAGCCCCCCCCAAATTATTTTTCTCTATAAAATGTAATGAAATAGATTACTCCGTTTGAGTTTTATTGAATAATAGAATTTTATGATTTACCACCTTGTAAACAAGAGAACTACAATGTTATCATTAGCCACCTCCACATAGACCATTAATGCAATCAGTTTAATCATGTTTGCACTGCCAGTTTCTATGCCACGTTTTAAAAGTATTATTTTTTATTAAAATAGCTCTAAAACTAAGTTATATTTGCGAAAAAAAGCAAAATTTTCGAGCGCTGGGGGCTCCTCCCCCATACCCCCGTGCCTCCGGCGGCTGGGGGCTTCGCCCCCACACCCCCACCATAGTCTCCCCATTGCGAATTTCTGGCTACGCGCCTGTCTTCACCTAATTTTGGCAAAAAATACACTTCAATTTCCGGCGAAGACCTTTTTTTGGTGTTCATTCAATTTTGGCGACGGAATTGCGTAATCTTTGCTAAAGTGCTTTCGCATGCCAAATGCGTTTGGTCAAGGTTGCAAAAGCGTCTGTCCCCCCATGCAAAATTTTACAATTTAAGTACTGGGTACAATGACCCCGGGGCCCATGGACTTTAGGGGCCCATGGGCTTCAGCGGCCCAGCAGAGGGCCCATGAGCTCGAGAGGGGGCCCATCGAAATGATACGGAGAAATGAGCATGTGAAGCTTGAAGACTTTTTTTTTTGAGATCACATCAGTTCGGCCGGAAAAGCCATTTTTCGGACCTAACTACAGCATTTTCTCCGTCTATTTTGGACTTCACAAAACCCGAAATCCGTCACATTTAAGCTGGCCGCGGGCCCACTTTTGGTCCCCGGCGCCACTGTTTACACGGGGTATATAACCAACGCATTTAACACGACGAGGGAGCAAAAACGCCCCCCTATTTAACTCCTCAACCAAAAGTCATGGAAACACCACATTTGGCATGCGGGTTGGTGTTCACCAAATTTTTTTAGAAGAATTGGTTTTGAGTTGATGACGTCATCACTGTGACGTCAAGACCATATTTTCGAAAAATGACGTCATTTTTCGATGAGATCACAAGCGGTTCAAATTTTGTACTTAGGTTTTACTTTTAATACTGAATCATAAAATGCCTAAGTCAAAGTAATTTCGTCTCAAAAAAGTTTTATGAAGTCATTTAAGATAAATATTGGCCAAAAAAGGCTCAGATTTAGGAAAGTGCCTTCGGGAAACTTCCTGTCAGTGGCGTCGCTAAGGGGGCGCGGGGGGGGGGGTGACTCGCCCCGGATGTCACCATTTTGGGGTGACACCATTTTATGATACCATACAAAAAAGAGGGGGGCCCGCCCTGGGTGTCACCATTTTGGGGTGACACTATTTTATGATACCAAACAAAACAGAAAACCAGAATATTGTTAATATCACTGGAAAAGTTTACCACACCGAAATGGGCAAAAGAATGATTTTAAGTATTTTTTGAAACATTTATTTAGAGGGGGAGAAGGCACTAATTTGCCAAAAACATAACTTACAAATTAGTAAAAGCATTGAAAAATGCCAAAACTAAGCAATCAATTTTGATTGCTTGTCGAAACGTGCTGAAGATAGGTTTTATCAAAAAAAGATATAAGCTCAGGAATAGGGGGGTGGCTACTTAATATTAGTTGATTACCAATCCCTTCGACTTAAGTATCGTTTCACTAGCCCTTCCCCTTACCCAAATTATTTTTCTCTATTAAATATACTCATAGACAAAGTGGATCACTCCTTGCGAGTTTCATTGAACTATAAAATTGCATGATTTAACAACTTGTAAATAAGAGAAATGAAATTTTACCATTAGCCACCTCCCACATAGCCATTGCTCATTTATGAAACCCTGTTTAATCATGTTTTTATACTGCTAATTTCTGTGCCACGTTTTAAAAGGATTAATTCTCGTCAAAGTATATAGACCTAAAACTCAGTTATTTTTGCCAAAAAAAAAACTAAATTTTTGAGCGCGGGGGGGTTGCCCCCAGACCCCGTGCCAACGACGGCTGGAGGCGTTATTCTTCGACCTCCAGTCTTCGGCAAAATAGGGGATATGCCCCAGATCCCAGAAACACCCCCCTTTGTACATTTCTGGCAGCGCGTCTGAATCTAATCATGTTTTTGAACTTCTAATTTCTATGCCATGTTTTAAAACGATTAATTTTTTATCAAAACAAGCTTAAAATTAAGTTATTTTTGAAAAAAAATGCAAATTTGTTTAGTGCTGGGGCTCCGCCCCCAGACCCCCAAAACACCCCTTTCCCCATTGCAAATTTTTGGTTACGTGTCTGTTACGAAGCGTATGCTGCTCATATTTGCAAATTTTAGCATTTTACAATGAGAAGTTTTTGAGCTAGTCAAACAATCTTTCAAATACAACCTTTTGCAGATTACAATACATTATAAAGGGTGATATCACGAAATTCCGCCCCGGGTGTCACCATCTTTAGCGACGCCACTGCTTCCTGTTACCTTAGTGACTTGAAATTTTCAGCAGTTATTTGTGATGAAATTCGACTCAAAGTCAAGTTGATTAGAAAATAAATTTTTTTAACAAAAAACAGCATAAACAACAAGCAGGACAAAAACGTCCCCTCCCCCAACCCCGTGTAAAATGTGGTTAAATCTTGAAGCAAAAAGAAAAATTTTAACAATCACAAACTGATGGCCACAAACCGATGACCAATACTTTTTTTGTGATTTTTAATAGTTTAAAATGTATCTTTTTTTTTAATCAAAACCAGTTTTTGGACTTCAAACTAATTGTTGCTGTTTAGATCAGCATCTATTTAGAATGAATTGCCATGACTCAACGTACAAAATGCAAAGTTCCAGAAACTGCCCCACATTTTCTTTTCAATCGCTAAAATTATTCATTTGGTCGTAACATTTCGAAAAGCTGAGCTATGAAAAGACTTAGGCCTAAATTTTGGTGTGAAATCAATATCATTGAACAATGTAGTTTATCTTCATCTTATTAGACACATTTACTCCTCAAATCGGTTGCTATTACACTTATTGGTCTACTGTAAGTTAACCACCATATTTTTGTGTTACAATTACAATAACATGTGCGATACGCAAAGACTTAAGCCTATGAGCTTCCTTTTTCTGGATCGTTCTGAGTTGACTAGGGTGGAGCAAAGTCAACCAGGCATTTATGCCGATGATTTATAATAAACTTTTATCATTACCTTTTGGGCTTAGTTTTTCTCCACCGCAACTCACCTCTGATTGTACTTCTTATTTGGTAAGTCACTGCATTTTACATTGCCTTGTGTTTTCCTGCATGGTAATTATTTGTCCAATTCTATTAACTATCTTCAGTAATTTTGATAATTTATTAAGCTGTAGTTACACCTCCACATGAAAATTAAGTCGGCTCCAGCCTCAGATAATCGTTTAATCGATATTTAAATACAAGTGCAACGTGTACACGTGCATTTGAGAAAATTCTGATGCATTAATGCATCGCAAAACTATCTAGTGTTAGAGAAATACATTGCAAAAATTATGAACATTTTGGTGTGCAATATAGCATATTTTAAACACACGTTTGAAATTAGCTAAACACTTGTGACAGACTAATTCCTTAAATATTACAAAGCATTAGACTACACAATAATATTACAAAGCATTAGAATGCACAAATAACCATAATAAATAAAAAATTCTCACAAACTGATGGTTGCTCTTCTTGAATGTCAGTTGTGTATTATTTTATTAAATCAAAAGGCAGCAAATTATAAAGCTTCGTAGCTAATTGCATTTTTTCCTCTAACCTCTTAAACGATTATCCAGTCCTGATAAGGTAAATTTATGTTTACAACCAGAAATGTTGATATTTTTATTCAAACACAAATCATATTTGCAGTACGAACACAAAAGTGGTTTTTGTAGAGCTAAAGGATTGGGAAGAGTGCGCGGAAAAGACTTCGCCAAAATTCAACAATCGGACCACAACCACTTTTTTAAACTTATGGGTAAGTTTAGTGAAGAGATAAAGACATTTTTGAAACATTTGATAGGGGGAGGCTCCAGAGGTCAAAGATGGAGAAGAAAGAGTAAATAAAAGCTTATGTAAGAGGTTCAAAGACAGGACCTTGGGGAGACTCCTCTTTGGAATTTTAGATCCAGAGGTAGATGTTCAGTTGCCCACACTTGTTGCATTGTATCTACTGTGTAGACAAGAGAAACGCCAAAGTTTGTGTTGATCATGGCATCGAATGCGGTAAAGTTTCAAGTGCCGGGACTTTAATAGAGCCAGTTTCTCCGGAAAGCAATTTTACGTGGTATTTCATAATGCACATTTTTACAAGACAAACCTTTATTAAAAGCGAAGAAAATGCCTTGTCTCAAGTTTCAATCATGAGTTTCTAGAAGCGTATTGAAAAACCATAGCAGCAACCAGGGCATGGTATGGAATGGAAGACGATTTTTCCATATTCCATACTGGCAATTTTCTTCCATTCCTTTTCCGTTCCATACTAAAAATTTTGTGTGCCATTTTCCGTTCCATACTAAAATTTTCTTCATATTCCATTCCATACTTCCAAACCAAGGTATGTTCGGACCGGAAGCTACGCGTAATTTGTATTGTAATTTTGCTACGTTAAGAACACCTTTGCAAGTAGTCGCTTGCAAAGGTAAGCAGTATGGTACGATGCATAGCCAAACTGCTGAAAACATTGTACAAAAATTCCGAAAACAAGGTTTAAACGAATCAAAACAACGACAAAGAAGTAACCTCAATCGACGATAGAAAAGTAAATACTAATTTTTGTTACGATGGAAGAAAAAGCTTTGTCACTTGGCAAATTCAGTGCGTCGCTAAAGGGAGCCTTATCCCCTATTTTGGTTTACTTAAAATACTTTTTTGGAACATCTTGTAACGACTAGAAAACCGACAGTAGTGCAAAAAGGAATAACATTCAAATCCTACCTACTTGACTAAAATTACCCACATTAGCAGTATACTGAAGTTTTTAAATAGCGAAAGTTTAGTGGTTGAAGTTTCAAACATCAAATTTAGCATCCAAAGTTTGCACCTCGTACTGAACCTAATTGGTCATCAAGCAATTAGGCTAGTCATGACAATTTCAAACCTATGAACGTTTGCATCGTAGTCAATTCAAGGTATTCTAAGCACGAAGCCAGTGTTTCTCAATCGATGGGTCGGGATGCACAACCGGCCGATCAGGGTTTACGGATATCGTGGAGCAACTATTCGAGGGAAAGGGGGCTTTAGCCCTCCTAGCCAAGTCACTTGGAGAATTTAACCCTAAAATGCAACCAGGTAAACGTGTTTTGGATTTGACTAGTAAGTAAAGTAGGAGCTGAATTGGCTGGGCAATTTAATTTTTGTGCTGATTTTTAAGTTTTTCTTTAATTTAATTCTAATCTAATTCTTTCAAATAGCTTTAAAAACATGCAAAATGTAATCCAAATGGCATTAAAATATAGTTATTTTTTCTCGAAAAATCGCCCAACGACAGGGGCTTCTCCCCCAGACCCCTATCTATATGAGATGATTGAGTTGCACCTCTTTGCTCAGCTTGCCATCCAATTGAGGCATTTTTCGAACAAAAAAATTTAACTTCCGAGTCCCCATCTTTAGCAAAATCTTGGTTGCCGGCCTGTTTACGAGTGTGTCGGAGAGTAGAAATGTTGACCAACAAAATCGTTTATTTTGTTTTTTAAAAAACCAGCTGTTTTTGTTTTTTAGAGCCAACTCAAGGTTATTTAGGTCGCAGTCACTGCTGCAGATAGACTTTGTATTCTATGATCTGATGATGCAATGCCTACACTGTATAAGCAATGTTCATGAAAGAATTAACTTATTAATTTGTCGACAGGTGATTAGCTGCTAAACGCTTCCACATATTTTAGTTATCACCAGTGCTTAAATTGTAGGGGGGACGCAGGGGGATGCATCCCCCAATCGAGAGTTAGCGTCCCCCCATTGAGATTTAGCGTCCCCCCATCGAGAATTAGGTGTCCCCCCATCGAAATTTGAGCGTTGAATGATCAGACAAAAAACACCTAATTCTTCACCTAATAGACCAATTTAGTGGCGCGTCACAATGCCCATTGTCTGGTTCTTACTGCAGGTCGCAGTAAAATTTGCCCATTTAAATCAAATCAAATCTTTCATTATACTCGCTGGATTACGCCGAAGCGTGTAACGAGTTGACGCGGCCCATTTCCGCGTCATTGCGACCGGGCAACACAGCTCCTTTCGAAGAAATGTCGCAGCGGTGGCGAGCCGTTGGCAACACTGTGTCCGATTTGACCGGCCCGAGATTTGAACCTCAGACCTCCCGCTCCGGAGACGAACGCGTTACCGCTCGACCAACCGGCGGTAAAATTATTACATACACGCAGCTTCAAGCAACCACTGTAGGTTAGTGGGCGGCGTTTTTGTTTGATTTTACTTTTATTTGAAGGGCCAAAGCTTCGTAATTCCATTTCAGGTTATTTCCGGGGTTAAAAGTCTTTATAAATGCGTATTAAACTCATTTAAAAAAGGGTACTATTATGACACAGAATAGCGTTTCTAGACAATTTCACAGGATATACTTTACAGAAAATCAATTGCTAAACAATCATAAACATAGCTAAATGTGAAGTCAAGAACAATCTAAGACCAAAAAAAGTTCAACAACAATTTTAGATATGAATGAAGGCTAAAGCTCTAAATTAACAGCTCATAGTGTAGAAAGGTCAAAGCAAAGTAAATGATTTTGCATTATTTTGTGAATGCAAAATTAAAGTCGCATATGCAGGCGTATACGGTACGCGTGGCAGGGCCAGCAGGGGTAAGGTCTAGGAGAGCTAAGTCCCCCTCCATCCAGTCCCATAGTAATGTCACTTACGATATTTAGTAGAGAAAAGGGCTTTTTAGACAAAAAATTGCTATTATAATAATTATTTCTTCCTTAAATACACTCCGCCACGAGGCAGCACAAAACGCTCAAGTAAAACCAAAAGATGTCTAAGTAAAACCGAAAAAAAATTATTGTGAAATTTTGGACCAAGATGTCAAATAAAGTCACCATTTTTAAACAAACGTATCCAAAATTTTTGAAAGCGGGGCGAATGCGACGCCAAAAACGCCATTAGATCGATTTATTTGACAATATATCAGCAAACGAGAACGAAGTTAGCTAATTTTTGTCTGAAAATAGCGTGGAAACCCCTATTTTCAGTAAAAACGGCCAAAAATTCGGCAGCGAAAGTATTCCTTTTTTGAAAAATGTTCTCCTCCCTCTTTGAAAATTCTGGGTGCACCACTGGGCCGAATTGATGTTTTAGCGGGCACTCCACGAACAACCCAACCTAGTTGCCCTATTCTCAAAAATGAAAATGTTACCGGCAGGGATCTACCTCTACTGTAGAATACCTAGGTCGTACTTCAGATATGATGTTTACAGGTCATCACTGAGGAAGTATTTACAGTTTTTTAAAAACTGCTTGTTAAAGCAAAATGTCTTTGCCAAAAAAGGGACTAAAACTTAAACAAAACAGATCATTACTAGGGTAGAAAGGGCTCCAGTTTCGGACCTGAACTCCTGGCGCTCCAGCTTTGGACCTGGACTCCTGGCGCTCCATGCACGTCCTTTGTACTGGGCTTTTGACAGAGATTGAGACTAGTCGAAAAACCTGCAAAAAGTGTGCCCAATAAATAAAATTAGAAAACTTAACAGTTTTCATTTTTGTCAGGGTTAGGGTCAACTTGCCCAACTCCTCCTCCATCGAAGAACGTGGCTTTTAGTTAGCCACAATGCCTTAGACCATTGTTCCTGCAGAGGAACAAAAAAAGTGAACATAAATAATATTGCTTGAAATTCTCCTAATCTTCTATCGAAAAACTTCACTTCATATAGTGATTAGTTTTGATTATAAAACAAGCTTACCTCAACAGCAGCGTGATTACCATTTTGAAGCCAAATTGCGATTCTTAGGTCGGTAGAATTTGCAACTACTCTTTTCGCTTGTATGATTACATCGTGGTGCAAAACACAGTACCATTTTACACTTTTATCCTATATGCCTATCGCAACTCTGCTCAGAAATATCACATGTCATTAAATAAGTGTTAAAACGCTATTTTACGGTGCAAAAGTGCCCTTTTTAAAATGAGTTTAATACGCATTTATAAAGACTTTTAACCCCGGAAATAACCTGAAATGGAATTACGAAGCTTTGGCCCTTCAAATAAAAGTAAAATCAAACAAAAAACGCCGCCCACTAACCTACAGTGATTGTTTGAAGCTGCGTGTATGTAATAATTTTACCATTGATTTAAATGCCGAATTTTACTACGATCTGCAGTAAGAACCAGACAATGGGCATTGTGACGCGCCACTAAATCGGTCTATTTTGGCGAAAAAACACTTCAATTTCCGGCGAAGACCTTTTTTTAGGTGTTCATTCAATTTCGGCGACGGAATTACGTAATCTTCACTAAAGTACTTTCGCAAGGCAAATGCGTTTGGTCAAGGCTGCAAAAGCGTCCGTCCCCCCATGCAAAATTTTACAATTTAAGTACTGGTTATCACAGGCTATATATTTTTCTGTAAATGCCATTGAGCAAAATTTAGTATGGCATTGGTATGAAAGTACGAAAGATTGTCTGCCATTCCATTCTTGAAATCTTTTATTCCATTCCATGCAGGCATCTTCCATATTTCATACCAAAATTTCCGTTCCATTCCATTTCATACCATGCTCTGGTAGCAACGAGCAAAGCTTTTGCAATATAGCAAATCAGAGTGACAAGAAAATCATCTGAGAGTTTAAACGGGAGCCGAATAATTAATTGCTGTTAGGCAATTAATACTTAGTTTTCTTAATCAATTTATTTAGTAGGTAATCGAAAATGGGTATTTTTTGCTTCATTGAAATGAGATTTGCAGAGACCTATAGCATAAATTGGACTGTGTTTCATTTACATACATTTGGAGACTACATACAAAGTAGTGGAAAATTCTAGATAAACAGCAATAAAACCCAATATCAACAAATTCAATGCAATCCAAACACATGCTGTTCTTGATGCACGAACAATAATAACATTTCAAAAATTTTTAATATACCGCAGTACTATACGCTGCTATAGTACAATGCACTTAAAAAGTTTGACAACAAACTTGTTTGCCGTAAAATTACCAGTAGGAGGGAAACATTGAGTACCTAAGATATTGACATTGTGCTCATGCAATATACACCGCCTTAAAATTAGCGGCGCAGCATAAATGGTAACAAGAAGGTTAAAGGTGAAGCTTCCTTTTCTTTTTAACCACGTCACTAAGAAAATTTAATCTCAAAATGCATACTTTTAAAATACGTTTTGAACTGTTGATTGGTGGTGCGAAACTTGAGAATTGCTTTGATTAAAATGTTGATCTTCGAAGCTTTTCTTCTGACACTTGTCAAGAAGAATCGTCAGAATGGAGAGCGCAGGAAAAGAAGCGGCTATTTACAGGAAAAAGCCGCGCCGTGATTGGCTGGAAAAAGAACAATGAGAGAGCGTCATTAGTACACAATTTTTAAGCTGTACACGAATTCTTTTTGTCGGCAGAGGGTGGTGTCGGAAGTTTTGATGAAAGTGACTTCAAGAGCATATAGATGGAAAGGTGAGCGACCCTGGGCAAGAATAGAGAATTTACTGTCATCATAATGTTGAGCACAGACAGGATTTTGTGAAAGATGAAGTCCAATGGCTGAATCAGAAAGAGAAGACTGGGTATTGGTCTGGGTGGAAGATGTGAACCCAGACCAATACCCAGTCTTCTGCTTCACCTTTTACAAAATCTGCTTCACCTTTTACATTGGACTTCACCTTTTACAAAATCCTGTCTGTGCTCAACATTATGATGACAGTAGATTCTCTATTCTTGCCCAAGGTCGCTCACCTTTCCATCTATATGCTCTTGAAGCCACTTTCATCAAAACTTCTAACCCCGCCCTCTGCCGACAAAAAGAATTCGTGTACAGCTTAAAAATTGTGCACTAATGACGCTCTCTCATTGTTCTTTTTCCAGCCAATCACGGCGCGGCTTTTTCCTGTAAATAGCCGCTTCTTTTCCTGCGCTCTCCATTCTGACGATTCTTCTTGACAAGCGTTAGGCGAAAAGCTTCGAAAATGAACATTTTAATAAAAACGTTTTGAACTTTACCAGAATTACATAAAAATATTAAGTGGGGAAGTTGAAAAGGTCTGATCACTATCAGCTTTTTCAAATACCTCTGAAACGTGCAAAATTTGTTACATTTGACATTGAACTGGTTATTTTTTCCCCAAAAACTTTTAAAAATTGCTGTCAATTTTGCCTTCAGACCCCCATAGCCTCCAGCGACTGGAGGATTCGTCCCAGAACTCGCCTGCTCTGAGACTCTTCAGATGCATCAGTCTACTCAACACACCGTCCGCTCGATATGTTTTTTAAATAGAAACATTTTAGCGTTGGATTTAGCTCCTCCCTGAACAAAATCCTTGTTGCGCGCTTAAGGTGGTGACAAATTAAATCTTTCGATTCCCAACAATTGCAGCTTTGGTGTTCTGCCACGTAAACTTAACCACGAATGCATGAGAAAAAGCAAAAATCTAGTTTAGAACAGAATTGCTAAATGGCAGAAAATGAAACAAATTGGCTGAAAAAGCAGCTCAACTTTGTCTGCACAAAATAAGATCACTGTCGCGAAAAACAACCTGTTGAAGTCAAAAACTATTCGGACCGAAAGCACAAAACGATTGTTCGCAAAAAGTTCGTAGCTTGCGCTAACAGCAAAGTTTTTCCAACAATGAAATACCAAACTTTTGTGGTAGAATAAAGAATGAAATACCAAACTTTTGTGGTAGAAAGTTGAAGGCCAGAGACAATTTTGAAAGTACTGCACAATAAACAAGTTTAAAGACAATTTTACATCTTCATTTTAAATAAAAATACTTTCAATCCGCTACGAATGCTCAGAAGCGAAATGCAGCCAGAGTCACTATGCGAGAGAAATTTATGGCAACTCGATCTGATCGTGGTTCAATTCCCACCGTGATTATCCTTGCGTGCTTCTGCAAACTATTTCAGCTTATTGGTTTCGAATAAGCAACAAGCTTAAAATAAAAATTCTATTAAATACTTTCGATATAAGGTAGTACATTTTATAGTTAACTGACGAAGGCTGGTAAATGATCAATCGGGTTCGAATTTGATAGTTGTTAGCTCATAATTTAGTTAAGTTTAGTAGCGTAGCCAGAGGGGTGGGGGGGATAAGGGGAGCTATAGCACCCCCAGTGGCCTGCCTACCAAAATGCAGAATAAGAAAAATACCACGTTTTTAGCACTTTTGAGACTGTCTTTTGCACTGGAATAGACTCACAAAATCATTAAAAACATATTTTGAAACGTTTAGTTAGGAGGGGGGGGGGGGGGCGAATTCATCAAACTAAAACTCATAAATCATAAAAAAAAAAACTCTAAAAAATGTCCAAAAATTGGTGTTCAACTTTGATAACTTATTGAAAAATGCTTAACGTAGGTTTCATCAATAAATATATAAGCTCAAAAAAAAGAGGGGAGAGGGCTATTCAGAATTAGTTAATTACCAATCACTTCTCTCAAACTTCCTTTCATTAGCCCCCCTAGTTATATATCTTCTCTATGTAATATAGACGAAATAAATTACTTGTTGAGAGTTTTATAGAAATGCCGATATAAGATTTTATGATTTATAATACCAGCAAACTGTAAATAAGAGAACTAAAATTCCAGCAATAGCTACCTCCCACATAGCCCATTTATGCGACTAGTATAATCATGTCTTTGCGCTGCTAATTTTTACGCCACGTTTTAATTGCATTAATTTTTATCAAAATAGGCCTAAAATTAAGTTAGTTTTGCCAAAAAAATTCTAAATTTCAAACTCTGGGGGCTCCGCTCTCAGACCCCCCCTCTTACAGCCCCCATTGCAGGTTTCTGACTACGCGCCTGGCCAAGTGGAGAGAGCGTCTGCTACTGAAGCGGTAGACTCGGGTTCGATTCTTAGGTCGGGTCAAACCAAAGACTAAAAAAGTTGTATTCACAGCTTTCCCGATTGACGTTCAGCAATCAAAGGGACGGTGTAAAACCTCCACCGTGTGTGATAGACAAGTGGGCAGGTGGCAACTTGACTCGAAGACCGAAAGGTCTCTTTGCTGTCTTCTGGATAAGGCAATTTGGTAAATAAATTGTAATTACAATTACAAAATGATTTTATTCCAGAACGTACCCAATTTACAGTATTAATAGCTCTGCTCGCATGTATTTTGATTGGAGGAAGAGAAAAATAATTGAATCCTTTACGGTTCAGACAGTCTTTCATGAATTTTGAAGCCAAAGAGAATTTTGGCAGCTAGATTTATGTTTTGCTTCATTGTTTTTAGTTGTAGTGATAGTCCCAATTGGCAATAAGTTTAAAATTAATTGTTCTGACAAATTCGAAATATCGCGACTTCTTTGCGAATAAAAATATGCAAAGATCTTTTTATGCAAAATTAAATAGACAAATGGAACAGCCAAACATGTTTTACTATGCCTGTTTAGTTTTACAACGCTGGTTTTACTGCGCATGACTCAGTCATTGGGACTTCGCGACACGTATTCACGTGAATAAGACTTTTGTTTTTACAAATAAAACTTTTAGGGCGTCATGTCATGGGACTGCAATATACTAAAGGCCGGAAATTGTAAAAGATAAATAAATTAACAACGAAATTGTATTAATTTGCTCATATTGTAGTTTGCAAACAATGTTGAGACACGTGGAGATACATGAAAACGTTATGCATATACCAGTATTTGAGTCGCCCTTTCATGTGATCATAATTTTGACAGTAGAACAACTGCAAAAAATGGTCAATTTTTGAAGCATATATTTCGGGGAGTACCAAAATTGATTAAAAAAAAGGTTTGATGTTTCTAAACTTTTTAATTAAGCGCCTTTCTTTCGGACTATTTAGTATTTTTTTTTCTCGTTTCTGATTCTATCTAATTCTAGACTATAAAACTTAAAAATTTTTGAGCAGTTGTAAAAATCGGCATTTCTAGTGTTTGCTTGAAATCGCGAACACGGGTGCCATGTTGAGAAGGTGTCCAGTGTCCACCCAAACGCGGCGTCCATAATTTGAACTTTTTAACTGCTTGAGTTTGACAAAAATTAATAATTGGTATATGAAAATTTTAACTTTCAGACTAAATTAATTCAGTCTATTAGGCATTGTTTTTGTAAGCAAGCATAAAACCAATTTTTAGTTTTAGAGTTGATAATGTTGCATCGCAAATGTTTTCAATTTTTTTTTTCAGTCAAGTTGTTAGTTTGTGATTTTTTCTTATAGAAATAATCGGGGCTTTATTGTTTTTGTTTAGAAAAGAAAAATATTTTTTACCAAATAATTAGCATCTATAGCACATAGCAGCATTTGTCAGTTGGTCAGTCGGAAAAGTAAGTTGTCAGTTGGTAAAGTAATTGAAGCAAAGACATTCTGTCGCGAAGTACCCTGATATTGCTCGCCATGTCACAGTTTAGTTTTACGTTAATTCGGTTGCGTACTACATTTTCTTCACGTAATCCTCTTAAACATCAATTGATTAAGCAAGAATACCCCAGCGCTGGCGTTGCATCGTCTTTGGTTTTATCCAATATTTGCATTACTGATTTTGCATTTGCGTTGCGCACTTAACAGCGTGATGTGAACGCAAAATCATGTTATTTTTCAATGATGCTTCCTCTGTTTATTTTGAGCAGTGTGATGCTGTACAACTGGTGTGCCGACTCTCTAGCGAGCAAGCTGCAGCTGGTTAAAGCGAAGGATACACTCGAACGCTTACGATCTTGCGCCGATCGCAATAGACCAAGCTAAAGGTTTTATCGTTCTTAGCAGCAGCACTATATTATACAAAGATGAAAAAATCGCTAATACTACGTCAAAGTTGCGTTATGCATTCTGGTGAAGACTAACAGGAAGTTATTTCAAAAAGAATGCATAAACAATAGCGGATTGTATTTGTTCCTCCGCTCGAAAGGCTGAATCATATCTGTGAGGTTTCGACAAGAACAAAATAATGGTTATATGAACAATTTTGAGGAGCTACAAAATTTAAATATAACTTTCAGCACAGTCAACTTCATTAGCTTTCTTGTTAGAATCTGACATAGATTGTTGCCAAAAGTTTTCTCTGCAAAGCTTCTAATTAGAAAGCCGATGAAGCTGAATTTGCAAAAAGTTATATTTAAACAAGGATAATATTATAAATAAGTTCAAGTCGAGAGAAACCGATCAGTGGGCGAGCGTATAAAGAGTTTGCTACTCAAAACGGCAGACTCGAGTTTAAATCCCAGTCGGATCAAATCAAAGATAATAAAAATAAGTATTTACAGTTTCCTTGCTTCACTTTCAGCAACAAAAAGGACCGGTGTGAAGCATCCACCGTGTGCGGTAGACATGTGGCGGCTTGACTTGAAACCCCAAAGTCCCTTTGCTGTCTCCTAGCCAAGGCAACTTGGTGAATAAATATTTAACTACAATTAATTGCCATCCGAATTTGTTTTAGTTAATCTCAGAATAAAATACATTACAAAAGTAGCAGTTAAATGTACTACAGCAAGCAACTCTAGATAAGCTGAGGTAGCATGAATGCAAACTCGACAAAACTCGAGCGTTTGCCGAGCGTGAAAAATTGAACACGAAGACTGTTTCAGATTGCAAGCAGCGTGACCAAGAGGGCAAAAGCGTCGTTTTTACGACGACCCTGATCACACAATCTGGGTTCAACCCGCACTCTGGTCACGTTGTTGCGTTCTTGGATTAGACACTTTACGATAAATTATCTTAACTTGGTGGCTTCGAGCAACAAGCAAATTCAGTGGACAAGAATATGAATAAATCCTTTGGAACATTGATTGGATCACTGGAAACTCCTAAGCAGGTGCGGATTCCTCCAAGAACAAAATTGTTGTTGCTATAAAAAGTGTGCGGATCGTTAATAGTTAGCGTCTGACGCTGTCCTGCAACAGGAAAATAAAATATGCACTGCAACAATTACAAACTTGAATTTGAAAAGCATGAGTTCTCGTAAGTTATTCGAGTGAGTAAAAGTTTTTAAGTTTGAGTGCTCTCAGTTAATAACAAGCAAAAATCATGGAACCCGCGTTATACACTAGAAATTGAAATACATTTTTTGTTATTTGCTAATTAATTGCAAACGTGCCTCATGTGAACTGATTTTGCAACTTGTTTTTTCAACAAAACTAGGTACTCGTAAAAGTCAAAATAAGAAACTCAAACTTGATTGGCAAAAATCAGCTAAATTTGAACTCGCATAAACAATCAATCGAGTTGCATCTTTGGAAGATATCAGCCCAGCTAGGCAGACGTTCAAGGGTGCAGCAGCATAGGCGTAAGCAGGGGGCCCGCCCCCTCCCCCCAATTGAATTACCACCAATGATGAAAATATTGACAAAAAAGCATATTGTTTTTTTCAGTTTCAGTTTCTTTAAGCATTTTGCGTACAACGGTATAATATTAACATTAACGACCAGGGGTCCGGCCATTGGCGTAGCCAGGGGGGCCCAGGGAGCCCGGGCTCCCCCTCCCCAATTAAAATACCACCAATGATAAAAAATTATGACAACATAGCCTAGCGATGTTTAGTTGCAGTTACGGACGACAAGGTAGCCCCGGGGCCCCTAACTAACAACCAGGAGACCCTGGGGCCCCTAACTAACAACCAGGGGGGCACAGGGCTCCTAAATAACGACCAGGGGGCCCCAGGGCCTCTAATTGACAACCAGGGAGCCCCGGGGCCCCTAACGGACGACCAGAGGGCCCCAGGGCCCCTAACTAACAACCAGAGGGCCCTGGAGCCCCTAAGCGACAACCATGGGGCCTCGGGCCCCTAACTGAAAAATGTGGGCCCCTGGGCCTCTAACTGACAAACAGGGGGCCCTGGGACCCCTAATTGACAACCAGGGGCCCCCAGGGTTTCTAACTAACAACCAGGGGCCCCCGAGCCCTTAACTGACAACCAGGGGGTCCCAAGACCATTAAGTGACAACCAGGGGGCCCCGGAGCCCCTAACTGACAACCAGGGATCCCCAGGGCCCCTAACTAACAAACAGAGAGCCCCGTAGCCCCTAACCGACAACCAGGGGGGCCCGTAATTCACATTTTTAACACTTTATATGCAAAATCTGTGAAAAATCTAAGAGTTTTAGTGCTAAAAGTTGCAATTCCAGGCCCTCTTTTAACGTTATTATGAACTTAATGCTATAGCACAGGCGGTAATGCAAACCCCTAATTGAAATACTACCAATGATAAATATAATGAGAGCATAGCCAGTATGTTGTCCGGAATTGTAGTTTCTTTGATTTAGAATTTACGTGTACAAAAATAAGTAATGATTATGACGACCACCTGTTTACGTCATAATAATGTCATGCAATTCCTGGACGTTTCAAAAATTTGTCGAGTGACTTGACTCGAGTCCTCCTCGTTTAGAAAAAAAGCTATTTTAATTTTGCTTTAAATACTTTTTTTTATGAAAAAACTTTAAGGGCGCGATCTTATCTCAAAAGCATTGGCGTAGCCAGGGGGTGGCCCAATGGGCCCGGGCCCCCTCAATCGAAATGCCACCAATGACAAAAATTTAACAAAAAAACCTTGTTTCTTCATTTTCACTTTGTTTTAGCATCTTTGTGTACAACAGTATACGCGTACAACAGTAATTAACAATAAATAATATTGACGACCAGGGGGCCCGGCGCACTCCCTTAATTCAATTTTTTCCCACCAATTTAAATGTATAACCAGGATGAAATTAAGGGTTTTTGTCCTAAAAGTTGCTACCTCAGGCCCTCATCAAAACTTTTTATAAACGTAATGCAATAACCAGCGCCGTATTTGCCATATGACACAGTGCCAGAGCCTAGCACTCAGATGGTAGTACTTTTTTTGCTCTTCACTAATATTTGGCAGGAAGATGTTGCAAAAATCCTCTAAATGCCAGGGGCCCCGCGCAATGTAAATTCGGCCCAGGAATAAGATGTTTAGTAAGCGTAACCATCTATTGTACCATTTTTCAATAACGATTCAACTCCACCTCGCCAGTTTTTACGCGACAAAATACTTTAAAAAAATAGCTAGGGAAAATGCTCATTGAACAAATTATTGAATTTTTATTGTGGGGGCCTGAGCCCCCTGGCCGTACATGTACTCCTTATAACTGGTTAACTTCATGACAAAACGAAAATCTTGAAGGAAAATCTTTGAGTGGATTACTATTTACTGCTAAAATATTGGAGGAGGCAATGTGCCTTACTTACCCCTACATGGGCCAAATCACTTACAATTAAAATTTTACACCATAATGCAAGATTTTAAACGTGTTTTGGACTTTAATTGCAAGTGAAAGGAGAATTGCACAGTTAAATTTTTTTGATTGGCTTTCAAATGTTAAAAATCTAGTTTTTTCAAATGGCTTTGAACATGTGCGAAATGTGATCCAAATGGATTAAAATAGCTTTTTTTTTTCCAAAAACTTACAAAAATCGCCCAGCGGCTGGGGGCTTTGCCCCCAGACTCCCATAGCCATTGGCGGCTGGGGGCTCCGCCCCCAGACCCCCGTCTGCGATACGTTTGAGTACACTAGCTTACTCAACACGTCTCCTAAGTTAGACATTTGCATTTTCAAACCATTAGTTTTCGCCCTCTCCCATTACCAAAATCCTGGTTAAGTGCCAAGAGGGCTACAGCTTCCGATCTTCCATTCTACGATATCTTTGCCCAAAAAAAAGTTCATTTTTTGAAAATTTCTAAGGACGTCATTGCAAGTGATTTGTGCTTTGGCCCTCTCCCCAATCAAAAATCCTGGCTACGCCTTTGGGTCCGGCCCCCTTAATTCAAAATCATGCCAATCAATTTAAATGTATTTTTCGAAAGAAATTTTGGGCTTTTGTCCTAAAAGTTTCAGCCTCAGTTTCTCATCTAATCTTTTTGTGAACTTAGTGCAATAGCATGACTAGCAGCCATTTATTGCACTAACTTTAAATCACAATCCACCTTCACCTCGTTAGTTTTTACGCGACAAAATACTTTTGAAAAACTAAAAAAAGAAGAAAAATGTTCATTGAACAAATTATTGAATTTAAATTTAGGGGGCCTGGGCCCCGGTTGTTCATGTACTCCTAACACAGGTTATTTTTATGATAAAAAAATCTTCAAGGTAAATCTATTTTTATGATAAAAAATATTGCAGGAGGCAATGCATCTTGCTAACCACCACCTGGGCCAAACCACTTTGAAAATTTAACCTAAAAATGCAAGATTTAAAGGTTTTTTGTACTTGACCTGTAAGCAAAAGGAAGACTGAACAATTTAGTTTTTTTGATTGGCTTTCAAATTTCAAAAATTTAGTTGTTTCATATGGTTCTAGAAACGTGCAAAATGTGATTCAATTGATATTAACCTAGCTTTTTTTCCAAAAGATTCCATAAAATCGCCCTGCGGCTAGTGGCTTTGCTCCCAATCCCCCATAACCTATGGAAACTGGGGGCAGACCTCAGTCTGAAATACGTTTAAGTTACACAAGTTTGCTCGCCATGTCTCCTAATTTACAATTTTTGAAAAACTTTTCAAGTTTTAAGTCCTCCCGCTTTAGCAAAACTCTGGTTACATGACAACCCAGGCCTCTGCTTCTGATTATCCATTTTGCGGTATCTTTATCGCATTAGACGTCCATTTTTTCGCAAATTTCTGATGAGTTCATTGTTTTGCGGTTTGCGCCTCTTCCAATCAAAAATTCTGGTTTCGCCTGTGTGCAACAGGAGAGCGTATTGACGTATCTGTCAAGTGGCAAATTTTCAAGTTTTAAAGTGGTAAAAAAAAAACAAGGAGAAAAGACAATAAACAATCATTCACTTGAACTGCAAAACGTTTTCTATTCCGAAACTAAGTTTTTGCTATTGCATTTTGCATCAAAGAACTGTACATATATGAAGCGTTTTTGTTTCAGTGGAGCTAAGTACCAATTATCCTATCTTCAATCTTGTTTCCTAGACGCTGAATGATGCATAATTGGTTTTCGATGCTGTGACAGTGCCTTTTCCCATGAAACGTAATCAGTGGTCTGGCACAGTAGCGTACGCAGGATTTTGAAAAGGGGGAGGGCCAAAAATTTCTGAAAATTTGGAAAGAACAAAGATCTGAAACAGAAATTGTTCCTCCCAAATTTAGTCCGAAGTTTCGCCCAAAATCAGGTGAAGAGCAAAAAAAAAGTCTTCACTCAAATTTGGTCCAAATTTTCGCCCAATATCAGGTGAAAAGCAAAAAAATAAAAAAGGTCTTCACTCAAATTTGGTCCGATTTTTACCCAAAGCCTAGAAGAAACGCACCGAACATGGCCCTTTGTATGATCAAACCTTATGCCCAACTTGCAAAGGGGGGGGCCATGCCTCAATTTTGCTTACTTTTCTGAGCAATTTTGCAATCCTGGCGACCCAAAGGTGGGGCTATGGCACAATGGTCCCCCCCTAAATACGCCCCTGGTCTGGCATAACTGAGTAGAGCACACAAACAGAAAATAGTTAAGCAGGGTCGCAAGCAAGTGGGTAAGCATTGACCTGTCGCCGTTCACGAAACTTATTTTGCCCTTTTAAAGCATCAAGCTAGATTTTACGGAACAGTTTAATTGTCAAGCAGTTACAAAGTTGTCTGTAAACAGTCATAAACACTAGCTATTTTTCATTGAAATTTTACTTTTAAAGCGTCGGAGCTTCACCCCAAAATGATTTTTACCCATTTGGGTGTGCTTTATAGATGCAAAACTTCTGAAAGACGATTACATCTTTTCGTTCAAACGTAAACAATCGTATTATAGCCTCATACCAAATCTGTAAACTTGCTCATCTTTGTTTTCGTTTTATTTGTTTGATACTATATGGTTTTAACATGGTTGTATTTTACTGTCAGGTTGCTCAATATGATTTTTTGACATTGCAAAAAACTAGCTTGTTTTTTCTATATTTTTGGGGGGAGGGTTGTAGCTACAGTAGCAATAGCGGAGCATCGCTGAATGGGAGTCTGGAGATTCCGTCTTGAAGGTCAGCCTTGTCATTAAGAAACGGGGCAAAGACTTTTAAATTTATGGTTTCTTGCTCTTTACACAATATGTCTATTGCACAACCAGTGACTAAATTACTGATTACACGCGCTTATGTATAGTTTTCCCCTAGTTTGGTTTTCCAACATTTGGCAAAATCGTCTAGATTTGACGCTATGAGTGAAGAGTTCAAATTTCCTTTGCATTCTCACAAAATAATGACAGCTGTTATTGAATGCTTGCTGTGCAATGTTTTTGTAGATCAAAATGCTGCAAATTCTAAATCTTTCAGTATTTTACCCCGAATCCACTGACATAGGCGTAGGTCAGGATTTTTGATTGGGGGGGTAGGGGTATATCACAAATCACATGCAATAGCGTCAACAAAAATTTTTAAAAGAGAAACTTTTTGTGGGGCAAAGATATCGCAGAATGGAAGATCAGACGCCGGGGCTTGGTATGGCACTTATAAGCAGGATTTTGCTAAAGGGAGCGGTTTGCTAAAGGTTGAACCCAAACTTAAAAGGGCATTCAGGTCAAATGTTTTTTGCTCGGTTTTCTCTCAAAAACTTTTTGGCAAGTTTAAAGGTTAACTTCACCAAATTTGAGCTTTCTACGACCTTTCGTTCCCAAAATATGACAGTTTAGATTTCCCCTTAAAAAGGCTTTTTTCCCCTTAGAAAATTTTCCAAGTGTGCCAACTATGGGGATCTGCAGGCGAAGCCCCCAGCAGCTGGACGAATTTTTGTAATATTTTGGAAAAAAAAAGCTATTCTAATGCCATTGGATCACATTTTGCACGTGTTCAGAGCCATTTAAAAGATTTAGATCTTTTAAAATTGAGAGCCAATTGAAAAATAAAATTGTTCAATCCTTCTTTTACTTGCGATTTAAGTCCAAAACACGTTTAAAAACAGGCATTTTAGTGCTAAATTTTGTGTGATTTGGCCCAGGTAGGAGGAAGTAAGTAAGGCACATTGCCTCCTGCAATATTTTAGCAGTAAATATACTAAATAATAATCCACTCGAAGATTTTTCTGAGAGATTTTTGTTTTGTCATTAAAATAAGCAGTTAAAGGAGTACATGTACGGTCAGGCTCAGGCCTCCTGAATTCAAGCTCATTAATTTGTTCAATAAGCATTTCTCTTAGCTTGTTTTTTCAAAAGTATTTTGTCGAGTAATAATCAGGGTTGGATCCATTCATTTTTTTTTTAATTTTTAAATTCAAATTCATTGACGTTAAAAAAACTAAATTCAAATTCAAATTCATTGACTTTGCAAAAATCGAATTCCAATTCAAATTAATCTATAACTCGTGAGTGGATTCAAGTTTAAATTTGAAATTCAACTTCAATCCAACCCACTTTTTCACACCAAAGATTCCAAGAGGATTTTGCAGTTTGCACCAGCAAGTCGCAGCCTCGCAGTCGCAGATCTGTATTAGCGCATCACAGGTGCACAATAAACCAACAACTCAAGTCACTTGAATCCAGAATTAGATACAGTGCCGTCGCCAAACCAAACGAAGTGAGGGGGCACCAGCCAAAAGTGGGAAGAGAGCGCTAAAATTTGCGTATAAAAACTGATCTTCAGTTCTTGTACGGCTACAATTATGCGCTATTTTGAAACAAGGCCGGCAGTGTTTCTTAGCTCGCTTCGTCTGTGGCCAATAATCGCTTGAAAAATTTATCTGCAGAAGTGAATGCTACCAGACGTGCGACCAGGATTTTGCTAAGAGAGGTAAACCAAAAGTAAATTTTTTTACACAAAGACTGCCTGATTTAGCCCCCTTGCTGTACAAACTGGTGCAACTCAAGCGTGTCACAGACGGACATAAAAAAGAAATATTAAGTGAATGTGGATGGGGCCTGACGGCGGATTCCCCAGCAGCTGGGCGATTTTGAAGCAAGAAAAAAGCAATTTTAACGCCATTTTAATCATACTTCCCACTTTTAGTAGCCATATGAATAACTAAATTCCTAAAATTCAAAACTCATTTTAAAAAATTGAATTGCTTTGCACCTTCAGCCCCCTATTTAGGTCAAGTCTAAAATACGTTAAAACGCTCGCATTTTAAGATTAAATTTTCGAAGTTACTTTGCAAATGGGGCTTAAGCCCCTTCACCCTAGTTGCGCCACTGACTGTGAGCTCAAAATCTTGGGTGTGCTCTAAAAATCAAAACAGCTGGTCTTCGAAAAAAAATTTTTTGCGCACTGTTTCATGTCATAATCACTAGCGAAGTACCGGTAACGATTCTGCAGGCTTACATGTCTCATCCGTGACACATCCTTAAAGGCGTGTCAATAAGATGGAATACTGCGTCAGATTAATGTACAGCAGTTGGTTGCCAGCTATTTCGCAAAGAATGGAAAAAAACATCAAACGGGAATTATGTTCAAACGTAATTATTCCTTTGTCCATCATTGTCCGTTGTCTTGTCGTTGCGCTGTGTACCAAAAGCAATATTTTTAACAAACGAAAATGGGGGCACAAGCGGCCGGTAGAGAGGTACAGCCCCCTACCCCCCTACCGTAGCGACGGCACTGGTTGGATCCATTTGTTTTGTTTTAAATTTTTTAATTCATATTCAAATTCAAATAATTGAGTTCGAAAAAACTAAATTCAAATTCAAATTCATTGACTTTGAAAAAAACTAAATTCTAATTCATTGATTTTGCAGAAGTCGAATTTAAATTCAAATTCATCAATAATTCGTGAGCGGATTCAAATTCAAAATTCAAATTCAATCTAACCCTAGTAATAACTAGCGAGGTGGAGGAGAATTGTAATTGAAAAATGGTGTAAAAATGGTTAGACCTACTTACCACCATGTTATTGCCCGGGCCGGATTAACATTGCGTGGGGACTTTGGTACTTTGGGGGTTTTCGCAATATCTTTCGGCCAAATATAGATGGAGACCAAATAAATGTCTTACCATCTGATCGCGGGGCCCTGGCATTGTGCCATATGGTAAATCTGGTCCTGGTGATTGCATTATGTTCATAAAAAAGGTTAGATGAGGGCCTGAGGTTGCAACTTTTAAAACAAAAACTCTTAATTTTACCCTGTGTATTCATTTAAATTGGTTGCTAAAAATTAAGTTGAGAGGGCCCGGGCCCACTGGTTGTCAATATTATTGTTAACTACTGTTGTACACGAGTACTCTTGTACGCGAAGATGCTGAAAGAAAGTGAAACTGACGAAACAGTAGACTTTATTGTCACTTTTTTTTTATCATTGGTGTCATTTCAATTGCCGGGGAGGGGGGGCATTTCTGGGCCCCACCCATGGCTATGCCTATGCGTAGTGGGGATAGCTTACAGTTACAGCGTGTCTTCAAAACCTCTTTATAGCTTGTTTCCACGACTTGATAAAAGAAATATTACGACTAAAATACTAAAATATTACTACTAAAAACTACTAAAAAGAAATATTACTACTAAAACTACTAAAAAGAAATATTACTACTAAAATACTAAAATGCTTGATAAATAAATTTTTAATTACAAGATCACATTACAAACTTAAAAGTTTGACCACCTAATATTTTGTTAACATCAATTAATCACGTCATTAAAGTTCCGAAACTGTTTTGTCAAACTGTAACTTATTGTAAATGACGTCATCAAACGTTTTATTGACGTCATTACTTTGTGTTGAGCAATGGGCATTTCCTAAAAGAAACCTAAACCCGTCAGTTTGACGCCATTGAAAACATGAAATCACTTTCAGAAAAATTGGTTATAAAGTCGCTATGATGGCATCATCAACTTTTTTATCCCCTGGCATGCTCCGTGATGGATGTCAAATCAAATCTTTATTATACTCGTTGCATTACGCCGAAGCGTGTAATGAGTTGGCGGGGCCCATACCTACGCCATTGCGCCCAAGCAACACAGCTCCTTTCGAAGAAATTTTGCAGCGGTGGCGAGGCGTTGGCAATGTCTGATTTGACTGGCCCAAGATTTGAACCTCAGACGTCCTGCTCCAGAAACGAACGGGTTACCGCTCAACCAACTGGCCTGTTGTGAAGGATGTCATGAGGTTATATGAGAACAGCAAATTTGGCAAGTGGTTTTATTTTCGCTCAGAATTTCCAAAAAAAGGCTTTGTGAAAGATGTTATCAACTCAAAATCTTTCTTGAAAATTCTGAGTGAAAATAAAACCACATGCTAAATTTGGTGTTCTCATATAACCTTAAAGTAATTTAGAAATAAGGAAAATATAGGTCCCTGTTTCAGATAAGTTGCAGCAACAGCCACGCATAAAATAATAATGGCTAAAGCTTCAAGTGGCTAAATTTGTTTAGTGCACTCAATCTTCACAAATGACGTTAAAAATTGTGCTTTTAACCGCTAAGTTGAGTAATGAGAAGATGGAGTCTCATCAAATTCTCTGCATAGCCCCATATTTAAATAGAAAATTTTTCATCTCAACGAAGTCATTTTTGACTGAGATCTGCAAGTTTTTAGCAACTAGAAAGTAATTGTTGGTACAAATCGGCTCAAG
This sequence comes from Trididemnum nubilum, assembly GCA_963965965.1. Classification (NCBI taxonomy): domain Eukaryota; kingdom Metazoa; phylum Chordata; class Ascidiacea; order Aplousobranchia; family Didemnidae; genus Trididemnum; species Trididemnum nubilum. Next base: position 26,090,977 of record OZ014483.1, read on the forward strand.
CTGCGTCGACTACTTTTTTACAAGCCCCTTTTTATAGCGCATTTTTAGTAATTTTTCGAGTAAAAAATTTGCTATTGCAACAAAAAGACCATGATAAGATCTTTGATGATCACACAGATCATGATTTGGCACTTTTTGATTGTTTTTTATGTTATCCTTTGGTCTGTTTTATTCTTGTTTGTTTTTTTTACTAAAAAAATTACGAACAATGTACCCCATGAAAATGAGCGTGAGAAAAAATAGTCGAAAGTGAGTATATACTAGCCGCATGAAGCGATTTTGGTTACATTGCTTTCTAGTTTCTAAAAACTTTTAGATGTCAGTCAAAAATAACGTAGTTGCGGTGAACAATTCAATATTCAAATTTGCCAGTTATCAAAACAGAAATTTTTCATACAACTTGTTGCCGATTCAGCTTATGATTGACATCATACAGTGTTTTCTGATTCCATGAAAGATCTAAAAACAGTCCTGTGATCTTGTGAAAAGTTGTTTTAAAGGCTGCTTACTTGACTGGTTCGTGTTTAAAAATCGAAAAGTAGCACTTTGCTTACGATGCTTTTGCTATGCGGCAGACGAGCTCTGGATGTCTACTTTAACTAACTTTAAGTGCAAGAAAGAAGTTTGTCCTTCTTCGTTTATGTTCGGTTGCGTCGTGTTTAGGTATAGCTATGCACATCCTTAAGCAAATAAAGTAATATCCAAGCATAACATACAGTACTAAACTGGTTGTATAATGTATGTTGTTATAATAGTCTTATTGCTCGTGGAATCTATTAAAGCCCATATAAGTTGTGAGCGATGGCAATGCTACGTTCCCAGTACCAATGCAGTTTATGATTTAGTGAGACAAGACACCAAAGACACATTTGACGTCACAGGACCAGCTGTTTGGATGACAGAAAAAAGACCTTATATTTCCTGCTACGAAGTAGGTTTAATGAAAGTTCCCGGCGTTTTGCAGCAAGATGTGGAAATCTTGAATCTCAACCGGAACTTAATCACCCATATTCATGAAAATGCGTTTGAAAATTATCCGTCTTTAATAGCGCTATTTCTGGCAGAAAATTGTGTGTACGTTAATTTTTATGAATCCAGACAAGGGCGTCGGCAGAAAAATTTTCAGGGGGGGGCCAATAAGAATGGAGCCAGTATTAACCACTAAAAATGGAAGAATTTTTGAAATTTGGGAGCTTTTAGAAAGAGTGTGTGAAAATCCAGGGGGGGGCCATGGCCCCCCCCTGCCCCCCCTTGCCGACGCCCATGAATCCAGAACGCCTAAATGTTCGATGCCATTTCTGAAAGTATCCCCAAATGCATTCTTTAATCTTAACAAGTTAAAGTATTTAGATTTGTCTGGCAATAGTTTAATTAGTATGCCAGAAAATCTGCCAAAATCGCTTTTGGTTTTGGATATATTTTTTACAAATATCGGACCAATCACCAAGTTTCAAGTTGCTAATTTAACCAACTTAGAATTAGTTTTATTCTCCTCAAATTGTGTTGGAGGCGACCTACAGCATCTCTGCAAAGGAAACTTGACTATCAATAATCTTGAGTTTTCATCTCACAATCTTTCTTTCTTGGATTTGTCATACAACAACATTCCTCAGATTCCCAATTGGTTATTTACAACGTCTCTAATCGGAATAAACCTTCGTGGTAATCCAATGAGGACAGTGCAACAAAGCGATTTTGCAAAATGTGGTAGTTTAATTGAATTGCATTTTTCTTGGACCTCTAGATATGATAGAATTCCATTAACTCTTTTTCCAGGTGCTTTCAATGGTTTAGTGGACCTAAAATATCTAGATTTATCAGGAAACATGATTTCTAGCTTGCCTTACCGTTTTCTTGCTGAAAGCATCAAATTAGAAACGTTGAAGTTGGCATTCAACTGCTTGAAATCTTGGGTAGAAAATCCAATTGGATTGCCTTATACGGCGATCAAGTATTTAGATTTAACTGGAAATACGTTTTGTACAAACGAATTATTTCCAATGAAACCCAAATTTTCTAAGCTGAAATTGGGAGACGCTTACAAGAATTTGTCTCGACTGGAAACCCTTATGCTAGGCGCACCCGTAAATCCAACAAACGCTGACGTGAAATTATTTTGGTTTGTGTCTTATGGAGCTCTGTATGATCGAGTAGATAATGAGAGTTTGGAAGTGCTTCAAAGCTTACCTCAATTAAAACAATTTTCTCTTTCATTCTCTGGGATACGAACACTTGAAATAAACGCATTTTGTGGTCTTAATTTGATAAGCTTAAATTTGGGAATCAATGAAATTGGCATAAATATCAATTCTAGTCTAACCACTAAACGATTTAAAAGAAATGCTGCAAAAATACGATCTGAATCAAATTTTTACCAACCACGTAATAATATTCCCCGCGCACAATATTTCAATCTACTTCAATTGCAGAGAAATGCCATTGTAAATCTTGAGGAATATCCGCTTGGCTGTTTTAAATCAATCTCTTACCTAGATCTTTCTTACAATCGAATCAACTACATTCATAATTATACTTTTGAGCACCTACTTCATTTGCAAGTTTTGGACCTGCAGTACAACCCCATCCGACATATCGACAGCAATTCATTTAATTCTCTTGCAAGTTTAAATCACCTATTATTCAACTTTACAGATTTTCAAGAGCAATTTACTCTTAAGTTTCTTTTAGGTTGCCCTCAAAATTTAAGCATGAAATTTGGTGATTTTACCACTAATATGTTTCGGCTTTTAGCAGCCTACAGAAATAACTACACTTGTTTTGAGAGCATTTATAATTTGTCTGTTTGCAATGTTCCAATACCAGCTTATGATATTCTTCATAACATTCCCGTGTTCTCACCATTTCCAAACTTGTTAAAAATGCTATTCAAAGGAATAGAAATTAACTATCCTCTTGGAAACAAGTTCTTTGGAGGTGTGACTAGACTGCAAAATTTGACCATGATACATTGTGCAATGCAAGAATATCCTTTTCGTGCCGTGGAACCTCTGCGGCAATTAATATTTTTAGACTTGTCTTTCAACAGGATCCAAAAAATAGAACGTTCTTGGTTTTCCAAAACACAAAATTTAAAAACATTGATATTATCTCATAATTTTATCAAGACCATTATGCCAGGAACATTTCAAATCATGGCAGATCAAGGAATTGATCGAATTGATCTCAGCAACAACTACGTTACAGACGTTGGACTTAAAGTAATTGACAAACGTACGTTACAAAAACTAAAGTACCTGGATCTTCGAAGAAATCGTTTGACTTGCGACTGTTCCATGAGTCGTAGCTTTGGGTGGTTTATTCAGTTTTCAGATAAGCATCTGCTTATTCCCGGCTTTGTACCTCTGTGTTCTGATGCTGTGGACGATTATTACGGAGGATGTTTGTCTTGTGCGACCGGTACTTCCATTCAACAATCTTCCCTATTTCTTTACAGCTCCTCTTTCATATGTCAAGAAACCTTCTTGCAGACACTCACTGTTGTATCTAACATGATAATATTTTTACTACTCGTAATGCCTCTTGTTTCCAAAACCAAGATTCTCAAGAAAGCACTTGTGCGACCATTGGTGCAAAGCGTGATTCGGCAGGTTTTTGAAACGAAAGAACGTAACCAAAATGACATTGAGCTTATTGACAAGGTCTATTCATTTGATGCAGTGATCTGTTTCGACACTGAAGATACCAACATCGCAGACTGGGTAGATCATGTCATGATTCCCAAGTTAGAAAACAGTTCGCCTTCATTTCGTGTGGCGATAATGGGAAAAGAGGACTGGTGCGGAACCACACGAGTGCAACAGCTTCTTCTCAGAATGGAGTCAAGCAGAAAAACAATTGTACTGCTAACTGACAAATTTTCCCGTACACCACAATGTCGATACATTCTGTCTGTTCTTGAGGAAAAGATTTTCACAAGTGGTAAAGACAAGAGTCTTGTCATCTCATTTAATCAGCGTTTGTCCGAGAAAAAGCTAAAAATACGTCGCCATCGAAACGTTTTATCAGTTCTAAACTACCCAGGCCTACATCAAAACGATAGTGACAATATAGCGTTTTGGGAAATGCTGAAACTATCATTGTCGGTTTCTAATAATCTGAAGGTATCTTACGAATAAAACAATTACATGAAATTATGTCCAAGAAAACAACCAGTGAAGCAATTATTGCAATTTTTTTTATATCATGCACCAACTTTGTTATCGAAAACTTTGCAAGTGGACCGTCATTCGTCGGCAGCGTGGCCAAAAGGGCAAAGGCGTCGTCTTTACGACGAACCTAATTGCACGATCCGGGTTTGATCAGCACTCAACAGCAGGTCACGTTATTGCGTCCTATGATAAAACGCTTTACGGTAATTTTCTCTGCTTGGTGGCTTTCAACAAATTCAGTGGACGAGATTTCGAAGAAATACACAGGAACATTGGATCACTCGAAACCCCTAAGCAGGTGCGGATTCCGCTAAATACAAAGTAATTACTGCAATGAAAGTGTGAGCATCATCCCATTGTTAACGTCTGACGCTGTCCGGTGACAGGAGAATAAATATGCACTGCAAAAAGCAAAAACACTTTAATATAGTGCTTTTGGTGGTTTAAAGTGATATTGATGTATCATCTCGTTAGCATTTTTAATGATACTGAATATTGCGCTTTATTTAAATTATATTTTCTTCACGCAACTGACCTTCACAGAAAGCCTTGCATGATTTACTTTGGCCGCCACAATGAATTCAAAATCTTCAGCTTTTTAGGCTAGCTTTTCTTTATCCATAAAAACATAAACTTTCTTTCAAATGATTCTCTGTGCAAAAATTTTTGTGATGGCGCTTATGAAAACAAACAGTCGAAGAAGTGCATATATAGTTAGATACAGTGATAGCAAAACAAAGCCTTTGTTGTTAAATGTCTCTAAAGCGAAACATTGGAGTTAGTCTTGCTCTAGCTCCTTTATTTACACACTATCAAGCAATAAGTTTATCTGTTGTATTTTTCTTTCAATAGACATCTGGCAAGTTAGTTAAAATCAAGTTACAAAAAATCCAATACATTTGCTCTAAACATTTTAGCTTTAGACTATTTTGGCATTGTGATTGCTTTTAAATGTTATTTAGTCACTTTTGAGATGTGCTGTTTGGCCCTCTGATATTGCATGGTACGTAGCGAACTTTTTGATTTTATTTGTCGATGGAGATATGTTCTGTTCCGCGCATTTGATCCATAGTTGTTTGTTTTCTATATTTCAATCCGAAAGTCAATGTAACTGACCTTTTGAACCCAACACGTTTATTTGATTTTTCAAACTGAAAGATTGAGTTTGATCATTTTAGATAGACCAAAACTTTATAAACAGTAAACCGAAAGCATGGTCTAAACTTGTAATCATTGATGTTTTTCCTTTTAATGTTTTGTAGTTACATTTTTGCACAGCATTGAATGTACAGAATTTACCGTACTATAAAGTTTTTTATGAAATGTAAATGTAGAAGTTAAGAATAGGTTTCTTCTTTCTTATCTTTATTCTGTCCGTTATAGCTTTGCTTGATAGATTTTAATTTATAGACGTAATCATTTTTTTTCAGTCAAGGGCCAACTGTTGACGCTTGATCTGTTCAGTGAAATTTCGTTAATCAGCAAAACGCACTGACAATAACAGTTACCAGTATGTCTAAAATTTGTTGCAATAATTTAGCTCGTATTCATGCTCGAAATCTAAGAGAATACGGGAAGCCAATTCGATAGACGTAATAGCATGTATTGAAACAGACTAGATTTGCGTATTCTGCGATAAGTTGAATTGTTTTGAAATTTGCGTGGTTTTGAATCTGTTACTAACAACCACCTGCCAGGTTTGACAAACAATCGAAAAAAACTAGTTTTGTCACGGTTCTACTTCACGTCTATCTTGAGTTATTAATTATAGTTATTGCTTAATGCATTGTTATCTCGTGGAAAATAAATTCAGATCTGCTGCTCAGCTGTAAAACATGATGATTTTTTCTTTTTTTACTTGCAAACTGACAAAAATATGCTACTGGCGACATTTAATTTTTAAAGGAATACTAGGCTCATGTTTGATCAAAATTTAAAAACTAAGCAAGAGCAATGCCAGTCTTCAGCAGTAATAAAAATTAAGGACAAACGAAAAAGAAGAACATTCTTAATCTAAAAACTTAATCCTGCGCTGATTCAAACCGATAAAAGTTAGTGATTTTCCAGTATTTGGCAAGCAACATTGCAACAATTTCGAGATTATATAGGGCTTTTGCGCATAAAGCGTTTTATTTACTCAAGCTGTCAAAGCATTCGGAATTAAACAGTTTCACAAACATGGTCACTTAAATTGGCATCAAGGATTTTTAACTTTAAGAACAAATTAAGAACAAGCGAGGCTGAAAAAATAGCAAAAAATTACGAACAGCCAACATCAACTCAAAATTTACTGGTTCCTATAAAAAAGAGCGTGTTGCGCTTGAGCAGGAGTGTCTAAAGTGCGTCTCGCGCAACGATTTTATGTGGCCCGCGAGTGGCCAAGGGAATTAAAGTTATTTTGGGGTAATTTTGAGAAAAAGCAAACCACCGTCGAGTATCTTTAGTTATGTTATGCTTTTTTTTTTGCATTAAGTTTACACCTAAAATTCCAGCAGGTATGATATTAAAATTTGGCGAAAACCTTTTTTTTTTTGGTCTTCATCCCAATTCCCGACAGGCGAAGACTTTCTTTCCGTTTTGGTCTTCACCTAAAACTTCATCAACGTTTGTTGGCTGCTGTCCGCTCTTCAAAAATTTTGGGCTCTTTTACATTAAGTTAGATTTATTCTCCAGCGCAAAAGTTTATTAAAGTTTATCTGCCGGTAAGGAACCGCAAAGGTAAAACTTGTGTAAGCCCAAGTGGTTAGAATACTCGGTTATCAGCTGTTTCTACCACTTGTGAGAATCAGGTATCTCGGTTGACAGTTGTGATAGTTGCTGATCAGGACCAATAGTCCGAAACAGCACTGTCCAGCTCTGTAAACTTTACCTTTATTTTACACGGGGGAGCATTTTTCCTCTTGGATTTTTCGTGATAAATCCCTTCAAAACACGATTTTCATTTCAAATTAACTCGACTTAGAGTTAAATTTTTTCAAAAATAACTCTAAAATTTTAAGTTGTCAAGGTAACGGAAAGTTTCCGAATTAGAATTGCGTCGAAGTCACTATCCGAAATCTGAGCATTTTTGGCCAAAATTTAATTTAAGTGATGTCATTAATACGTTTTTGTGACGTAGCCAACTTGACTGCAAGATTTCATGATTCAATGTCAGAACACAAACCTATGTACAAATTTTGAACCGCCTATGATGTCACTACAAAAATGATGTTATTTTTCGAAAACATGGCCGTGACGGTTATCAACTCAAGTCTAATTTTTCGTAACTTTTTACGAAAAATTAGTTTTGAGTTGATGATAAAAGTTCGAAAAATTTTAGTATACACCAACTCGCATGCTAAATATGGTGTTTTAATGACTTGTGGTTTATGAGTTAGATAGGGGAGCATTTTTGCCCCTCTCCGTGCAAAGTGCGTTTGCCAAATAACCCGAGTACAACAGGGTTAAAAATGTGATTTGTTTCAAAAAAGTTGAAAGTGAAATAAGCATGCTTTTTAAGTGATCGTAGAGCTTACTTTACTGCACTTTCAAGTTTTAATTACGTTTTCTGCTGCCGAATGACTGTTATTATAAAAGTGTTTCTTGAACAAGAGTGTGATCAGCATATTTTGTTTTCTGTGATTGTCTGCCAGTTGGTCGAGCGGTAACGAGTTTGTCTCTGGAGTGGGAGGTTCAAGGTTCAAAGCTCGGGCCTGTCACATCTGAAACAGTGTTGCCAACCTTTCGCCACCGCTGCGACATTTCTTCGAAACGAGCTGTGTTGCCCAGGCACAATGACGCGGAGATGGGCCCCGTCAATTCGTTACACGCTTCGCCGCAATGCAACGAGTGTAATGAAAAATTTGAATTGATTTGTGATTGTCTGCCAATACAACAGTGCTGACTTGCGTTATGTCGCAGCAATTTAAGCTTCGGTTTGGTTGACACGGAGCAACATCAAAAATTCCATTTAAATTCCGTTATGCAAATGTTGCAATTTTAAAAGGGATTATTAAAGCGAGTACTGAAGCGTACAAAACAAAAACAATATTCGTCGTACTGCGTAAATATCACTGCGCTGTTTAGCAAGCAAATTATTTTCTTGTTTTTGGCAATACATTATTGCAATGACATGAGCATATAAACCAACAAGAATTTAAATTTTAAACACCTTGGGCTTGTTCTTATACCTAACGTTTTTGTCCTATCAGCTTTTAAAATTGCAGCAGAACAGCAGCATCAGTAAACAACCATTGTGGAAGGTTGCGCTCACAGAATGTTGATTTCATTGCTTGGTTGTTGACATCTTACGCAGAGTCAAGTATTCGGTGAGGTTTCTCTACCCTATTGTTTAAGAGATCGTACTTTTTAAATCAAGAATTCAATAGCTCGTTTTCGGCCTAGCATTCTTATCCTATGCTTTTTTTTCAACTCGCATTCGACAGACAAGCCTATAGGCCTACTAGTGTGGAATAGGAGAGTACAGTATAATTGAGCACGACCGGCAAAATGTTAAAAGCGTATTGTTACGAGACTACACTGATAAGCCGGTCTACAACTTTTAGGCTCGGACTTTTACTTGCGGGACGTTTATGCGCCACCGATTATGCACGGGACTTTTAGACACCAAAGATGAAAAAAAATTTTTTCAAAAATTTTCTAAATATTTTTTCCAAAAACTTTCTCCAAAAAATTTTTTTTCTTCCAAAACAAATATTTTTTCTATAAATAACAGTTTTCTGACAATTTTTAATGTAAAACTTTTCATACAAGTGCTATAGCTTAAATTTATCATGCTCACTGCATTCGCTTCAATTAAAATAAAATGTAGACGAAAAGTACGTATCAAAAAGAGCTCTCTCAATACTGCACGCAGTGCTGTCGTCGAGGGTAGCCCTCCGATCTGTCATTTTACCTCATTCTCAAGAGGGTTGAGGTCACTGAGGAACTCTAGGGAGACTCAACAATTGGACTACGCCCAAGGTCTAAACCTGAGATCAGAAGTCAACGATAGATAGAGAAGAAGGAAAATGGGCTTGGCAGTCACTTTTTTCAAAACTTCTAACCCACCTCTGCCACGATTTTTCTTGACAAGTGTCAGATGATAAGCTTTAAAGATATTAACATTTTGATCAAAGTAAACCTTTTTTGTTTGAAAAACCTTTTTTTTGGAAAAAGCTTTTATTCGAAATGTTTTTGAAAATGAAAATAATGTTTTTCAAAAAAAAAAACTGAAAAACTTTTTTTTGAAAAAAAAAAAGTATTGTTTGAAACACAAAAATTGTTTTTGAAAAAAAGGAAAAAATTTTTTTGCACACAAACATTTTTTTGGAAAGAAACTTTCCTTCGGAAAAAATACTTTGTTTAAAAAAATAAATTTTTGTTGAAATTTTATTGATAAATTTGCGCCTTTGGCAGAAGCTATTCATCCAATTTTTGCCGTGTTGTTCAGTTTCTGAAACTCTTGTTCATATGTTTATTGTTTAGTAACTGCACGATCAAAAATTACTTTGAAAAAACTTTGTGCTTTAATATCCGAGTTTTAAAAATCAATTTAACCTTATTTTACATAGGGGCAAAAATGCTCCTCTCGCGAACTTTTGTGTGGAAAACCCTTCAGCAAAACGTTTTTTTCTTCAAAATAACTTGACTTTGAGTCAAATTTATTCAAACATAACTCATGAAAATTTGAAGTTGTTGAAGCAAGGAGAAGTTTCGAAATTTTGAGTTTGCCAAAGTCACTTTTAGAATTCTGAGAATTTTTTGGCCTATTTTTATCTTAAATGACATAACAATTTTAAAGGCATTTTTGTGACGTAACTATTATAACTTAGACATTTTAGGATTCAGCATCAAAAAACAAACCTCCGTACAAAATCGAACTGCATATTTTTCGAAAATACTGCTCTGACATCACGATGATGACATTATTAACCTAAAACCAGTTTTACTAAAAAAATTGGGTAAACACCAACCTTCATGCCAAATTTGGTGTTATCATGATTTTTGATTCAGGAGTTCAATAAAATGCCTCCAAATAAAACGTTTTGGTCAAATAGCTCGTGTAAAGTAGGGTCAACACTAATAAGTTAAATGAAGTTTAATCGATAACGTGCTATCTGGCGTAAAGATTAACAGCGCGGAAGCCTGGGGAAGAGTCCTCAGAACGGCGACTACTTGAAACAAGCAATGCGAAAAAGCTGTCTTCCTACAAGATTTGAACCACCGAACTTCGGATTACCAGTCCACAGCTCCACCAGTTGAGCTAAGGGAGACGTCTCCGCCTCTCCTCGCATGCTTAATTTTGACCATTTAAACCCAGCAACTTGATTGCACTATGATGTCAATAATAATTTAACTGAGCAAGCTTGACGTCCTTTGTGGTCGACTTCTGGGAAGTCAGAACAACTTCCACTGGCAGTTAGGTGGCCAGATTAACCAACAACCCTGCAGCCGCATTAAGCAGCTCGAGTCATTGATGCACAGAGCTGAACAGCGCTGTTGCAAGCTTTTAGCTCTCACCAGCAGCCCTCAGCATATCTAATCAAAGGTATTCACCACCTGGACAAACCTCTCGGCCAAACTGGAGAAACCTTAATGGCTTGCACAGTCGCAGAGGCGTCGTCCAGTTTGGCCGAGAGGTTTGTCCATGTGGCGAATACCTTTGATTAGGTATGCTGAGGGCTGCTGATGAGAGCTAAAAGCTTGCAACAGCGCTGTTCAGCTCTGTGCATCAATGACTCGAGCTGCTTGCAGCTGCAGGGTTGTTGGTTAATCTGGCCACCTAACTGCCAGTGGAAGTTGTTCTGACTTCCCAGAAGTCGACCACGAAGGGACGTCAAGCTTGTTCAGTTTTGATTTTCGTGGTTCCGCAGAGGGGAGCCCTTGCAGTAAGAATAGCCTATTGCAGCTGTCCTTGCTAAAAGAGCCCAGCAATTTTTCATTTGTTGTGTAAAGTACCACAAGTGAAAAAATGTTTATTCCGTACAAACCCTCTACCACTGCGCAAGCCATTAAGATACGGCCAAAAAAATTTTCCAGCTGGGAGATACCAGTGATTAGATATGCTGAGGGCTGCTGATGAGAGGTAAAATCCCAAAACAGCGCTGTCCAGCTCTATGCATCAATTATGAAATAGTAATGTTTTCGGGGCAGAGTACTAATGGTTAATTGTTTACGTGGTACCCTGGCGTAAAGGCTACCAGCGTGAAAGCCTCGGGAAGAGCCACGAGATCGACGACTACGTAAAACAAGTAATGCAAAACGGTTGTCTTCCCAAAGGATTTTTTCCTTTATGCTTTCGTGCTGGTAGCCTTTAGGCGAGATTGCACGTAAACGATTAAACATTAAAACTCTGGTCCGAAAACATCACAATTAAATCATTATCAACAGTAAATAAAGTTTTTGGCATTTTGCCAATTGAATATTATTGATTAACACAGTAACTTGTTAATCTTGTTAAAGAAATACTGCTCGAAAGCGGTTTTGTTGAAGAAATTTTTGGTTTTGTTGAAGAAATATATTGCTCAAGAAAGTTCAACTACGCGCTTTGTCAAATCTGGAGTGCCACAAGGGTCTGTTTTAGATTCTCTGCTTTTCATAATATTTATCAATGACTTGCACTTTAAATTACAACGCTCAACTGTACAACTATTCGCTGACGATACTTGTTTGCTACTATCAAGTATCTGCAAAAAAATTCTACAAGATGAGGCAAAAACTGAACTTAAGAATCTCCATCTTTAGTTGGATGCAAATAAATTGACATTGAACTCATCTAAATTAAATGTTATGCTGATCAATTCTAAATTAAGAGATAAAGGGAAATTCGGCAATACAAGAACAGAAAAATCTGAAATTTGCATAACTTCTACAGTTACAGTCGTGGCCAAAAGCGTAAGACCACGTTCAAAATTTTTGATTATTTAACACATCGCGTTTGTAGTTGGTGGAAAGCGAAAACAAACGGCACAACAAGTACATGTTGCAAACAACAAACATTTTTTAAAGAAATACAACATATGTTAACGTCAAACTTATGCAGAAATTCAATATTTTGTTGGACCACCCTTGGCTTTGATCACAGCTTCTAAACGTTTAGGCATGCTCTCCACAAGACTTTGGCAGTACACAGTTGTCATCTCTCGCACCCAAACTTCTTTTATGGTTGTTCCAACATTTTTGCATTAGTCGGTTGTCTTTCGGAAACTTTGTCCTTCAAAACTGTCCATAAATTTTCTATTGGGTTCAGATCCGGACTGTTTCCAGACCAGTGAAGGATTTGAATTTTCTTTGACTTTAAAAACTGAGTGACAATTTTGGCTCGGTGACATGGTGCACTGTCTTGCATGAAAACTCTACAATTATGAACCGTCATATGTAGTTCCAACTTGTTTTTCAATAAACTAGTGTATCGTTGAACATTCATGGTCGTTCCAACCGGCAAAAAAGAGTCCAGCTGTCCCATTGACTGACATACCCCCCCAAATCATGACACTTGTGGGGTGCTTTATGGTTTCTTTTGTGTATTTTTCATGAAATCGCTTTCCGATGGGTCTACGGAAATAACGCTCCCGGGTAGTAAACTGCTGCACTGTTGATTCGTCCGAAAATGATACTTTGCTCCACTGCTGTTTTGTCCATGCTGCATACTTCTTGGCAAAAGCCAAGCGCTTGTTCTTCATAGCTTGTGTTAAGCGAGGTTTACGTGCAGGCTTATGAGCTTTTAAGCCGAAATCATCCACTAAACGCCGGCTGACAGTCCTCCGACTAATTTCTGTACCTTTTGCAAGCAGTGCAGATCAAATTTTGTTAGCAGAACTCATCGGAGACCAAACTGCTATTCTACGAATGACGTGGCCATCTCTTGGGTTGGTTTTTGGTGGTCTACCAGATTTTTTGCCTGTTGAATAGGAGCCCGTGTTTTGAAATTTTACAACTGCATTCTGAACAGTTGACATGCTACACTTTATTTTTTCACTAATTGATTGTTCCGAGTACCCCTCCTTATCCAGAGCTACAATTTGAGCCCGTTGAACTTCTGAAAGTGGCACATTTTTGCCCATTTTTAAAAATTTTTAATCCTTAAAACTTTATTAATAAGATCACGATTTTTACAAAAATAAACTCTGAAACAAAAAAAATTCAGTAGCAAAAGTTTTATTTTACTTTCCTTGGCCAACAAAAGCAATGATAACGAATTGGCAAATCATTATGCCACCCTAATGTTGCTCGTCAGATACAAATAACAAAAAATCACTATTTTACTTAGTGGTCTTACACTTTTGGCTACGACTGTAAATATTTAGGAATTTATATTGATGAAGTATTAAATTTTAAATACCACATCACATCGATTGTGGCAAAAATTTCACGTGGCGTCGGTATTTTATACAAGATTAAACATTTTCTTTCAACCTCGACTCTCTTATGCGTATATTACAGCCTTGTGCATACGCATCTAAGCTTTGGCATCATCATAAAGGGATCAACATACAAATCACAGAAAAATTATCATCGCTCCAAAATAAAGCAATTCGGGCTGTTGGTGGTGCAGAGTGGAATGAAAGTTCCTCTCCTCTATATTATAAATTTAAAGTTTTAAAATTTCATGTTGTTTATAAATATGAACTTGCAAAATTCATGCATTATGTACAAAACAAAACTCTACCTACACCTTCAATGAATTTTTTTGACGATGTGAAAAATGATTTAAATCTCAATCCTAGGTCTAGAACACGAGAAAAATTAAAAGTCCCTCTTTTTAAATCGCCAAGAACTCAAAAATCTGTGAAGTATTAGGGTGTAACTTTATGGAATTTACTATCGTTAAATTTTAAAAAATGATCTTTTTGAAAAATTTCCACTGAATATAAGTCCAATCTCATCCAAAACTATAAATTATAATTTTATCAGATAAATTCGACGTTAGTCTGCACTATTTCGATTATGTCTGTACTATCATTAGAATGACTGAGAATAAATCTCTTATATCATATGCTAGGTTGGCCGCTCGACTCGAAGACTTCGTGTCACTTCGCGGTCTTCCTTCCGGATAATTCGAAATTTATACTTGCGTTGTTGTGCGTTTATTCTTTATTTTGTGTGTACTTTGTGCGGTAAAAAACAAATTTACCTTACCTTTCCACATTTCCTCTTATTTGCGAAAATACGATTTAAACCGTTTGACTCCGTACCATTGGCAGCCCTGCATTTCGTTGTTTTGTGACATCACAAAAGATATGCTTTTGCAAAATTTCTCGCAGACTAAGAACCGCAATGTTCATGAGGAAGGCAATAGCTTAAGATTCTGCTTTTGCCAGCGATTCCAATTTAAACAAATTTGTCAGTAATACGCTTGATATAATCTACTGTATCAAAGTTAGATCAGTTTTGGGGATGTTTTTAGGTTATGATTGATATAAAATTTGAGGCCAAAAACGATCACACTGTAAATCAGTATTGACTGCCTAGGTCTACTGGTACCATTAGCAGTAGCCAAGTTTTTAGATTTGGTCAGGCTATGCACTGCTACCAGTAGGTAATCGCGTTTCTTAGTCTGCTAGAAATTTAGCAAAATCATGACTTTTGGATTTCACAAAATTGAGAAACGTAGGTTTGCTAATGGTACGGAGTCAAACGGATTAAATCGCGTATTACCTCGAATAAAGTAAATTCCGGAAAAACGTTTGGGGCACCTTTTTGTTACTACAAGTAGTTCTCATTTCCTCAATGAAACTGAGTTCGAGCACTTTGTTATTTTTCTATGCGAATCTTCCAATAATATTCCAACAATTAATCGTTTGCGTGCTATCTGGCCTAAAGGCTACCAGCGCGGAAGCCCAAGGAAGAGTCACCAGAACGGCGACTTTTTGAAAGCAAGCAATGCGAAAAAGTTGTCTTCCTGCCCAGCAAAGTCAGCAAACTGGCCAGCAAACGTCAAAACATCACAACTAAATTATTATTAACATCATAGATCAAGCATTAAGTTGCTGGGTTTAAATAGGCAAATTTAAGCATGCAAAAAGACGTCTTCTCTAGCTCAAGTGGTAGAGCAGTGGACCGGTAATCCGAAGGCTGCAGCAGGTTCGATTCCTGCGGGAAGACAACTTTTTCGCAATTCTTGCTTTTAAGAAGTCGCCGTTCTGTTGACTCTTTCTTAGGCTTCCGCGCTGGTAGCCTTTAGGCCAGATAGCACGCAAACGATTAATTATACAAGCTCTGGCCAGCAAACCTCAAAACATCACAACTAAATTATGATTAATATTCCAACAGTTGTTGAGTTTCCGTAACGCAATCAACTTTTTCTCATTTTTGTAAAGCTACAGATTTTGAGAAAGAAAGTTTGCTGTATCATATTGAAGTACGCTGGTTTTTAAGTGAAAAGTTGTTAAAACGGTTTGTCAAACTGAAAACTCAAGTTCTTTTTATCATGAAAATGCAGAAAAAAGATAGACACACAATCATGCGCAAAATACTGAAATATATTCAATATTTACTCGACCAAAAGCTTAAATGTGTAGAAAACTCGGTTGTGAGTTGTTTCTAACACTTTTGTGGATTATTAAATCACTTCATCTCACACTTTTGAAAAATGCTGATGGGGACTAACAGTTCGAAGCAGCGATGACAGCTTTTCAAACTTTAGTCTTCATAAGAGTCTATTTGAATATGGTACTGAGCTTAATTTTTTAATACAGAAATTGATTTTAACATTACCTGTAATTTTAGTTTTTGAATATAGTTGATTTTGATATATTTTTTATTGACTTTGTGAAAATGCTAATTGTTCCACTTTATATTGAATAAAATATAATTTACAAAAGTTTTTTTTCAGCTCTTTAAATATCGTTAAACAAGATTGTTTAAAGTTTGTTGGGAACATTGAGTCACAAAATTCTGTTTAATCAACAACCACGCAATTTCTCAATGTACGAAGACAATTTATTGTAAGTATCTGAACAAGCTTAACGTCCTTCGTGATCGACTCCTGGGAAGTCAAACAACTTCCACTGACAGTTAAGCGGCAGTTTCAACCACCAACCTTGTAGCCACAAGCAGCTTGAGTCAATCATGCACAGAGCTGGACAACGCTGTTTTAAGCTATTAGCTCTCACCAGCTGAATCCTTCAGTACCTCTAAACCAAGAGGATTCCATTCCCCATCCACCTCTCGGCTAACTGAGCAAACCCTAAGGGCTTGCACAGCGGCAGAGACGTTATTTTCAGAACATGAGTATTAATTTGTTTATTGCTGGCTATGGTACTGGTTACAGCACATCATACAGTACGGCTGTAACGAAAAAATAATGCTTTGCCAAAACTTGATCGCGTGACTCAAAGTTTTGCGAACAATTAACTGAATGTTTTTGCAACCTGAGCACTGTTAAACGTTTCCGTTTTCTCAGCAATTGAAGCTACAGTAGTAGGAAGTAAATGCTTTGCGAAAAAAGGTAATCTATGCGTAATCATTTTAGCTAAGTGTTAAAAATATTTTGCACACAACAAAAATAGGCTCATAGTGTATGTAGGCGATATTATACGAGCAATACTGCAGCAGTCGCTTTAAGTTTTGCATTAATTTGCAATTATACAGCAATTAAGTCGTTACACAGAGCAGCATGACTTCAATAAAACTTTTTAAGGACTTTAGACTGAAATTGAAAGACGAGGAGGAAGCAGTAACAACATCTAAATTATAGCTTGTCAGCTAGCCATAATACAAGAGCCCAGCGATGGTTCTTGATGTCTGAACTTCAAAAGCTGCTTTTTGCACAGCTGATGTTTATAGACGCGATAAGGAAATCATCGATTGGCAAACCGAATTAGAAACGCCTTAAATAATTTAAAATAAACTAGTTAAAATAAAGAAGGCCCACGTTTATTTATGTAGGCGATATAAACATGCGTTACTGCAGTAGTTGGTTTAATAAGTTTTGAACTTTTTTGTTTTAATTGCAATATAATAAACCGCTGTGTAGTGGCAGAATGACTTCGTTAGAAACTAAAAGACTTCGAGAGGTTTATGAAATAAAAAGTACATTTTTAGCCATATGTTTGTTTTTTTCTGGCAATGGCAAGAAAGCAATCAGTTGCCAGTAACAACTAATGCATTAATTTAGGGTGAGTTTTTTGTTTCACCGATCCGAAAAAGTCCTCAGCAGTGGAATTTAAAATGTAATAAGCATAGCTTTAAGTTAACAAATAACAACAAGAATTTAGATTGGTAACACTACAAAGGGTTTCACTTGTAAAAATCACTCAAGGGGATTTCAACAATAATTAAGTAAACCAGACTGTAGGGTTTTACATGTCTAAGTTTACAGAGATGTGTTTTGCATTTAATTGTAATTCATTATTAAATCGAAGCATTATTAGTATTCAGTAAAATCAAAAAATAATGAACCCACAAATAAAATAGATTACCGTATATCAAATGACCAAAATAATATCAGGCACACTATATTTTCATTGTGGTTAATTGTATGGTCCTGCAAAAATGCCTTTTGTTAAATATTACTAGGCACTGCACTTTTATGTTTATGATAAAGCGGGTTCAACAGTCTGGGTAAAGAGCGCAGCCTAGCTAGACAATTTGCCGACGACATTGCATCGCTGAGGCATTTCGAAGACGAGCGCATGTGACTGAGGTTTAGACGTCCAAACGTACGCCCACATCTTGCAAGAATGCCTCATTGGGAAACTATCATGTCCCCTCACTGAAAGTAGACTACTCCTTTTAGCAAAACGTTCTACGAAACTGCAATTTTAGGCCTGAGTTGTTTTTCTTTTCTGTATAATCTCTGTTTATGCGAATGAATAATATATACTTACTCAAAAATATATAATTTGTTCAAATATTGTATTTATACGATTGCATTTAAATAAGATTTACCCCTGATGATCCCATTTATGCATGAAACAAACTGTTGGATTTTATAGGTTTTAATTTTTGATACTTTAATACTGCGGTATTCTGCTGTGATATACGAACATACCTCCATCTTTTAGCCACAAGTAAAATCTTTGATCGATGCTGAGTGCTGACAACGGGACAAACCCCGAAACGGCAGGCCGTGTATACATATCTATATGTATATTTGCTACCATATTTTAATGTTTAATAAGTTTGGGTGCGACACTACTGCAGCATTTTGTCAAGATTGACAGGCCATTCAACCCTGCCATTCGGTACGGGAAAAATTTCTTGAATTTCTTGAAACTTTTTGTGTTTTGTATTTTTTGACTTCTTTATTTCTTGAAATTTTTTGACTTCTCTTCTGTGAAATTTTTTGACTTCTTCAGAGTAACATTCAATACTTAATGCACAGAGCAGGACAGCGATGTTTTGAGATTTTTGCTCTCATCAGCAGCCCTCAGCATATCTAACCAAAAATATCCCCAGTTAGGGGACGCGACCCCTCATTGAGACTTATCTTCCCGCGATCGAGATTCAGCATTCCCCCATCGAGATTTAGCGACTCCCAGACCAAAAGAAAGCTTCCTGATCATTTAGACGAAAAAGTGCCCGGTAATTCCAATAAATCCGAAATTCAGGCCGAATTAAGTCAGAGCCAAATTGCGGCGAAGACGTTTTTGTTTGTTTTGTTTTTTGTTTGCTCATAACCTGAGTTTGAGGGCAAATTCTCGAAATTCTGGACGAAAGCAGAACCAGTTTGCTGCGAAGACTTTTTTTTTGTTTCTGTTTTTTGGTCTTCACCCGGTTATGAGTAAATTTTGCTTGATTGCTGTCGCGCTCCGATTGCTCCTGAACATCAATGCGAAAGCGTCCCCAACGCAATATTTTACAGTTTAAATACTGGTAGCTTAACTAATGTTCGTTTAGTTAGGGCAAATTTATAATGTCACATTGTTTCCAACAATCGTGTTCGTATTTAACCGATTAGTAATTTAGTTAATAAAAAAGCTACAACTATTGTAACATAATAAACTCGCATCTCACTCCCGATCAAATCAAAGCGAAGACCACAAAAAGGGCTATTCTCAGCTTGATTGCTTGACGTTCAGCATTAAAAGGGAGAGTGTAAAGGTTCCATTGAGTGAAATAGACGCGTAGGCAGGTGGCAGTCATTCGGCCCCATGACCGCAAAGGTCAATCTTTGCCTACTGGCCTAGCAAATAAACAAACATGATTAGCAAAAATGGAATCCCAATCACAAATTTCCATATGCTAACGACGTAAGCAAACTGTGGTCAAAATATCAAACCTATGGCTTGCTATTCATCGAGATTGTGCCCATAAGGCTGTATATTATTATTGTAGCTTAATATTGGCTGAACAAACTTTTTTTTATCGTAAACAACAATATTTAATCCAGACATTAAATGAAATTCACAGTCTTGCATACCAACTAGGGTTTTCAGGCAATTAATTAGAGCAATTAATTGTAACAATTAATTGCTTCAAAAGTTGCTCTTACCAGTTACAGTTAATTGCTAAAATTGGGCAATTAATTGCACTTTTACGTTTTGGAATCATGGCGTGTTTACACCAAGTGCGATGCAAAGCAAAATGTTATATTTGTGTTTTTTATTATACCTTTTACACTTACTTTGCACGCGAAGCAAAATACTACCATGCGAATATTTTGTTAGCAAAACGAATATAGCCTACACATGACTCACAATTGAGCAATTGTTGAGTCATATTCAAAGTGCCTTACCAACACCAATGGCAATCAACTGAATAGTGAATGCTGGAATTTTGCCCGATTCAATCAACGAAAAAGGCGTGTTTTGCAAATTAAATAGTGTCGACTACTTAAGCAAGGTGTTTAGAAATTTATAGCAGATTTCAATAAAAAAAAAAAAAAAGCTAACAGCGATAAGAATAGGGTTGTTGCTCCTCATCAAATGAGGATAATTTTTGCTAAGCTAGCTCATAGTAATGGAACGGATCCTATACACCTCCCCGAAAAACATCTTCCAGAAATTACTTTTCCCCGAAAAACACTTGGCCGAAACTACATTATCCCGAATATACATTTCCCTAAACGTGCATTTTCTAGAAATTACATTTCCCTGAACATACACTTGCCAGAAATTACATTTTCCTGAACATACACTTGCCAGAAATTACACTTTCCTGAACAAGCACTTTCCAGAAATTACACTTTCCTGAACATGCATTTGCCAAAATGTACATTGGCCCAATGCTCATTTGGCAGAATGTACATTTGGCCGAAATTACATTTCCCCAAAAACTTATTTTCCAGAATTTACACTTGCCAGAATGTACATTTGGCCGAAATTACAATTCCCCGAAAACTTATTTTCCAGAATTTACACTTGCCAGAATGATTTTTCAATTAGCAAGTTATTAATTTCAATTAGTAAGTTAATAGTAAGTTAAAGTAATTATTTAAAAAGGATCTCCAGTTTGTTTCCAACTAACCACCCCACAAAAAATAGCTCAGTACTATTTTATAAATCTTTAAAAAATACTCATTGAAATTTCATTTAAAAAGCGCTTCACAATTGCAGCTTAGCCTACTAGATGTTAGTCGCTTACAGCAAATTGCTGCAGTGTAACCAAACTATGTGACATACCCAAACGTGGCATCTCATTTCAGTATAAGAGTTTTTGTGAAAAATGACGTCATAGTTTACCAATTAACTGTTTGCTATAAAATGGCAATTAATTGTGTTTGTCCAAAATAAGCAATTAATTGTTTGTTTACGTTAGCAATTAAATTGAAAACCCTAATACCAACTATAGTTGAATATGTGAAACCTTGGGAACAGTATATGGTTACGAGTCAAGATTATGCCAGTTTCATGACTTCATTGTGTGTGTTGGATGTTCCAGTGCTAGCTACGGTCGTTTTAACGGCAAGACTTTGACATTAAGTTTTCCAAACTAAGCCTGCTGTGGTTTCAAGCTGATCCTGAATTTCAAAAAGTTGAAAAAAGTCAAAATATTGTGCCTAGAAACGGTGTAAAAAGTATCTTTTCTGCACAAACGGATAAATTGTTGAACGCCACCGTGTTTTTTGAATTTTAGCATCAAATTGAAGTAAGTTGCGCTGACAGCAAAACTAATTTAACAGGAAAAATACCGTTTTAGATGGAACAAAATTGTTTTGGTTGAATTTTTGAGACTGTTTGGATTTTTGGCAGATTTACAATTCGTTTTTGTGTTTTAAAAGGGCATTTAAGTTACGTTTTTTCCTGTTGACCAAAATGTTGGAAAAAGCCTGAAATGCATTCTCACCAAATTTGAACTTTCTACTTTTGCCTTTTTCAAAATATCTCGGTTCAAAGTTTACAATTTTTCTCTTACTTCAGTGTTGCTATTTTGCCATTATTATGACTAAAGATCAACTTTTGAAAAGTTGGCTTGAATTTACTTGAAAAGCAACTAATTTACAATTCTGGCCCTTTACTTTGTTTTGACACCATCACTTCGGCAAACACTTGTTGAGAGTTACCAAAATGCATAACTTTTTGAAAGTTTGTTTGTTATATGACAACCCTGGCACAATTGCTAGGGAAAAAGCTTCATATTGTTATATTTTTGGGATAGCAGGTAATAGAAAGGTCAAATTTGGTGAAGTTAGTCTTCAGATCAGCCAAAATTTTTGGAGAGAAAACTGAGTAAAAATTTTTTCGACTTGAATACCCTTTTAAGGGATAGGGAAATGAATGACTGTTAATATGTGGATAATCAACTTTCACGATAACAACACACTCAAAGCGTATGGTAAAAAAATATTAACTATATAACTAGAAGTATCATCAGTAAACTGAGGCATTATGCACCTTTCTGTATTGAAGAGCGTTTTTTTAAAGGGGGTGAAACATCCAGCCAATTCCGATAGTTTACAATTTTAGGTTTTGGTTTCCTCTCCCTTTAGCAAAATCCTGGTTGAGTGCCAAACCAGGTCACTGGTTCTGATCTTCCGTTCAACGAGATCTTTGTCTCACACAAAGTTCCTCTTTCAAAAATTTCTAATGACGTCATCGCATGTGATTTGTGGTTTGGGCTCCCCAATCAAAAATCCTGGCTACGCTTATGGCTGCACTTTCAAAGATATTCAACAAATTCAAACTGATATTCCCCTGTAAAGTTTTGGAAACCCTGAGTTTGTTGTCCTAGTCTGAATTTTTAGAAACAGAGGAGGTTTATCAAAATTGAATAGGTCATTTGATGTTAGTGGAAGGGTAAACATTATTCAGTCTTTCTTTTACTACAAAGTTTTGGCTGAAAAAACAGAATTAAAATTTCCAAAAACTTTTTAAGGGAAATATCTTTTTGTATTGTCAAATGTCTTTCCAAACGCAACCCCATAATGAGAACAAAAATTTTTTTTAATTGTATTTTAATTTTTGCTATTGGAAACTACTGCAAGTGGCTGGACTGGCTAGTTAGTCGAGCGGTAACGTGTTTGTCCCTGGAGCGGGAGGTCTGAAGTTCAGATCTCGGGCTGATCAAATCAGACACACTATCTCAAATGGCTCGCCACCGAAGCGATATTTCTTTGAATGGAGCGGTGTTGCCCGGGCGCAATGACGCGGTGATAGGCGACACGTAGATAGGGGCCGCAAACGCTCACACGCTTCGACGTAATACAGCGAGTAAAATAAAAGACTTGATTTGATTTACAATTGGGTAGATATTTCGCTCCCTTTATTGATATTGTAAATTATGTTTTACAATACGGTGTTACAAGATGGGAAAATACTGCGGCCTAGTACGTCAAAAAATTCAAGTTCAACAAATTAAATTGTAAAAATAACCACAAAGACTTTTTTTTTCAAAAAAAATTTGCCCGCCTAAAGAGGAATTAAAGCTGATGAAACTAAGAAGTATTTTTAAATTAAAAGTTGAAAACTCTACGTCTAAGTTCAAAACCAAATCTCCACCTACAGTAATTGCTTAATGAATTTTTAGTATTATCTGCAGAAGAATACAGTTCTGTTTTATTCTTCCAGATTTGGATCTGACTACAATTTGTATTCTTTACACGCTTTAATCAATCAAACTCTTAATGTTCGATCACTACCAAAAACCAAAGTTTTTGCAGGATTTATACCAGCATGTAATAACAATTTTGCACGCAAAACAAGCGCGTTTTCATCAAAAAAGTTAGAAATTTTCCATGGAAGCTAAAAAAAAATTTTTTTTGAACCGAAACTTGTTATATTCGAGCCATAGGCATAGCCAGGGAGGGGACCCAGGGGACCCGGCCCCCCCCCAATTGAAATACCACCAATGATAAAAAAATTATGACAACATAGCCTAGCAATGTTTAGTTGCAGTTACGGACGACGAGGGAGCCCCGGGGCCTATAACTAACAACCAGGGGGCCCCTAACTGACAACCAGGGGGGCCCTAACCGACAACCAGGGGACCTGAGGCCCCCAACTAATGACCAGAAGACCCTGGGGATCCTAACTGACAACCAGGGGTCCCGGGGCCTCTAACTGACAAACAGGAGGCCCTGGGGGCCACTAATTGAAGACCAGGGGCCCTGAGGCCCCTAACTAACAACCAGGGGGCCCCAAGTCTCTTAACTGACAACAAGGGAGCCCCTACCCGACAACCATGGGGCTCCAGGTCCCTAACTTACAACCAGGGGGCCCCAGAGCCCCTAACTAACAACCAGAGGGCCCTGGGGCCTCTAACTGACCAACGGGGGCCCTTAATTGGCAACCAGAGACCCCCAGAGCCCCTAACTAACAACCAGGGACCCCAGGGCCCTAACTGACAACCAGGGGGCCCCTAACCGACATCCAGGGGGCCCTGGGGCCCCAAACTAATGACCAGGAGACCCTGGGGATCCTAACCAACAACTAGGGGGGCCTCTAACTGCCAACTATGGGGCCCCGGGGCCCCTAACTGACAACCAAGGGGCCCCTAACTGATGACCTAGAGACCCGGGCCAGGGGCCCCGTAATTCATATTTTTGACAATATATACTCAAAACCTGAGAAAAATCTAAAACTTTTGTGCTAAAAGTTGCAATCCCGGACCCTCGTTTAACGTTATTATGAACTTAATGCTATAACACAGACGGTAATGCAAACCCCCAACTGAAATTTTTCCAATGATAAATATAATGAGAGCATAGCCAGTAAGTTGTCCTTGTCCGGAATTGCAGTTTCTTTAATTAGGATTTACGTGTACAAAAATAAGTAATAATAATGACGACCACCTGTCCACGTCATAATAATGTCATGCAATTCCTGGAGGTTTCAAAAAACTTTCAAGTGACTTGACGTCACTTGAAAAAGTTTTTTTTTTTTTTTAAATTTTGCTTTAAATGTTTTTTTTATGAAAGAACTTAAGAGCGCAATCTTATCTCAAAATCATAGACGTAGCCAGGGGGGTGGCCCAATGGGCCCGAGGCCCCCTCAATTGAAATACCACCAATGACAAAAATTTATCAAAAAAACCTTGTTTCTTCATTTTCAGTTTCTTTTAGCATCTTTGCGTAAAAACAGTACACGCGTACAACAGTAATTAACAATAAATAATATTGACGACCAGGAGGCCCGGCGCACCCCCGTAATTCAATTTTTTCCCACCACTTTAAATGTATAACCAGGGTGAAATCAAGGGTTTTTGTCCTAAAAATTACAACCGCAGGCCCTCATCAAAACTTTTTATAAACGTGATGCAATAACCAGCGCCTATTTGCCATATGGCACAGCGCTAGGGCCCAGCGCTCAAATGATAGGACTTTTTTTAGTCTTAACTAATATTTGGCAGGAAGATGTTGCAAAAATCCCCTAAGTGCCTGGGGCCCCGCGCAATGTAAATCCGGCCCAGGAATGACATGTTTAGTAAGCGTAACCACCTATTGTACCGTTTTTCAATAACGAATCAACTCCACCTCGCCAGTTTTTACGCGACAAAATACTTTAAAAAAATAGCTAGAAAAAATGCTTTCTTAAACAAATTATTGAATTTCTATTGTGGGGGCCTGAGCCCCCTGGCCGTACATGTACTCCTTATAACTAGTTAACTTCATGACAAAACAAAAATCTTGAAGGAAAATCTTCGAGTTGATTACTATTTATTGCTAAAATATTGGAGGAGGCAATGGGCCAAATCACTTTCAATTTCAATTCAACACACCCTACATGGTCCAAATCTACATGGGCCAAATCACTTACAATTAAAATTTTACTCCATAATGCAAAATTTTAAACGTGTTTTGGACTTTAATTGCAAGTAAAAGGCGGATTGAACAGTTAAATTTTTTCGATTGGCTTTCAAATGTTAAAAATCTAGTTTTTTCAAATGGGTTTGAACACGTACGAAGTGTGATCCGATGGGATTAAAATAGCTTTTTTTTTTCCAAAAACTTACAAAAATCGCCCAGCGGCTGGGGGCCTTGCCCCCAGACCCCCGTCTGTGATACGTTTGAGTACACTAGCTTACTCAACACGTCTCCTAAGTTAGATATTTGCATTTTCTAACTATTAGTTCTCGCCCTCTCCCTTTACTAAAATCCAGGTTAAGTGCCAACAGAATGCAGCTTCAGATCTTGCATTCTACGATATCTTTGCCCCACAAAAAGTTCCTTTTTTGAAAATTTGTGATGACGTCATTGCAAGTGATTTGTGGTTTGGGCCTCCCCCAATCAAAAATCCTGGCTGCGCCTATGATTCGAGTAGTGATTATTTCCTTAATTTATGTTACTGTACATCTTTTATAGACTACTTGCGAATTCCATTTACTTTGTAGTTTGCTTTTTACATCATTGCAATTCTGTATGCCTGGTAATTTACAATTTAATGTGCTCGATTTATTTAGTGGGCTGTATTCTTATAATTGTAGAAGAGCTAAGTGAACTATGTATCAATCAATGCCGTATCGGAAAATTTAAAAAACTATATTAGAGAGTTGTGAGAGGCTGCAGACTCGACATTCGAACAAATTTTATTGAAACTGGACTAGAGATCATTTGCTGCTTCCACCGGAAAGGCATTTTGTTTATTCGATTGAAATTTGTTGCAATCTGAAATGCTTATTTTCTTTTCAAACAAAATAAAAATTATACAGGGTGGACCATAAATTTCAATACACAGGAGAAATAAACATTCGTGTATTTGACAAATTGGACTCCGTATAATCGCTGCAAGTATCGTAGCTGATGTGTCGTCATCGGTGGCTCTACGTCTTGGACCACTACGTGGTTGATTTGCTACATTTCCTTTTTTCTTAAACTTGAAAATTTCTCCTATGTATTTAAACTTATGGCTCACCATGTATAATTCGATATAAGCTCTTCAAATTTTGTCATCGTAAGTTTAAAAAACTGTGCCGGTTTATTTAACATTCTGTCAGTCTATCTAGTGCATCAATTATATCATTTTTTTGTTTATTTTTTTCAGTGCTTTGCTTGCTTTTTCAAGGGCAGCAGTTCAAGATTAAGCCTTTACACTTCTCGTCTTTCATGGTTGTGCAGTTATAAATTAAAACTTAAGATAATTATTCATAAGAACACAACGTGATTGCTGAGTCTTTAAGCACGTACATGTAGTACCCCGATTAGCACGATTTAAATATGCGAATGCACAAATATGCAATTAACAATCGGCCAGTTAGTCCAGCAGTAACGCGTTCGTCAATGAAGTGAGAGGTTTAAAGTTCAAATCTTGGACCAGTCAAATCGGACGCAGTGTTGCCAACAGCTTGCCACCGCTGCGACTTTTCTTCGAAAGGGCTGTGCTGCCCGGGCGCAATGATGCGGAGATGGGCACTAGGTTGAGTCAAAATTTTCTTTTCAAATTCAACACTATGCAGGAAGTTTACCACCAAGTACTATTTTAAAAAATGCAAAGATATCGTTTTTGCGGTTTATCTCTACCTTGCACTTACTGTTCAAAATTTTAGTGTTTTTCCGTTTTTTTGTCGATTTTTTACGATTTAGGCTTTCAATTATATCTATTTTTCCAGGTATTTTTTTATGTTTTTTTTTCATGAAGCACACAAGAACTCTGCAACCATCTATATCGAAGTAAATTCAATTATGTATCATGACTTGCATCTAACTACAGTTAATGCACCTATGTTTAGTAGCCCATAGTAATGTTCTAACTTGTATCAAAAATACACGTAAAACAAGCCCATTTTTGTAAAATTTCTGAGAGGAGAAAAAATCTTATTGCATAAAAAACACACTCAGGTATCACAGTAGTTGAAGGATTGAAGCAGTGTGCACATGGAATTTGACAATAGCATATCAAGTCCAGGAAAAAATGTCTCATTACTGGTGCTCTATTGAGACAGCCACTCTCCTTAGCTTTCAAATATCGGTAATATTTTTCTCGACTTCAAGCAGTTCAGAATCGTTTGATGTCTACTTTGATAATCCATTTTCAACTTTGCATCTAGGGTGACTACGACAACAATTCGTTCGACGGCTTGGCTGTGGCTCGGAATATCATCAAACCGAAAGGGAGATAGCTCTATCTTCGTTACGTTTACTTCCTCTTCCTCTTAGTAGTACAGGTATTGCTAGTCATTTTTCAAACTGATCATTTCCGTGTAATTTTTTGCGTTTGGGTTTACTTGTGGAAGCACAAAGTTCCTCTCTTTGTGTAGCCCAGGTACATCAGAGATCAAACTGAGAGCTCTAAGACGCACGCTTTGGCGTTCATCTGCCAACATAGCAATCAGAAGGTTGTCTGAGTGAGCAAAAAATATGCTTTTGCTCAGACATCTCACCACGATCTCTTGGTGTTCAACTTTTAACTTTTTGAAAGGTGACAAACTATACCAAAAGTTTCATGCACCATTACTCACACTTGGGTGAGATTTTATCTGAAACCATTCTGGTGCATACAAATGCATCACAACCTTAACCCAATCTTTTAACTTATCTGGTGGATTCAACGAGCTAATATATGAACGCAGTATCCGGTTGGCTCGAGTCAGCCAGCGAGCATGATGCAATGCTCCTGAAGAACGTCTTCCCAGTTCCACTGACACCTTGCCCATGCTAACAGCTTGACATTGTTCATATGCGTATCGCTGGTCAGTGCTCAAATCGTTTACCACTTGCGACGAAATTTGTGGTAGATCACTAGGAACTGCTTGGAACGTGACAGCTGTAGTTGGTGTACCTTGTTTTTAATTTGTTTTTCTCGTTCACCAGCAAATGTAGCGGGTACACTTGTTTTCCTATGAATAGCATCAAAGAGGTGGCGAAAAGGAAGTTCGTTGAAATGGAGTAAGCAAACTATCCATTGCAGGGGCCTTTCCAGAAACAACTCCAGACGCCTTATGACACCACTTAACCTTCCTGTGTTTACAGCAGTGCCGTCACATATTACTCCTCGCAGAGTATTTAAGCTTTTAGTTGCTCCAATGCATACGGCGATTTCGTCTGCAATAGAACGGGCGGATCCATCATCTGGGGTGACCTAATTTACATATTGAGAGCTTGCTTCTTTAATGATGGTATAATGTTCCTATTGTATGCTTCCTTTTCTTGTTTTTGTTTGATCCTTTCTACCATCAAATGCTATGCAGAACAAGCCAACGTTTTCCATCTATCTACTTAAAATGTTAGTTTTACCCACCCGCAGCTTCTCCCTCATCACTTTTTTTCTATCCAACTTATTTTTATCGCGTAAAATCCTCATGTCTTCCAAAGCGGCATTAACAATTGCTGCAGTAGCACGGCTGCTCACACGATAACGGTCAGAAACAATGGCTGGGTTATTACAGACATAACGGTTTTGAGATCTTCCATCCAAATCCAAAATTTCATAAGCGTCAGCTTCTTTTCTTCTTGTTCTTATTTTTGAGCAGTCCGTTTTCGTGCCGCTATTGTCTTTACGTCGATTCTTTCCGATTGACACTTACGTAGTTTTTGATCTACAAAAGTATTCTATTTAAGAAGAATACGTGCATTACATCTACAATCTGCTCTTGCAATCCCATTATCATAACAACTGCAACTACATATATCGAACATTTCCTCGTATGTGGTAAGACATTCAAGAAAACTTTCATTGGTTATTCTTTTAGAAGGAAGTTTGTTAAGTTTTGATGCAATCTCAATCAATCGCGGCTCTAATCTGCAAAATACCAAATCTGCAAAATTTATGCAAAAATGCGAAAAAAATGTCAGATTTTGATCGAAATGTGCGAAATGGAAATAAATTGCACAAACTTTCTTTTTGGATATTTTGGATTAGTACATGGTGCTAAACTCTGTGCACAGTGT
This sequence comes from Trididemnum nubilum, assembly GCA_963965965.1. Lineage (NCBI taxonomy): Eukaryota > Metazoa > Chordata > Ascidiacea > Aplousobranchia > Didemnidae > Trididemnum > Trididemnum nubilum. Next base: position 26,120,332 of record OZ014483.1, read on the forward strand.
GAAATTTCAAAAAAAAAAAAATTATTTGACCTGCCCTAATGGCACAGTAAACTTACTACGCGCTTCGGCGTAATACAGCAAGTATAATGAAAGATTTGATTTGATGCGCACAGTACGGCTCTGGTAGAAGAGTGTACTAACATTTCCCTGAGTGCAGATTTAAGTCCTGGGAAAATCAAAGTTTTTTTTGCGTAGCAAATGACAGCAATTGAGGTAGTTTTTGTTTTGTCTAACATATCTACAAAGTAGTCGCTCCGGAAGCTTTTTAGTCAAAACAAAGCAATTCATTTACAGTACTTAAATTTTAGGTCGTACATAGTTTTCAGGTCATGTTAAAAATTAATGGAGCAATGATGTATATCGTTATTGCATTTGCTATTTCGGTATGCTCTACTGATGCTCATACTTATTTTGAAAAGTGGCAATGCTACATTCCAAGAATGAGCTCATTATATAATGTGGTGAACAAAAGAACTAAACAATCTTTTAATGTAATTGGACATTCTGAATGGATGAATGAAGAAAGAGCTTATGTTTCTTGCTATGAAGCAGGTTTGATGATGATTCCTCGTGGCTTGCAAGCAAATGTAGAAATATTGAACCTTAACAAAAACCTTATCACCTATCTTCAAAATAATGCATTTGAAAACTATCCGTCATTGGTGGCCATACTGTTGGCTGAGAATTGTGTAACCTACAATTTATACAATTCCATAGTACCTAAATGTTCAAGCCCATTTCTCAAATTTTCTTCACAAGCATTTACCAAACTGAAGAAGTTAAATTATTTGGATCTATCTGGTAATAGTTTGATAAATTTACCGCGATATCTACCGGAATCACTCATTGCTTTAAATGTTCACTTTACGTCCGTTAGGCCATTTAACAGCACACAATTTTCTAATTTAACTAATTTGCAACTAGCTTTATTGCCTTCAAATTGTGTAGGGGGTGACTTAAAACATCTTTGCAAAGGAAACTTCACAGTTAACAACCTTGTCTTTTCGTCTAATAACCTTTCTTTCTTGGATCTGTCATATAATAACATGCACCAGTTTCCTAAATGGTTACTCACATCAACTCTTGTTGGCATAAAACTTCGTGGTAATCCAATAAAGACAGTTTATTCTGACAATTTTCAAAACTGTAAAAGCCTTATTCATATAGAATTTTCTTGGACGTCTCAATACGATAAAGTCCCATTAACACTTCAAGCAGGATCTTTTGATGGCTTGCACAATCTGAAGTATCTAGATTTATCAGGAAACATGATCTCTAGCTTGCCTCACGGCTTTCTAGCTAAAAGTCTAAAGCTAGAAACGTTAAAATTAGCTTTTAATTGCTTGAAATCGTGGGTTGTGAATCCCATTGGATTGCCTTATATGGCGTTGAAGTACTTGGATCTAGCTGGAAATACTTTTTGCACCAATAAATCAGTTCCGGAAAAACCTACATTTTCTAAGCTGGAGTTGGGAAAAGCTTACAAAAATTTTTCTCACTTGGAGACGTTGTTGCTTGGTGCACCCATAAATGCCGAAAGTCATGTTTTGGAAAAAATGGTGACGTATGGACCGATTTATTTCAAAATAGACAAACAAAGTTTAAAAATCCTTCAGTTTTTACCTCGCTTAAAAATATTTTCCCTCTCATTGACAGGAATACGTGCTCTTGATATGAAAGCCTTTTGCGGTCGGACATTTGCAGATTTAAATTTGGGAATCAATGAGATTGGGTTAGGTTTGAAACTCAACGTGAAACACAATAGAATGAAAAGAGACACTACAGTAAGGTCTTCTCATAAAATAAAGTTTCATCCAACCAATTTTGACGTGGGCAATGGAAAATATTTCAGTCGACTGCATCTGCAGAGAAATGCGATTGTAAACCTTCAGGTGTATCCTTTTGACTGTTTTACTTCGACAACTTACCTTGATCTGTCAAACAACCGAATTAATTACATACACAGTCATACTTTTCAACCCTTATTCCATTTGCAGGTTTTGGACCTGCAATACAACCCCATCAAACATATTGACAGCAATGCATTTACCTCTCTAGCTAACTTAAACCTACTGTTGTTTAACTTCACTGATTTTCAAGAACAATATACGTTTATGTTTCTTTTAGGATGCCCAAAAAACTTGACATTAAAATTTGCTGACATTTCTTCCAATATTTTTCGACTTTTGGAAACTTACAGAAATAACAAAACTTATTTTGATAACGTTGTTGATTTGTTGATTGCCGATGTTACGATTCCAGTTTATGATGTTCTCAACAACATACCTGTGTTTTCACCTTTTCCAAACTTAACCAAGTTTACTTTGCAACATGTAAAAATTCCCCATTTTCCGGGCAATAATTTCTTCGGCACTTTAACTAAGCTGAAAAGTTTGACAGTAACTAATTGCGAATTGCAAGCATTTCCTTTCGAATCTTTACAAATTTTAAAAAAATTACGTTTTTTAGATTTGTCTTTTAACAAAATTGAAAAGATACAAAAGTCATGGTTTGTTGAACTCAAATATTTGAAAACTTTAATTTTGTCACACAATTTTATTAAAAACATTTCACCTGGAACATTTCAGGCCATGGCCGATCAAGGAATTATTGGAATAGATCTCAGCTACAATCACGTTTCAGATGTTGGTCTTAAAGTAATTGACAAGCTTACTCTGGACAAACTAAAATATTTGGATCTTCGAAGAAATCGTTTAACTTGCGACTGCTCCATGAGTCGTAGCTTTGGGTGGTTGATTCAGTTTTCAGATGAACAGCTTCGCATTCCTGGTTTTGTACCAATGTGTTCTGACGCTTTCGACAATTATTATGGAGGATGTTTATCTTGTACTACTGGTACTGCTTCTTCACTGCAACAATCTTCCCTATTTCTTTACAGCTCTTCTTTTATATGTCAAGAAACCTTCTTGCAGGCACTCACTATTATATTCTCGCTGTTAACATTTTTACTACTCTCAGTGCCACTTATTGCCAAAAGCAAGTTTCTCAAGAAAGCACTTGTGCAATCCTTGATGCAAAACTTTATTCGGCAGGTTTTTGAAACGAGAGAACGTAACCAAGAGTACATTGAACTTACTGACAAGGTCTATTCATTTGATGCAGCAATCTGCTACGACACTGAAGATGCCACCATTGCGGACTGGGTAGACCATGTCATGATTCCCAAGTTAGAAAACAGTTCTCCTTCATTTTGTGTGGCGATAATGGGAAAAGAGGACTGGTGCGGAACCACACGAGTGCAACAGCTTCTTCTCAGAATGGAGTCAAGCAGAAAAACAATTGTACTGCTAACTGACAAATTTTCCCGTACACCACAATGTCGATACATTCTGTCTGTTCTTGAGGAAAAGATTTTCACAAGTGGTAAAGACAAGAGTCTTGTCATCTCATTTAATCAGCGTTTGTCCGAGAAAAAGCTAAAAATACGTCGCCATCGAAACGTTTTATCAGTTCTAAACTACCCAGGCCTACATCAAAACGATAGTGACAATATAGCGTTTTGGGAATTGCTAAAACTTGCTTTGACCATTCCAAATCAGCAAAAATCATTTGATGAAAATTTTTTTATTTAGCCTTAATCTGAAAATAAATTTGGGGTAGCATCATGGGCATTTTGTAAGAGTAAGAGTAATAAGTATGCTGTAAGTTTTGCTTGCTTGTCAGAGGTGGAGTCGAGGACACAAGGCTCGAGGCCAAGGCCAAGGACACAAGCGCAAGTGCTCTCCAAAAAAAAAAAAAAGGTCTTCACAAAAATTTTTTAGGCGATCTCAAAAAAAAAAAAAAAATCTTCTCAAAAATTTTTCAAGCGCTCCACAAAGTTTTAACAATTCAAAAAATACTGCTGTCCTCGAGCCGAGGACAGGCCAATTTTTGAGGACTTGAGGCCTCGAGGCCAAGGACTTCAAAATGTGTCCTCGAGGACGTCCTCGAGGCCAAGGATGTCCTCGAGGACTCCACCTCTGTTGCTTGTGAAGTTTAAGACTTCTTAACTTCTTCGATGTGTTGCGAATTGCCACCACGACAAATTTTTGTTTCTTTTTTTTGCTTTATCATTGATCACTGTTAGCAAAATATTATTTGTAAAACTTATTAATTGTTTTACAACTGGAAGAAGAAATGCTTTTTTACTTAGATACTGGATCAGTTCTTTTTTTTTTACAATTGACGAAACAGCAAAAGTAGACGCTTTACAATGATTATCTCTCCTTAGAGGCTTTAAATACGCAGCAAATTTACGTGGGAAGAAGTCAAACATAAACTGCACAGCCAGAAATACGGTCAACTTTTAAGCGGGTGAGGATTCGTCCGAAATCAAAGCGCCACCGTCGCTTCCCTCGTGAGGTGAGGATAAATGTGGATCAATCTCGATTCAAGTTTCACTCTCATCTTACTGTAGTTAAATAGCATATCGAGTCACCGGTCACATCGTTCTGCAGCAATTTTCTCTGCTTGGCCTTGACCTTTGCTGTAAACAAGCAGCAGCCATCAAGAGTAATTTGTAAAATTACAAATAATCAAAAGGTAAACTTAAAACTTGAAAAACATTTAAACAGGTGAGAATTCAATACTGTAACGATAGCCGTGTGTATTGTTTATTTATAATATTGCCTTTTGTAAAACCACTGACTTTAATTCCTGGAAACATTGTTTTGAGATTTGTATGGCACCTGTTACGGCAAGTATTTTTTGGAATGGAATGTTTTCTCCATGCCGGATAATATGAAGTTGTGACATCGGAAATTCCCCACAAGGTCTTTTTTCTGTTTTGCGCCACCAATCACGAATCTGTCTTGTAAAATGTTATTAGTGGCATCCTTACACCTCCCAGAAAAACATTTTTCTGAAAAGCACTTTCCAGAAAAACATTTTCCTAAACGTACACTTTCCAGAATGTACAGATGGCCGAATGGACAATTCCGCGAAAACCTATTGTCGCGATCGTTGATACTTGGCTAGAGCACAATTTTTAATCTCTAGAATCGTCCACGTCGACTGAAACTAGAGAACAACTAAGATGTCAATTGACGAATCGAAAATGGCAGTTGATAGTTCCTTTAGCTACTTGAATCTCAGAAAGCAGCACACCAATCTTAAATTAAAACTTCTATTTAACACCAAAACAAAAAACCACTCTCACTTAGCAAAATCCCTCCACTAAACTTCTTACGATTGCCCAATTCAGATCGTAAAAGACCTAATCGCGACCGACCAGATTCGGGTTGTCACTACACACTATCGTGATCGACCAATTCAAATCGCCATTATACGGCTACACAAGCCAACCACAGATACTCAAACTTGGCAAAACTGCCTACGAAACTAATACCTAAAATCACCCACTCTTAGAATATTAGAATCTTAGAATGCAATACGACCCGCCTATTTATACTACGACAAAAGCTATCGAATATCGCAGACCAATCCTTGATATGTCACAATAGAAAAAATACACGAGCTTACGATAACATATTTCACTTAATTATGACGTCACAAACTTCAAGTCTAAATATAGCAATTAAGACATGTAAACAACTACTTATTTCGGTGACTAGTAGAAGACAGTAGAATATACTAGAAAGTAATTATCTCAAATATCTCGAATATTTTAAATCAAAAAAGCTGGCAAAAGTAGTAAATCAGTCACGTACACGTTAAAACACAACAAACAATCATATCTCAGGCATTCGAAATTATTATTCGTGACACCTATTTTCCAGAATGGACACTTGCCAGAATGTACATTTGGCCGAATGGATACTTCCCCGAAAAGCTATTTTCCAGAATGGACACTTACCAGAATGTACATTTGGCCAAATGGGCATTTCACCGAAAAGCTATTTTCCAGAATAAAATTACACTTCCTCGAAAATCATTTTTGAGAAAATATATTTTGAAAAAAAAATAATGAAAATGTTCATTTTTTTTTATTTTCAATAAACAATATTGACTTTTGATTACCTGTAAATCTTAGTGCATTCCTGTAACAGTTTTCCTATTAAGTAAGAGTTATATCCCGAATCAGTCAATTTATCTACAATCATCTACGTGCTTCAAACGTAGTAGGCATAAAAATTAAAAATCGATGAAAGCATGTTATCTTGTATATGACGGCGATTATTTTAGTTCGGCATTTCGCCTGCAATTCACCTGCATCTTTTCCAATTCTTCAGCGAAGCAACCCGATCACCGTGAGTCGCATTAGGGCAGGATTTGGAGGTTTTAACTTGTACTTATATTGTTGGGGACGTTTCAGCCATTCTTTATTGGTAACAAGAAGATTAAACCGTTTACGATATCATTGTTCGTCGACAAAATCCGGCTCAAGGTGAAAAAAGACTGATCTATCTTGATGATTAGTGTATCAAGGTAAAGATGGCTACATGGACTTTATAAACTATAGGCACAGTCAAACAAATGACGCCCTTATCATATTCATTAAGGAATAAGATCATTTTCATCCAAGTTTAAATATTTTTGCGGCAGAGACGGCTCGTAATGGAAGCTGAAAAAGCTGCAGCATACCCTGCATCGTCTGTTCGTTTTTCTTTTTTTATTGATATTTTTATTTTGGAGGTTTTTAGCTGTGGCGACCAGTAAATAATTATCACCTTTACCTCCCCCCTTCTCTCCCGCTCGACCGCAAAAATTAGAAAATTATTGCTTTTTTATAGCTATTTTAATATAAAAAAGTTTTTGGAAACTTGAGAAAAGCTGTTCACTTTGCAGCTTTTATAACGCATTAAAATTGTACGCGGTGAAGTCACAGCTAGCCTTTCTTCACTCCCTGTTGTGATAAATCGACAAAAATAAGCTGCGGCTCGCGTAGCTTTTTGGCTTGTTGAGAAATGTAAAAATGTGTTTCTGGATAGCAAGCATTGAACTATTGAATATATCACATCTTGTGCTGTTGTAGGATTCTGCAGTTGGTGTAGACTGTAGAGTCGTGGAAGGATATACACCAAACTAGAACGTGACATCGCAAATGATATCCGGCAAATTCGCGACAGTATCCAAATTTAACTGAACTTTATTACGCTTTTAAACAGCGACCCAATTGCGTTAAATGAATTTGTTAATATGTGGTTGTTGATAGTCAGATGAATAATTTGAATGTGTCTCTTTCAAATTTTTTTCACTAACTTTAACAGCTTATGGTTATTTGCTTTCGATATTTAAATGTCTCGAAAAGTTGAAAATAATAATCAAGCAACGTCAATTTTATAATAGTACAGCCAAAGCCATTTATACCATCTTAGGTCTTATTAATATTGCAGATCAGTATTTCTTCGTGGTTAAAATACCTGTCGTAAGTATTAAACTACAGAAGCGTACTTATTACATTTCGGCAATTTTTATTTAATTAGATCAGATAAAGTTTTTGCATCGACATTTTTGTTTTTTAAAGAATTCCAATCATTAAAGCATGGACTAAAACTGCCAGGCTGCTACGAGCGATGTTATGTTAAACCATGGTTAAACGCATATTTAAATAAAGAATTAATGTAAATAATGTCTATCCATAAGGTTTTGAAACATGTCTTCAGTTGCGCGCGGGTAATGACGGCCAAATCTTAAATCAAAATTTCGATGTCAGTGATATCAATCTAAACTAGTTTTTGTTGTCCGTGCCAGTGCCTCGGCGTGCCGCATTTGCATTTAAGGCATTGCAATAGATAAATTTTGATATATTTTGAATAAAGCATTAATTTTGAATAATGACAAAGATTACTGCGATGTAGACTCCTATTGACCTAGAAAGCTCATTTTTGGTAATACGTTCAGTTACACTTTTTCTCGCAGTTGAATTTATCTGCGACGTTGACTTTTTGGGTCCAAATGTTTTTATATAATTGACAACTTACCCTTTCAAAATGGTCACGAGCCGCCACTGTTTTTGCGATTCTGGGTAAAAAATTGATGTTATTTGCAAACGGCGCAGTAACTATATTTTGTTAATGAAGTTTTGGAATAAAAATTTTTTATGCATTTTAGTTAAGGTGAGCACTTAAACATTTATCAATTAAACGGTTTAGTTTTTAGCAATTTCTTCTTCGGGAACCCAAAAGGCTTGAAACGATTTCCATACTAAATTATTACGCAGTTCCTAGTAATATGTTACGCTTATGCAGGAATCAATCCAATAATATTGGCAACTTTTTTTCCAGTGGGGCACTCGAAGAACTATGCAGAAATGTACAGTACACGGCCGTAGAACTAAACCTGATATACAACCATAGGCGTAGCCAGGATTTTTGATTGGGGGGGCCCAAACCACAAATCACATGCAATGACGTCATCACAAATTTTCAAAAAAGGATTTTTTTTGTGTGGCAAAGATATCGTAAAATGGAAGATCTGAAGCTGTAGTCTGTTGGCACTTACCCAGGATTTTGGTAAAGGGAGAGGGCGAAAACTAATTGTTAGAAAATGCAAATGTCTAACTTAGGAGACGTGTTGAGTAAGCTAATGTACTCAAACGTACCACAGACGGGGGTCTGGGGGCGAAGCCCCCAGTTGCCGGTGGCAATGGGGGTCTGGGGACAAAGCCCCCAGCCGCTGGGCGATTTTTGTACGTTTTTGGAAAAAAAGCTGTTTTAATTCCATTGAAACACATTTCGCACGTGTTCACAGCCATTTGAAAGAACTAGATTTTTAACATTAAAAAGTCAATCAAAAAATTTAAATTGTTCAATCCTCCATTTACTTGCAATTAAATTCCAAAACACGTTTAAAATCTTGCATTATAGTGCAAAATTTTAATTTTGGGTGATTTGGTTCATGTGGGGGAAAGTAAGGCACATTGCCTCCTGCAATAGTTTAGCAGTAAATAATAACCCACTCGAAGATTTTCCTTCAAGATTTTTGCTTTGTCATGAAGTTAACCAGTTATAGGAGTACATGTACGGCCAGGGGGCCCAGGATCCCTCAATTCAATTTCAATAATTTGTTCAATGAGCATTTTCCGTAACTATTTTTTTAAAAGTATTTTTTCGCGTAAAAACTGGCGAGGTAAATCGTTGGTACAGTAGAAAGTTACGCTTACTAAACATGCTATTCCCGGGCCGGATTTACTTTGCGCATTGCCTCCTGCAATATAGGGGATTTTTGCAACATCTTCCTGGCAAATATAAGTGAAGACCAAAAAAAGTCTTACCATCTGAGGGCCGGTCCCTGGCACTTAGCCATATGGCAAATACGGCGCTGGTTATTGCATTACGTTCATAAAAAGTTAAGATGAGGGCCTGAGATTGCAACTTTCGGACAAAAATCCTTGATTTCACCCTGGTTATACGTTTAAATTGGTTGGAAACAATTGAATTAAGGGGGTACGCCGAGCCCCGTGGTCGTCAGTATAATTTATTGTTAATTACTGTTGTACGCGTGTACTGTTGTACGCAAAGATGCTAAAAGAAACTGAAAATGAAGAAACAAGGTTTTTTTTGTCAAATTTTTGTCATTGGTGGCATTTCAATTGAGGGGTTCCGGGCCCATTGTGCCACACCCCTGGCTACGTCTATGGTTTTGAGATAAGATCGCGCCCTTAAGTTCTTTCCTAAAAAAAACATTTAAAGCAAAATTAAACAAACTTTTTTTCTTAAACGTGGAGGACTCGAGTCAATTCACTTGACAGATTTTTGAAACCTCCAGGAATTGCTTGACATTATTTTGACGTGGACAGGTGGTCGTCATTACTATTACTTGCTTTTGCACTCGTATATCCTAAATTAAAGAAACTGCAATTCCGGACAAGGACAACATACTGGCTATGCTCTTATTATATGTGTCATTGGTAGTATTTGAGTTGGGGGTTTGCATTACCGCCTGTGTTATAGCACTAAGTTCATAATAACGTTAAACGAGGGCCTGGGATTATGTATTGTTTGATTTTTTCAGGCCCCAACTTTTAGCACAAAACTTTTCGATTTTTCACAGGGTTTGCGTATGCATTTTTAAAATTTTGAATTACAGGGCTCCTGGCCCGGGACCCTTGGTTATCAGTTGGGGGCCCCAGGACCCTCTGGTCGTCAGTTAGGGGCCCCGGGCCCCCTGGTTGTTAGTTAGGGGCCCCAGGGTTGTCGGTTAAGGGCCCCCTGGTTATTACTTAGGGGCCCCCTGGATGTTAGTCAGGAGCCCCTAGGCTCTCTTGTCGTCTGTAATTGCAACTAAACATCGCTAGGGTATATTATCATAATTTTACATCATTGGTGGTGTTTCAATTGGGGGGGGCCCGGGCCCCCTGGCCCCCCCCTGGCTACGCCTATGTATACAACAATATTTACCAGGCTTACTGAGGAAAAGAGTTTTATTTTGTCATCTTGTATAATGATTGCTGACATCAAATATACATTTTGGCAAGTGTCCATTCTGAAAAATAGGTTTTCGGGGAAATGTCCATGCGGCCAAATGTACATTCTGGCAAGAGTCCATTCTGGAAAATAGGTTTTCGGGGTAATGTCCATTCAGCCAAATGTACGTTCTGGCAAGTGTACGTTCAAGGAAATGTACATTCGGGATAATGTCCATTCGGCCAAGTGTTTTTCGGGGAAATGTCACTTCTGGAAGGTGTTTTTTGGGGAGATGTACATGATCTGTTGCTAGTGGCAGTTGTGTACGTGTTAGGATTGTTTATGGCGAAAGCCTACGGTATAACCTAAGTTTACCAGTGTTTAGAGCAGCAGTCTTGCTAAAGTACAGCCTAAAACTGGTTTAGCCTTCGGGCAGCTATCACTGGCTGGTTTGGTTAGTTTTGGGTGAACCTACTGCATATTGTTTTGAGTAGCAGTTTTCTCTAGCTCGCAGTTGCCTTGGGAGGCTGTTTTTGTAGCCTAGGCGTGATTTACTTCAGCTGCCTTGTTGAGCCACACTTCTTGTGCTGTTCGCGTTTTGCAGTGGTTAGGGGATAGGATTTAGGGTGTGTTCTTTTGTATTTGCTTTGGTATTCCTGTATTCCGAACTTACTATCTTTTATTGTACGGATTTTTAGACCGCAATCAATTAGATTGCAACACTAATCATTAATCACTAAACCTAAGGCTAAACCATAAGTTAGAGTTAGGCATTGACTGATTGTGTTCTGAATGGATGAGCTGCGTTAGTTTTGCTCTGTTTTGGAATAATAAATTAATTTTCCTGTTTAGTTACTTCTTTTTTTTTTCTTTCTGATCAAGTTAGCATCGTTCGGGGTCCAGAAAAGTTGCAACCTAACGGTCGAGCAAAAATAGAACCAAACGTCGAGTAAGACCCTTGCAGACGTCTCATTCACAAATATCAAACTCCAAACAGTATCCAGAGTCTTAGAAGCACAATCAAACCTTTGATTAACAACCTAAGACATACACTGTGTTGGAATCGACTTTCGTCTTTTATTCCTCGTCACTCGTCAGTATAGCTAGGACTACAGGTATGAACAAAAAGGTGCGAATTCGTTTCACAAAAACTGTTACCAGCATCGCTTTCCAAACTGATTAGAAAATGAATGTGAAATTATCTAACATTTGCATCGCTTTTATGCATGATGTTACAGGTTATCTACTGTGCTGTGTGAGATTTCATTCGTCTTTAGTGTCAGTGAGAGGGAAAAACACGTCGGCGAAGAAGGAAAAGATTTTTCTGCGCAACATTATAAAAAAAAGCTATAATAAACAGAGGTGGAGTCCAGGACACAGCCTTTGAGGCCAAGGACTCGAAAAAAATCCGAGGCCAAGGCCAAGAACCGATTTTTCGAGAATACACTCTCTCGAGGCCCAGTGCCGCAACTAGAAAGCTGTTTTAAGGGTGAAAAATTTCCTTCTGGAGGAGGGCCAAAATTTTTGGGTAGGTCTACTCTTCTCCGAGTTCTCTGTTGATCTCAAAAAAAAAAAGGTCATCGCACCAAATTGGTCTACTTTACTCCGAGTTCTCTGTTGATCTGCAATAAAAAACGCCACCATCTAGAAACAGCCGCAAGAGTAAAGGGAGTTTGGGTGAGCATGCTGGGCAGTTTAGGGGGGCAGAATTTTTGTTTACAGGGGCACCGCTCCCTTTGCCCCCCCCTAGTTGCGGCCCTGTCGAGGCCAAGAACAGAAATGATATAGGCCAAGACCGAGGTTTTCCTTTATATCTAAGCGCGAAAGTCTTTAAAATTTTGCCTTTTGCTAAGTTTTTCATGATAATTCGAAAATAGTAGTTTCTAAAAGTAATGAATGTCATTTTGAAGTTTTAGACGTTAGCAGGAATAAAACTAGGTTCCGCAATGGTATTGTAGTAATGATAAAACAGTAAGTGGTAAATTGGAAATGGGAATAACTAAAAACTATCAATTCTTAACGTGGAAATGGTCAATTTTAGGGTCTTAATATTATCAGTTAGGACCCAGTCCAAGCTTCCACTGATTATGAATCCCCACTTGTTCAGTATTTTCTTAATCACTAACCTTGTTGTTTGGTTAAACATTATCTTTTTGCGGAAAAGGTTGAATATTATCATAGACATAGCTTTTAAATATTGCAAAGCGACTATGATATTATTATCTAAAAGTATTGCAAAATACTGTAAATTTAAATTTTTGAAATGAAATGAGGTACCGTACTCGCAAGCTCAAATACTTGGAAAAAACTGGGTTCTGGTGTAAAGGCCATAAGGATCCATGCCTTTGTTGAACAATTTTACTAATTTTTTTTTTCAGAAAAATAGCAATTTTGTGACTTTTATAGGAAATTACACAAATAGGATTTCAAAGCAATTTGAAAAAAGAAAATACCGTATAAGTTTGAGAAACTTTAATTTTGCCTATTTTCCCAATCCTAATTTTTAGCCATTTTTTTCTTTACGTTTTAGTGCATGTGATGTTTTTCATACGTAGTCTTGCATCTAACACCTATCGATAAATGAGCGCATATGTTTCGGCCGCCAAAAGATACTTTGTAAAATTTAACATTAGCTATTTAACTGCAAAAAGTAAGCTGAGAATCCCAGCAGGGCCGTGCTAAAGAGAAACGCATCGGAGGCATTTGCCGTTGGCCCTCCTTCAAAAACCCACGAATTGTCGGAACGTAAAAATTGGAGTTGTTCTTTCGTATCTCGAAAGATATGCTTCGCAATATTTGTTTGTGTATTTTCAGAGCCACAGCTGTCGTTCTCAAGCAACGTTTTGTTAGTTGCAGCAGGGTATACTGCATGCAACATGTATATCATAGACCATACTTGTTAACTGTGTTGCACATCAGGCACATACTTTTTTCTGATTCCATATTCTCATAAAGCACGGTCATGTTTTAGTATCAGCAACTCAAAAATGTTTGCTTCCAGATCCTCAGATCCCTTGCTATGGCGCTGAATGGTTTTAGCGTTTTGCTGTTTGTACCAGCCGCACCAAAAGTATTAGCTGAAACAAAAAAAACTATCAGCACTACGTTTTGCCGTCTCAATCTTCGATTAAAGCTTTCACAGAACGCCATTGAAAATAAGGTTTACTATGACGTGGCTATTACATTATGTTATTTTTCAGATAAGGAAAAGATACGAATTGACAGGCCTGAAGTCATCTGCGTAGTCAAGGGGGAGAGAGGCAGGCCACCAATGCCACCAATGATAAAAAGGATGTTAACAAAGCCTATTCTTTATAAAATTTCAGGTTTTTTTTAGCATTTTCGCCTACAATTACAATAATTAACAAAAATATTAATGATGACAACCTGGAGTCCCAGGCCCCCTCAATTCAAATTTTTGTCAATGAATTAAAATGTATAATCCGGGAAAAATTCAAGTTTTTTGTTTTAAAAGGTGCAACCTCTGGCCTTTAACCCTTTTAAAACTTAATGCAATAACATGATTACAGTAGTAATCATCTATTATATCAACTTTAAATAACAATCCTCCTCCACGTAGTCAGGTTTTATGAGACAAAATATTAAACAAAAAAATACCGAGAAGAAATGCTTATTGAACAAATTATTGAATTTGAATTGAGGGGCTGCGGGCCCCCTGGTCGTACATGCAATGCTAAAACTGGTTTTATTTTCATGGCAAAACAAAGATTTTCAAGGAAAATAAATCATCGAGTGAATTATTACGTACTCCTAAATGCATTGCAGGAGGCAATGAACTTTGCTTCCCATTACTTGCGCCGAGTCAATTACAAAATTTATGAAAAAATGCCACGCTTTAAACGTGAATTGTAAGTAAAAGAAGAACTGAACAATATGATTTTTTAATTGGCTTTCAAATCTTAAAAATGTAATTCTTTCAAATACCTATAAAACGTGCAAAACGTGATCCAAACGGCATCAAAATAGCTATTTTTTTCAAAAATACCAAAAAATTTGAAAATAATCGCTCATAGCCTCCGGCGGCTGGAGACTCCGTACCCAGACCCCAGTCTGTGATACGTTTGAATTAAAATAGTTTCTTCACCGGACCTCGAAAGCACAATTGAACACATAGTTTGAAAACATTAACTTTTGGTTCAAGTCCTTCCCCTTTAGCAACATCCTGTTTACGCACTAACCCATGCCCAAAGCTTTTGATCTTCCATTCTAAGATATTTTTGTCCCATGAATAGTCTCTCGTTTTGAAAATATCTGATGACGTTATAACGTATGTGATTTGCGGACAGGGGCCCCCAATCAAAAATCCTGGCTAAGCCTATGCCAGAATTTAAGAAATTTTTATGTTTGGTTGTTTTCCTTTCAACCAATCAAAAAACAATGCTATCCTCTAGCCGAGGACAGGACATTTTCGAGGACTTGTAAGGTTTGAGGCTAAGGCCAAGGACTTGAGCTGCGAAGCCAAAGCCAAGAACTTCAAAATGTGTGCGAGGACGTCCTCGGGGCCAAAGACGTTCTCGAGGACTCCACCTTTGATACTAAAGTGCTATTTTTACGACGAGCTTGCTGATTGCATACTGTGGGTTGAAATTGCATAATATATATCTTCACGTAGTTGTGTCCATAGCTAAGGCACTTCATGGCAATTTTTATCTGTTCTTGATGGCCTCAAGCAATAAACAAATTTGATGTAAAGTATGCTGAAAATTAACCGGAAAACTTAAAAAATTATTCTCAACTCTTAAAGGGTGCATATTACTTTGTCCGTGGAATGTGCCATTGTCACTTTCTTATACGGCAGGAAAATCAAGAATAATCAATCAAATGTTACCGCCGTTGATGAATTGAAATTAACAAGTTTTGAGTAAATTTGACTGAGTAGGCCTACTCGTAGTTTTGTATTATTCAGCAAAAGATTTTAATTTGAACCTTCAATAGGATGAAGCATACAACCAATTCGGGTAGTTTACAATAGCTAAAATTAGAATCTAATTCTTGAAATTAATCATCCTCATTTTGGAGCTGCAGTTGCAAAGATATTAAACAAATAAAAAGAGATATTCCCCCTGAGAAGTTTTTGGAAACATTTAGTTTGTTCTCCCAGCCTAAATTTCCAGGGAAAAAGAGAAACTGAATACTACTGTTTAGTATTTATCCTTCCTGTATGTCGCGATCGTTGATTCTTGGCTAGAGTACAACCTTTAATCCCTAGAATTGCCCACGTCGGCTGAAACTAGAGAACGACTGAGATGTTAATTGACGAATCGAAAATGGCAGTTGACAGTTCCTTTAGCTTCTTGAATCTCAGAAAGCAGCGCACCAATCTTAAATTAAAACTTCTATTTAAGATTGAAACACAAACCAACTAACTGAGCAAAATCGCTCCACTCACATCTCTTACTAAACGGCTTTACGAGCCAACCCCAGATACACAAACTCGGCTTAACTGCCTACGAAACTAATACCTAAAAATCATCCACTTTCAGAATATTAAAATAATCCAATGAAAAACGACCCGCCAATATACAGTATATTACGGCAAAAGCTATCGAATACCCCAAAACAATCCATGATACGTCACAATAAAAAAATATACGCGATTACGAAAACACAACGGTAGCATAATTGTGACGTCACAAACTTCACGTCTAAATATAGCAATTAAGACAAATAAACAACTAATTATTCCGGTAACTAATAGAAGACAGTAGAAAATAATAGAAAGGAATTATCCAGAATACCTCGAATATTCTAAATCAAAAAAAGCGGCAAAAGTAATAAATCAGTCACGTACGCAGTAAAATACAGCAAACAATCATATATCAGGTATTCAAAATTATTATTTGTGACAATGGCATACAGTAAGATTGTTTTTGCGTGATAAAATTTGAATGATGAAAGTTGGCATCTGGTGTTGCAAGATGCGTTACATTCAATTCGATCTCTCCTCTACACATCAACAAACACGACGCCACATGAACGATTTTTTGTCTTTCCCAGGCGATCCATGCTTGGCAAATCTGTGCCTTCGTGGTTGACTACGCCAGGACCTGTACTTCCTCGAGGTTTGTGAGAAGCAAATCTGATCCATTGTGCGACCAAGTAGAGTTAATTGACGCAAACCCAAACTATGCTCACATTCGGCATCCTGACGGGAGAGAGACTACTGTGTCTTTGACGGATTTGGCCCCTTGCCCTCAGGCAAGCGGCAAAAATACTGATGTAGACACTAGTGTATTTGATGGCAATGATTCTGTGGACGAAAATTGTAATGAAATTGCCCAAGCTCCTACTGAGCTTCCTCGATCCAGCCGAGTGCTTCGGCCACCAGAGAGTTACGGCGATTGTCATTATTACTAATTGCATTTGAGTTTAATTATATGTGTTTACACTGCCAAATTATTTCATCAAGGTGAAAAGAACGTGGTATTTTTGTCGCTTTGATAGAGTATCGAACTCGTTACTATTGTCACGTCTTACTTGTGAGTTACGTAAGTGCTTCTTGCTTTGATAGTTTTACGAACTTTGCTTAATCAATCTTTCCACTCGTTTTGCAGACTGTGACAGCAATGTGACAGACTAATGGTTAGTTGCAGGAGCCAGTTAGCTTATGATTGTGTTTTCAGTATTATGAGTAGTGTGCTAATATCATGCCTTATTAAGTATGCTTAATCTATGTTTATTTAGCCTTGATAGTTGTTTTTCGCTATTTGATTAAAGCCATAATTTGGTTTGGCTAAGACTCTGTTATGTATGCCACAATCACTTCGACCAAAGCAATTTGTCATCTGACTCAATTTATATAATCATAAAACCATTTTACTAGCAAATTTGAGCTTCAAAAATTTTTTCAAAAATCGAAAACGCAATGATGACGTCATGTTGTCCGGTCTCGGTTTCGAAATTTGCCGGTCTTGGTCTAGAAGCCAAAGTCAAACTTTACCGGTTTCGGTCTTGCTATCGGAATAATTTTTTGGTCTCGGTCTCACTCTTATTCTTGAACGAGTCGGTCTCGACTAAATGCCTGCTCCCTTGCTTCACATCTTAATCTTTTTTCATCCATAAGCGATTCGTAACAAGAGCTACATGAAACAGTTTCCGTTGGATAACATATGTTTTCGGCATCTTTTTCCACCTTATCCGGTCTTTCGGTGTAACTTTCCATGTTGAAATGAAAAAACCAAGCCTATACCCAATTTTCCCTGACATTTTTATTAAACATGTCCGTTGTAATTTTATTCATCAAGTTCTCTTGGCCAGGAGACAGCAAAGGGGACCTCTTTAAGTCAAGCTATCACCTACACATATACCCTTTTATTGCTGGACCCCAAGCTGAGGGGGATTCAAGACCCTTTTGGTCACAAATACTTTGTACCTGCCAAGAAAGTTTTGGCAGGGTATAGGACATAGTTATGACAGATGAATTGTGGCTATCCTGTACTTCATTTGCTCTTGCTTACAATTCTTGCGTAGAGTTTTGAACTCGCGGTCTCTGCAAGCGTTCGGGTTGGTAGGATGTGACGCGCGTGGCACGTCCTGCCTGCTGCGAGACTTGCGGTAATTACGAGCTCAGTTTCTGTTTGCTTTATTTTTGAACGTTTACTGCAAAGTTTGATTTACAATTTGATGTCCAACTTAAAAACCTGTTTTCAGTTAATAGAGTACAGATGGTCTTATCTTAGTTTTGTGATTATGGTTTATAGACAAGAAGCACAGCTTTAGTTCTAGTTTTAAGTTCTGAAAATGCAGTAAACTAAGTCAATTGGTGACAGTGGTGACCCGTTTTCAAGAATATGCCTGGACCAAAACAATAAGAATTGAGTCTACTGTAGGTCATAGATGTAGGTCAACATAATAACTCCAGTGTGAAACAAACTTTGTCAAGAATTGCGGGAGAAATGACAAACTACAGCAGACAATACCCGAATCCGTAAACATTGATCAGTTGAAACGGTTTGTGGATCGACGCAGTAGTGGCAGTGCTGATAGTGACGACCTTCATGCTAGTCAGGAGTCAAATGATATGTCGAGGATAGGTACTTTGGCCGATTCCAACTAAGCAGTTCACTGTTAAATCCGGAGGCACAGCCTTGGTTTCTCCATTCTTCCAGAGAACGATTACTGAGGCCAACCAAAAGACTGATTTGTAAACTGTGAATTACTGCATTATTACTGCGGCGTGTAATATTGTTAGGTACCGGTACCACACTTTTGTAACCTGATAAATTTAGACTTTCGCTAAGTGTTACACTTTCCGATTGTTTTCGCAAAGGTGCACACTTGCGAAGCAGCACGAGTGGTGTTAATATTCTGAACGCTTGCATTTTCTTCTGTATGATAGATTGGAGTTAAATGTTTTAAAAGGCATGATTTTCAAAAATACGTATACCAGGTCCACTCTGTTTTTAAACATTTATGTTGGATTTTTTTTCTATTTTGGTCTGCCAGATTTTTTTCTTCTGGACGACGTCAGACCATTTTTAATTCGTTTTTGATTTTGAAGCCGGCATATGCATTGTTTATTGCTTAGTTTTTATCTCTCAATAGATTTTGACAGCCCTCGTTTTTTGAGAGAATGTTGGATAGTTGCAAGGGAACCTTGTTTATGCTATTGTGACTTTAAAAAAATCGTATGATCTTGAGTTACTTTTCTTTATTTGTGTTGTATATTTTTTTGCTATTGCCCTATCGCCTCGTTTTTTTTTACATCTCTTAAACAGTTACAACATGTATTAAGCTTTTTCTTTCCAATTCATTCTACAGTCAATTAATGCAAGTCTCAAATTTTATGAAGAATATGATGAACTTTTGAAACCATCCGATTGGGTCTTTGCGCCATTGATGAACGAAGTACACGATACTATCAGCATTCTAGATTTCATCTAACAATTTAAAGCGAAGCATTAATTCATTCATCGTTCACCACTTTTCATATGGACACTACTTGCTGATTACTGCATTGCAGACACATGAAAGTTTTTAACTTTAAAAAACAGCTGAGAGTGATTTTCGATTTACTGGTGTCTTGCCCAAGTTACAAGCATTTAAGCAAAAAGAAATGTACCTAATCAACAATACATGAATGATCACAATTCACGATGTCCGTCATACGAAAGAACATGTTGTGTCTATTTAATTGAGCTGCATGAGTAATTAATAGGCACAAAACTATAATGAATTTATTTGGACCCTATATAAACGCAGAACGTACGACGTATTGCTGTTCCATCTGACCACTACCTGCATAATGGACAATATGAACACTAAACATAATTTTTCGGGAAAATTTTTTTGTTAAGGGGGATGTGTGGCTATCCTGTGCTTCCTTTTCTTCTTGCTTACAATTCTTGTGTTGAGTTTCGAACTCGTGGTCTCTGCAAGCGTTCGGGTTGGTAGGATGTGATGCGCATGGCACGTCTTGCTTGCTGCGGGACTTGCAACGATTGCAAGCTCATCTCCGTTTGCTTTATTTTTGAACGTTTACTGCTAAGTTTGGTTTACAGCTTAATTAGCAACTTAAAACCCCGGTTTTCAGTTAATAACGTACGGTTGATCTTTCTTTAGTTTTGTGAATATGGTGTATAGATAAGAAGCTCAGCTTTAGTTCTAGTTTTAAGTTTTGAAAATACAGTAAACTAACTCAATTAGCGACAAAAAGCGTTATGAATCCTTTAAGACAGAGCTTCAAACTAAGAAAGAGTTCTTTTTTTCATTTTTCTTTCATTTTTAAATTTATTTTGAAAAGCAAAAGAGTTTTTTTTAAAGGCAAAAGAGTTACAAGGCAAAGCGGTATCATGTCACGACTTCGCTACTTAACGCTTAGACGTCACCTTCTTTATTCGTACTTCTACCTACGAAGAGACCTACAAACAAATTTACGAAGGGTCCTACGGTACCACAAAAAAGCTGTATTTGATTTTCAACAAATATGACTTCCTTTATTCATTTTAATATTTTATTTCCTTGATTCATTTTTTATTGAAACGTATCTAAAAAAAATTTCTTTTAGACGCGTGTCTAAAATGAATTTCCTGTTTTAAACATACTACACCTAGTTCTCATATCACTTTAGGAATTATGTTACTAGCTTCAGCTGCAGTGGGTGTCGAACCTGACCTTATCTGCCTTTGTCGAGCCGGATATCGCTGCTCTTTGTATTGCTGCTAGCACGTGATGTTTCACCTCACAATTGCCAGCCAGTTCGCTCTTTTGCCTTTTGCAATTATTGCCAATTTGCATATTTTTTTACTTGGCGTTTTTGCCTGCTTGCTACTAACATTTCTTGATCTACTCTTTCTTTTTTAGACTATGGTCTTAACTACTGCTGGTATTTGAGCTCTTCGAACTGGAACTATTTTCAAATTTCTTGGATCTTCTCGCAGCTAGCTGGACAATTATTTTGGGATGTACAAGCATTTATTTATTGTTTTTGCTCTTTGGATATTTACAAATTAAATATTTACTTAAACGTAAAGTAATCTTTTCCTCCCCCTGATGGTTTAGATTTATATGTACTTGTTAACGTCTCAGGCCTCTTGATTGTGTGATAGTCTTCTATTCTTAATCTTCAGTAGTTAATAGTTGTAACCGTAATATTCTTTAGTTTAATATTTTTTGGCCCTTTCGCACGTACAGCCGGTTTTATGTTTATTTTAGAAACCGCTCCATGCTACCCACCGCTCGCTCACTAGCTCTAGCTTAACCACATGCAATTGACGTCGACTCTGGATCGCTTCAGGACGAATAAGCGACAATCACCGAATCATTGCAACGTTGCTTTCTTTTTTTGAGAATCATCTTTTGCCAGCGATTTGTATGAACGCGTTTAAATTAGTGTGAGGTGTTTGCACAGCCAGTTAAATTCTAATTCAGACCTAACAGATTATTTCCACTTTTTTTCACACTCCCTTCGAAATTACCTAACTCCTTACAAATTTGTCTTACAGATTATTTTCTTACAGATTATTTCCACTTTTTTTCACACTCCCTTCGAAATTACCTAACTCCTTACAAATTTGTCCCTACGGATTCCCAATAAACTTCAAAATAGCATTCTATGAGGTGATTAAAGGGCAACACACCTATTTTATCTCACAAAATTTTACCTCATAAATCCTACAAATATGAAGTTGTTCCCGACAAAGTTACCTCATAAATCCTACAATTTTTCCTCTAGGGGAATCCTCTTTAGGTTCTGAATCGACTTGGTATACAGCTATTGTACGAATATTGTGCACAATATAGTCGCAAAAATAAGAATGACAGAGAAAAGAATTTGAGCTTCGTGTCAAAAGACCAATAAAAACTGTCCATTTTGCCATGCTGAAGAGCTTTGCCAATTGCAATA
Organism: Trididemnum nubilum; assembly: GCA_963965965.1. NCBI lineage: Eukaryota > Metazoa > Chordata > Ascidiacea > Aplousobranchia > Didemnidae > Trididemnum > Trididemnum nubilum. Next base: position 26,142,004 of record OZ014483.1, read on the forward strand.
TTCTTTGCTGTTGAGCTTTCTTAACTAACATACATTATTATATCTTCTCCTTACAGCATTGAAAACAAAAAAGATTGAAAAAAAGGAAACAAATGCGGAAATTAGATATAATTTGAACATGATTTAAAAACAGCCAACATCAATGATTCAAAAACTTATCATAGCTTCTAAATTTTGTTTTTAAAGATGAAGAAATAAATGCGATACATTTTTGAAGAAACGAAAACTAATTCTAATTGGTCTAAACCAGGTGCGTAGCCAGGATTTGGAAAAGGGGGGGGGGGGGCTATTTTGAAAGAGTGAGAAGTGTGCAAACGACCTTGACCCGAATTTTCATTGTTCTTGAATCAGTTTCACACGGTTTGTCCGAAAATTAAAACGAAATTTCTCGGAAAGCTCGGAAATTCAAAGGTTTTTTCCGCCCTAAATCAGGTGGTCTCCAAAAAAAAAAAAGGTCTTCACCGAGACTGATTTTTCGGCCCAAATCGGAAATCCAAACGTTTGAGGGGGGCTGTTTTCCTATGGGGGGGGGCTATTTTCAATTTTTCACAAAAAATCGGCCTCAAAACCACCAAAAAGGAGCAATTTTGCATACTTCCCAAGCCAATGGGGAGGCTCGAGCTCCCCCCGCCCCCCCTGGCTACGCTACTGGTCTAAACTAAAACGAAGTTTATTTGCTCCAATCGTTGTGTTGAAATAGGTCTTGCAAGCACTGCATCAGGTAATTTAGACTGGAGTGCGAAAACATACTATGGACAGGCAAAAGAATAAGAAGTGTTTTTTCGATTGTTTTAGGTCTTTTAAATTTTATAGCGGAAGAAAATGTTCTTACAGAACTGCAGTAATATTGAGTGAATACCGCTCTAAACACAGCTCGGAATACCGAGTAAATACTGCTTTGAATGCTGGTGAATAACTGCTCTGAATGCTGAAAATTGAGAACAAGATATGTGATAGCTAATATGCTGCATTGACATGAAAACTATTTGAAGTAGCGGAGCAATGCAAATCTGCAGCAAATTAGTTGGGACTTTATTACGAATCACTTGCTTGAAATCAGAGATGGCAATTACATCGCATCGAAAATCGCACAGCACGCTTTTTTCTTTAAAATGTCGCATCACGTAAACAATTCTCATCCATTTTTGCATCACAGAATTTGAAAAAAAATCTGCGATTTTTGCAGTTATTCCGATTAGTTGTCATTATTTTGTTGAGTTTGTCTGTTTCGTCACAAGTTACATTTTGGGCAGAATTTTGAGAATGTTTCTGCATTTGTTGTTTACATCATGATATGTAATTAAAATAAAGTCTTTCACGGCCTGAGCTTTATTTTACATGATTTTGGGCAATAAATTTCAATTACAAAATTTATCAAAAAAATCGGTTGTCGCAAAACTAATCGCAAACTAGTTTGAATTTTAGTGCATCGAAAAGTTTTTGAACTATCGCAAAAAATTGCATCTATTGTTTTGATCTACATTGCATCGCAGTTTTCTTGCGTAACAAATATCGCAGAAAGTCATCGATGCGAAGCAATTGCCATTCCTGCTTGAAATTAATTTGCCATGAAGAAGCAGATAATTGGCTCAAGGATTCATTCACCGTTGTTGCTCGGCGACTAACATTCCATTGCCAATGTTTCTCAAATTGAATCGCAACAATTTATCATGTGAAGTCGCATCCAAATTCGCATGATGCAAGAAGAATATCGGGACTCGACAGACGAAAACTTAGTACACGAGTGCGCGTTTGTTGTTCTAGCAGGCGCAGTGGAGCAGTTGGACATAAGCTTTTTATAGAATAGTGTTAAAGTCCCATCATTGACATAAGATGATTATAGACAAGATGTGTGAGGCAAATTCTTATGCCTTCTTTACAGTATATACAGGATAAAAAACGTTTGAAAGTCAGAAATCATAACACTATAATATCAAACATAACACTTATATCATTTAGAAATTAGGATTACTTATTCTTTTCGAACAAAAACTAAAGCTTATTATTTCCTTACTATTTCTTGAATTATAGCCATAATGCAATAGCAGTTTTGACTTTAACATACAGTAGAACAGTAGATCTTTGAGGGCCTGTTTAAAAAGACACCAAATTCTGAAAATTTGGACTTAATCGGCTCTTGAAACTTACATACAGCAGGTGAGTGGGGAAATACCTCATTTATCTAAGTAAAATGCAAGGAAAAATAGAATGTAATAACTAAAAAAACCTATTTAAAAAACAATATATTCTACTTTTCATTATACACCCTTTAAAAAAAATTGCACAAGAAACCGATCAAATTATTTCTGCAAAAACCATGACTTCGTAAAAACCATGCCAGTGGCAAGATAAAATCAGCCTCAATGACTTTGGTTTAAAACAGTGCATCATCTAAATACATGAAAACTTTGCTTGTTGCTAAAGAGTTAAAATAGTAATCTAATCTTCAACCCTGTTGCCTTCAATGCTTACAATTTAAAAAATATGAACATCATAGAGTTACAGTTAAGTTAATATCATTGATTCAAAACTAAACGAATAAATAGTGCCAAAGCAAGAGCAAGGAAGACAACTTCATTGGCACTGCTGCGCCATGATTTAGCAGCTGAAGTGGTAGAGACTGGCATTGAAGTGACGGTAGCGCTAGTAGCAGGCATAGATGAGGTGCTTTCCGATACTTCATCATCAGGTCCAGGAACTGCTGGTGTGATCTCGGAGATGTCTCCTGTGTTGCACAAAGGAGTATTGCAACAAACTTGCTCGCAGGACCTGTAAAGGTATGACATTCATTATTTATGAGAGTTTGTGACAAGGAAAAGCTGGATTGAATGTACACGATGATTAAACCAACTTTCAATCAAAATACCAATGCGCTTCACCTGCTTCACTCAATTAATATCCTCGGAGAGAATATTAGACTAAAAATCAATTATGATGAAACAATTTGTAAAGGTATTTTATCTCTCTGGATATTCCATTGAATACTCTGTTGGTGATATTTTTCTAGTGAATCAAATGCCAATCAAAGTACTGCAGCTAAACAATTTAGTTCGTTTTATTCATGCGCATGAACAATCACTCTAAGTTCATGGAATAAATGAACACCCGAAATACAGAAAAACGATTTTGAATTCTGTTTGGAAGTGTTTTATAAAATGGAACAAACGCGATGAGCAAGTAAGGTCAACTCGAAATGGGAAACATAGATAAAAAAGGCTTAATGCGAAACACGGTAGGCTTCGCCCCAGCATAAAATTTGATTGGTTTTATTAAGACCAATGTGCTGAAAAATTAATAGCTTATCAGAGCTGTAAGTAGGCCCGGTATTTTCGGGTCTGGTTCAGGTTTAAGATTGAAAATAAGTCGGGCTTAATTCGGGCTTGATATTCGTACTTTCCTTTTGCGGCCATGCAATATAGTAGGGTTGCCAGTGATCCTCTGACAAAGTAAGAATCCTACAATCCTACAATTAGGTAATTGTAGGATCCATGGACAAAGCGACCTTGTTGCAAAGTGAATTAAGATTAATTAATCATTGAAAAAACATGGGGTGTTTGCGAAACGATCCATTCTCAGATTCTTGGCATGTCTACAAACTGCTAAGTAGCTATTCAACTGTAGTATTTTTTAGGCTATTGCTGTTAAATAAATTTTACGTGCTTGACATATGCCATGTGGGTTGCGCAAGAGAAACCCAATACGCCGAAATACAAAATTTTTGTACCAATTTCGCAGAGATAATTCAAAAATAACTTTGGTGCTGAGCAAAAGCCCCTCAACAATTTAAATTGGAGCATGGATGGTGGGAAACTTTCTAATTTACTTGTGCATACTCTAGGAATGAAGACGTGTAAATGAAGAAAAAATCTGATTTTGAACTTTTTTTAGTTACTGAGCTAGGTAACTGAATGTACTGTATATTCACATAGTCTTGATTAGCTGTTGCAATTTATGATGAGACCAACTTGAGCCATTGCAGTGTTGCATGACGATGATCATTCCAGCTCTGATGATGATATTACCATTAATGCTACTATGTTCCACCTTTATCTGATCTCAACAATAAAGAAACTGATTGTTGTGAACTTAGGAAGCTCTCTGTTCACGTTGTTTTGTAAAAAGGTATGGTTGAAAGTGTTTGTCTTTGGCTAAGTTTTTGAATTGAATTTGATCAATTATTTACTTAATTAAAAACACTTTTAAACATTTGATTAAAAGCAAAATTGTAGCATTCAACGGGCTAAAGTGCATGGCTTTGAAAAGATACAACGAAGCATTTAAGAACACCAGAACCTTAAATGTGCAGGCCTTGCTGTGGTCCTGTAGATTTTAGTGTTACTTTTCCAGCATTGGGTAATGGCTGTGGGGTGCTTATTGATTTGTAGCAACCTGACATCAGAAATCAGTCAATCAAATTATAGAAATGAGCACCTGGCCTTACTGACTGAGCAAATTGCATTTTAACTTTTGTCATTGTTTTTTGTGCTTGCCGTAAAGATCAGCAAGAATTGCTGGGCATATGCTAAGAAACTAAACTGATGTGCAATAAAACGGCATTCAGGCCAAAAAAAATCTTGCTCGGTTTTCTCTCAAAAAGGTTTGACAGATTTGAAAACGAACTTCATCATATGATAGATTTTTTGACAGATTTGAAAAGCTTTCGACAATCTTCCGTTTTCAAGATATGATAATGTAGACTTCCCTGCAAAATGTTTTTCCAATTAGAAATTTTGCCAGGGTTGCCAATTACAAATAAAGTTTCAAAAAGTTAGTTGCATGTTTCTAATTCTCAATAAGTCTTTTTCGACAGTGTTCTTGGCAAAACAAAGCAAAAGGTCAGAATTGTAAATTAGCTGCTTTTCAAGTAAATGTAAGTCAACTTTTCAAAAGTTAATCTTCTGTCACCATATTGGAAAAATGGCGACACTGAAGTCAGAGGAAAGTTATTGTCTTGAAAATGACTAGAAGTAGAAAGCACAAATTTGGTGAGAATGCATTATAGGCTTTTCTCAAACTTTTGGTCAAAAGTGAAAAACTGGAGTAGAATGCTTTTTTAAGTTCTTGGTTGGTGTAATTACATTGGATATCATTGCAGCATTGCATTTTCTAAATTTTGTGTTATAGAACTTCTCGAAATTATTTTCCATCAAATTAAGAAAATACAAGTCCTATTGATATTTTTCAAAGCAGCTTCCAGCAATGCAATCTGATGCTCCATTGACTTTTGCATAACAGTAGGCCTACCAAAATTGTGGCAAGGCCACTGCCATCAGGTACACCGAGATAATTTTGAGTTTTTCGCTAGTGTCTGGCATTATTTTATTTGATGAGTAGTGCGATAAAATTAAAATCAATATAGCACTTATGAAATATTGCCCATTGCCACTTAAAGCCTCTTGCCAAAGGGTGACAGTAACTTGAAAATAATCAGATGTAAATCCAGAAAAAGCTGATAAAAACTAAATCTTTAGTATTCACTCTTTCATAGCCCTGATTTTGTTTAGAAGCCTCTTGCCAAAGGGCGACAGTAGAGAGAGCTCATTTTTTTGAACTAAAACACAAATCAGAATTTACTGAAATGGTAAAGACAAAAAAATATAAGAAATTACAAACCGGTTGCTGCATTTAATGTGCGACAGTAACTCCAAAAGAATCTGATGTAATTCTTTAAAAAATCCTGTGTAAACTAAATCTAAAAGTTTCCACCGTTGATTTTGTTAAAGTTAGTTGCTGTTGTATAGGAACTTTATTAATATGCAATGTTTTTTGTTAATATGCTCTGATGAACCTTTAATAATATACCAAGTCGTTCTATTATAGACGGTGCCTTTTTGAATGAACGCTACCGGTACTACAGCTAGAAGTTCAATAAGCAAAGCTTTTTGATCCGGTTAATTATATTTTCGCAGTTTGCGTTAATTTAACTGTGTTATATAGGTTTCTACTTCAATACAAAGATGATCTTTCGGGTATCAGACTCAGTCATCAGCGATTGTTTGGCGGCAGAACCACATCTGCGCAATGCTGCTCAGTCCACAGGTAGTTTCGTATTCTTTCAATTATGGTAGTTAGCCGTGCCGTCCGATCTTAATTTTGCTTGAAATTAGTCTAAACTTGCAAACTTTGACTCAAGATACAGTCAAACCTCGGCTTTATGGATTAATGCGAAAATGCAATTGTCTTTTATTAGAAAATGTCCCTTATTCGAAAAGACACAAATTTTACCTACTTAGTTGTAGATGCGCACGTTTTAGTTAAAATTACTTGTTTGTTCAAGCAGCCTACGTGAAACTTTTAACTAGACGCGTTTTGGTTAAAATCACTTTTTTTGCCCGCTTGTATCTTCTATTCATTAAATCCGTCCCAGAGTGACGAGAGGAAAAAATGGTGTTGCGCGAAATTGAGTTTGGGTGTCAGGATGTTTTGATAGCATCAGAGCCTCTTGATGAGTTGTCTCACATCAGGTTGGTCGCCCCAGGATGTGGCGCATCAAAAACCAGACACTCTGTCTCAACTGGAGACACAGTATTTTTGCACTGTCGAGTTGGGAGAAACTGCGGCTATGTGGTTATATAAAATAGTGACCAATCGATTTTTGCTGCGGCAGCTGAGAAATATTTTAGCAGTTGTTAGGCTGGCTTTGATAAACATTCTGTTTAATTGACTTTTAATTCAATCTAACGAAACAGTGAATTTTATAATATGCAGTATCTTGAAATCTCAATATTATTGAAAATTTTCGAGGGCACTGAGCACCAAAGCAGTTCTGAATAATTTTTTCATTGAAAGCAGATGCCAACGGCTCTGTTTTGTTCTTTTTTTATTCTCAGCAATGTTTTGTCAATGGACCTGGTATTATCAGAGACACTTTCATATGCGCTATTGTTTTGAATTACTGAGTACTATCAAAAAAAGACTACAGAAATGTTTACATTAATTTGCAGAAATTTTACTTTTAAGCTATCCTACTGTTATTAGGTATGATATTCTTTTTAAATAAATTATTTGTTTACAGTTCCGGCAACCTTCCAAGCTGCCATTGTCGCGCTTAATCAAACTCAAGTCCGTCACCTGAACGGCCGCCACAGTCCAACATTGCACAAAAATCTGTACGGAATTTTAGTTGGTGAATTTTACGTCTGTAGTTTTTCTTGCGTTTATCTTACTGCCTGTATCTTTGCAATAAACTTTTATTACTGTTTAATTCTATAATTTATCAGAGAAGCAATACTCGCTCTAGCTAGAAAACATTGCTATTCCATTAAACCTATGAAACTACGCGCCGATGCTGGGCCCAAGCAAGCAATAGTTGCTTATTGTGAAATGCTGTTCCACAATGTAGGTTTAACGCTGGTATTAAATGCAGGCTAGCTACAGTTAATGGACGTTTTCGTCCCTCATTGAGAGTAAGCAGCTCCATCGAAATTTAGCTTTCCCCTATGGAAATTTAGCGTTACCCTACTAAAAGAAAGCGTCCTGGCCGTTTAGACAAAAAATTCGCTGATAGAATGTCAATTTCGGGCCAAATATTCCATCAAATTGCGGTAAAGATTTTTTTTTGGTCTTCATCTGAATTTGGGGCAAGATTTTCATCAAATTGCTGCCGCATTCCGAATGCGTCCGGTCAAGACTACGAAAGCGTTTCTTTAATGCAATATTTTTCAGTTTAATTGCTGCTTGCATCCAATATTGACCTAACCGGCAAAATATTTTCCTATTATGCCGCAACTTACGAAAATCACAATGGCCACAATTATCTATTGTTGCATTATAAATCAATTTTACCACAAAGCATCACCTGCTTGGTTTTGTTTTGAGGAAAAAAAAGGGAGTGGTTTTCGTTTTTTCCAAAACACCAAATCGATATTTTTAACAAAAACCAAATCCATTTTCAAAAACTTAACTAATTTGTGAATGTAGGCTGCTATGACATTGCATTAACAGCCCAAAACTTAAAATCTAATTTTTTTTTGTTTTTGGTGTCTGAGTCACTTTAAGTATTTCTTCACTAACATATTCTATTCCGAAACAAAAAAAAAAGCTTGCGGACCCAATGCGTAGAAATTTTCCAGAATTTTGGCATATTTCAACATGTCAATCATGTCTTTTTTTAATAATTTCCCCGCTTGATTTTTAAGACTTTCATAATTGCAAGAGGGAACGTAGCCAGAAGGATGAAGGCAGCGCTGAAACCGTCTCAGAAAAGCTAAAGCTATGGTCGGTTGGCCTGGCAGATACGCGAGAAAATTGACAAGCTCAAAGGATCTTTCTTTTGCCCCAAGGTTATTTTTCGCTGGACGGAAGTGAAATCTTTTTATACTGTATTTTAATGCTGGCCAGCTTTCCAACTATAACTCATGAATCCCACCTGAAAATAGGCTGTCTACGGCCCTTTTAATGCTATAGTACAAAGAATCACAACCAAGCTTTGCAAAATATTGAAACCTAATAATATTGGCAATGGAGCTGACGCAACATTTTTGTGTTAACAAAATTTTCTTGCAACTAATAAAAAACAAAAACCACAAAAATTGCTCAAAAAATCTCTTTTAGGTAGGCCTGCTGGGCCTATAAATTACGTACTAATAGTTATAAAAAGTTTAATGTATTACAGTGAGATTGCTCTTTGAGCATTACATTTATTACAAAGTGATATAAAGATAACGTAAAGCTGTACAGATTCGAAAAAGATCCACAAAATATGGCTGAATGTTGGCAGTTGCATTCTTTTTGTTCGATTCTCGGGACAAATATTTATTAATTAGTAAAGCATAATTTGCGTATCAAATTTGTTCTTTGCAATGAATGCTGTAAAAAATTGCGTAACTGCTGTATAAAAAAAACTGTGATCAAAGTGCCATTTAAAAGGCACAAACTTTGAACGATAAAACACGTAAATAGAAAATAAATTTCTTGACAAGAGTGCATGAAAAGATTTGTACAAAATGCGTAAAAAAGCAGATCGTTGGCAGATATTAGGGAGTCTTGGGTTTAGTTTTTCGCTCAGACTTTCAGGTCATATGTCCGATTTTGTAAATTTTTTTGTTATTGCAAAAACCTTGAGATTGTTTTTGCGATTGAAATTTTGTGGAATTATATTAAAAAATAAGAACTTTTTCAATTTTTTATTTTATTTTGGCCGTAGTGACCTAAATCAAATTTTTTTTGGTTATCCATTAAAAATTTAGGTCAATGATCGTTAAATGACCGAAAAACAACAACAACAACTAAATTTGGATTTTTTAATGGCACAAATAACAAAGCAAAATTAACCAAAAAAATTCTGCAAAATTGCTAGTGGCACTCATAATGATCTAACCTGCGACAAAGCTTGAAGCAGTTAAACATATTAGCTCATAGCTGTAGTCGTTAAAAAGCCTTTGTGTGGCTAATTTATATCTTTTGGTGGGTGTCCCCTGACAAAATTTTGCTTGCATGTGCTTTAGTTTTTTTGAACTTAAATTGTTGCGAGTGGGATACCAATTAGCAACTGCACCCTAAGAAAATTTTGCTCAAGCAAAAGCGGAACTTTCCAGTTATTTAAAACAACAATTAAGTCAGTACAAAATAACAAAACTATCTTCTGCAAACCATATAACTGTGTGGGTAGAAGCTTGATTCAGTTATCAGTATTACTAAAAGGAGTAAAAATTGATATACTAACCAAGACCTTCTTTTACTACTCATAACTTTTAATAGCATGCCCAAAGACACTGACATTCAGACTCATTGGGGTGATGTTCCATCTGCAGTTGAGATAGCGCGATCAAACATGGTAGCCCAAAAGAGAAATCAGTATGGTGGAAAAATTTTTTTTAATTCTCAATCATAACAAATATTTAGGGGTGTAGTGTGACTGAGTGTGCCACTTGCTGATTCAGTTTAACATAATTATTTTTCTTCTGTTTCAAAGGGTAATTGAAATATGACTTTTCAGTGAATCATAAGATTTTTTCGGGGCATGAGTGCGCAGGGTTTTTGTAATGTTATGCTAAAAGAAAGTGATATTCGTCATCAACATGCAAAAGTTCGTCACTTCCAACATCAGACATTTGTAAACAAAAAAACCACAATCCTAGTATGCATTGGGTTCAGCAAAAGGAAAACTTTAAAAAAATCGGTGAAGGATGAAGTTCTTACATTCCAGTGAGTCTTGGCACGTTTTTGCTGACTGACAGCAAAACGGAAGTTCAAGGTAAAAAACTATAACCTGCAAAACTTCGTCATATGAAGCAGAAGAATTTATCGTTTAATTAATAGTTTTTTTACCCGCAAAACTTATTGTTGTCTAGCTACTATAAATGATCACCAAAACAATTGTTTGGTTTTGCTAACAAATACTGCGTGAAACTTCATTACTTTGCAATAGGGTTTCGACAAGATGCCACGAAGGTAGCAATTAATCCTGTTGGTTCTTTATTCTAAAACGGTAACCCCAAACACGCAATTGCAATGGGTTCGCTGATTTAGTCAGCAAGCAAAAGTGATTCGAGCTTAGCAACATTTTCATTCTTGATCAATCAAAATCAATCTTCTATACTAACTTTACACGGATGTGATGCACAAACGACGATTAAGTTCATTAGCAGATTAATTGTTTTGCTTCTCAAAGTCATGCTGGTGAACATGTAAGGTATCGGCAAACTACAATTTTAACTGTAGAATGCATTTTATCAACAACAACAAAAAAATACAACAAAAAACACGCCACAAATCGCATAATTCTTCATAAAAAGCAAAACGACATTATATCACAACAAAAATCAGTTTAAAACTTTCACTCCAATCCGATTGTTCATTTCTTCCTAAAACACTTCTGTGCCAAGCGTTTTATCAATTTGTTTTCCAGTGCTCCAGAAAACCACAAATTTTCTATTGCAAAACAATTCTTTATTACGTGATAAAGTGTGAGCAAATGCTCCTTTTTGCTATATTACAGTACTTTTGAAAAAAGTCGATATCTCAAAAACTAGAAAAACTAAAAACTTTAAATTTTCACCATTAGCTAAAAAGTCAGCATAAACTCAAAAAATATTCGGTTTTCACCCGGTTTATTTTACTACAAAAAAATGAAAATTTGTTTAAAAAAGTTAATAATGTGGTGGTTAATGGTATAAAAAAACAAAAAAAAAAAAAAAAAAAATTGAGATTTGCCTGTTTGCCTCAATTCGTAAGCAAGTCATATGGCTTGTCAAAGAAGCTCATACTAACTGGCTAATTTAATCAGGTTTCGGGAATTAATTTGATCTTTGCCAGGAAATAATTTGAAGCAACACGCAATTGCTTGAAATGAACTTAATTTTTTTTCTTTAGTAGCAATTTAAATTTTTGTATTAATTCAATAATGTTTAATTTGTTTCGCAAAACATAACTCATTCACATTTTGACAATTTCAAATGCCTTGAAAGGAAATGCCGAGAAATAGTGGAATCAAAACTGGAGGATGGCCAGTGCGGTTTTCGTTTGGGCCGCAGCACTATGGACCAGATCTTCACACTCAAGCAAATCACTCAAGAAATGCCGAGAAATAGTGGAATCAAAACTGGAGTATGGCCAGTGCGGTTTTCGTTTGGGTCGCAGCACTATGGGCCAGATCTTCACACTCAAGCAGATCTTCGAAATATGGCAAAGATCTCTTTGCATGCTTTGTCGATGTTGAAAAAGCATATGCCCGAGTTCCTCGGGATAACCTTTGGAAGGTTTTGCGGGAGTTTGGCGTTGATGGTCAGTTGCTACGAGCTATTAAGTCATTTTACTGCCGACCGGAGGTTCGTGTTTGGATAAATGCATAGGTGGGCAAGTTGATGCAAAACGTTAGCTTCATTAACCATTAGTCTGTTAACAAACTTCACACCTGCGTTAACGTTAATCCGTTATTTTCAGCTTTAATTAACGGAAGTGAATAAAGTCGGTTAATTCGTTAACATTTTGCGTGTAATTTACATTTCGTTTTATTCACTCGCTTCTACAACACGTATCGACGCTGTTGAGCAGATTGTAAGGAAATATTCATAGCTATGGTGGTCTTTTTGTGTTTTGGAAGTTATATTTTACAGTCTAATCTAATTTCAAGATAGAAATAAGTTCAAATGCACTAACGAAGCTGCAATCCGAAAATCTTGGGAAATTGCGAACAGCGATAATTAAAAGACCTCTGAGGCTACAGCTTATTATTTGTCACGAAAAAGAGCTCTTTTCTTCGCTTTCTTCTGTAAAACTCGTGCTAATACGCAACAAGTGCTACCAGTGCAAACTAGTTTGTACCGGTACGATGAATGAATGGTGCAAGATATTAACAATAAAAACGTTAACAGAAGTTCACAGAACTTTGCGGAAGTTACTTTAGTCCGTTAACAGAACTTAACGGAAGTTAAGTTAGTCGTTAACATGAAAAAGCTTTTTAACGGATTAACGAGTTCAAGAAAAAATTAGCTTCGTTATTAACGGATTAACGATTAACGGATTTGTGCCTACGTATGGATAAATGGCATGCAATCAAAGCCGTTCTAATCGTTTGATGTGGGCGTTGGGCTTCGGCAAAGGGTGCGTTTTGTCCTCTCTCCTTTTCATTGTCTACATGCATTGGATCGACAAATGCAGCCAAACTGATGAGTGTGCCTCGATTGAGAATTGCAAAACCAGTCGTCTGCTATTTGCTAATGAATTGGTTCTGCTTTCTTCCTCAGAATCTAGTTTCCAGCGCGCACTAAACAGCTTTGCAGATGCACGTGACACCGTCGAAATGAAAATAAGCTCGGCCAAAACTGAGATACTTCATCTTTTAAGAAACCCTCATCAGTGCGTGTTGCAAGTAAATGGAGCGACACCAAAGCAGGTAGAAAAGTTGAAGTATCTTGGGGTTATATTCACGAGTGACGGAAGACAAGACGAAGAACTGAATGGTGCGTAGCTCTGAGATTCGAAAATCTCTTAACATCGAACCGTTACTTCTCTCAACTGAAAGATTGCAGCTTAGATGGTTTGGCCATATAAGCACAATGCCTCAGGAAAGGCTATCCAAACAAGCTATCCTTGCCAAAGTCAACGGGAGAAGACCAGTTGGACAACCTACAACCAGATGGACTAATTCAATCAAGAATCTTTGATAAAATCGCGTAGGACTTCATTCAAGCAAAATGATGGATGAAAATTTTCCATTGCAAAACTTTCTTTACTACGTAATGAGATGTGAGCAAATGTTCCCTTTTGCCAAAATTATTTTTGAAAAAAGTTGGATATACCAAAAATTAGAAAAATAGGCTGTCCAAATTTTTATCGTTAGCTTAAAAATCAGCATGAACTTAAATAATTTCAGTTATTGCGTGGTTCCTTTCACTTACAAGAATATTTTTTTGAAAGTCAGTAAGTCAGGAATGCGAGTGGCTATAGGCGGGCTTCCTTTCCAAAATCCTAACTTCTGGTAGTTGAGGGTTGCATCCCAGATCTACAGTATATTGAGGTCTACAAGCTAATTTGAGATTTATGCTTTCAAGTCACGTTAAAATTTAATTTTCTTTCCAAAACGATGATACAATTGCCGGGCTTTTCCTCGAAGCCCTGACGAAAAACTTAAACTTTCAGTTAATAAAAACATAAATCCGAAAAATCACGCATTAAAATTTAGTCAAAATTTACAAAATTTTAGAGCGGCTGGAGACTTTGATTCCAGATCTCTGCATCCAAAACATAGCAATAAATACTTGATTTATTAAAAGTTTTTCCTTCGCCCCCAACCCCTCTAAAATTCAAATGATTCTTCCTCATTTTATCAATGGCTACAGGCTCGCTGAGCGAGTGCGGATTAATGAGAAAAAATTAGCGGCACTATCGCTTTCCCCTGACACAATGAAAAAGATAAAAAAAATTAACATACCGGTACTGTAAAAGATGACGTAAGCATATTAACAAACAAACTTTCGAGACAAACCATTAAATTGAAGTAGGCTTATTATGTCTAACATCGCCAGTTACTAACTTAGCAAAACAAAACTAGAACGAAAGGTGCGGAAATGTCTTTTTTTTTTTATTGTCGTTAACACTAAAAGTAGCAACAACACTTTTTGATCAACAAGCATCAAAACTACCCATATTATTTTGTATGTAATTTAAATACTTGACCAGAAATTTGGCATGCGTTATTTTCCTAAAATCCAAACCTACACTCACAATTCACAGCCTGTTGCTGCATTTCTTTAAAAGAACTATAATATATGAACAGTCTGCTCAAACTTTAAAAACGAAATCAGAACAACGTCTGCCTCAGTAGTCATCATGAAAAAAGATAAGAAAACCGGCAAAATTCATAAATACGAGCAGTAAATCAAATTCTTATGCAAATGACAATGCAAAGTCTAGTTTGAGCTTTTAAAAGTATTAAATTTTGGAGGGCCCATTTGTTGGACCGACTCAATCTCCTCCAATCCTCCAAAATGATCATGTATCATTTCTATCTAGTTAAATCAACCTTTCCTTAAAATTTTATGTCTTTACCTCAAATAGTAAAAAGTTCACATTTTAAGGACTTGTTTAGGACGTTCCACCATCGTGACAGCTCCAATTTTGTTATATTTTACATCGCTTTTATTCTCAACTATTCTGAAAATTTTGTTTGTCTAGCTTGATAAACAAAAACATTTCATTTTTGGGGGGCATCCTCTAACATCGAACTCCTAAATTTTGCTATCCTTTATCTTTCATTAATTTCATATTTGTTTTATTTCGCTTTATTCAGAACAATAAACAAAGTCTCATGGACGCACATAAATACAATCAAAGGCGGTGAATCATTCAGCCAATTCCGGTGGTTTACAGTAGCTAAAATTAAACTATAATTTTTGATATTTTTTGTTTTAATTTTGGAACTGCGGTTGCAAAGATATTCAACAAATACAAAACGATATCCCCCCGAAAAAAAATTGGAAACTCTGAGTTTTTGTTTTTCCCGCCAAAACCACTGTAGGCCTAATAGTTTAGAGAACTGTGGTAGGCCTAATAGTTTAGAGATAGTTTATTTCTAAATAGTTTATTTCTAAATAGCTTAGGCATAATTTGGGCCCAACTATCTCTAAACTATTAGGCCTAATACTTTAGAGATAGTTAGGCCTAATAGTTTAGTAAGATTAAAGTAGGCCTAAGCCTAATACTTTAGAGATAGTTAGGCCTAATAGTTTAGTAAGATTAAAGTAGGCCTAATAGTTTAGAGAACTGTGGTTTTGGTAGGAAGAACAAAATTCAGAGTTTCCAACAACTTTTTTCGGGGGATATCTTTTTGTATTTGTTGAATATCTTTGCAAACGCAGCCCCAAAATCAAAACAAATAATATCAAAAATTATAGTTCAATTTTAGCTTCAATTTAGAACTTGAGCTTTTGTCAATTTTAATTAATTTAGAACTGTGAATCATTGGTAATTTAACGATAAATATTTTTTATGTTTTAATTTGAATTGATCAAATGGTAATTTTTTTATATTCACATGGTACCAAGTTCCCAATTTTGGCTCGTTCATACTTAAAACTTTTTTGTAATTTTTGTGTTGGTATCTTGGTAAATACAATGAAGTTCAGACGGGTAAAGCCATAAGCGAGGCGCGTTGTTCGTTTGTGTCTCGCTCTTACAGAAGCGAAGTGACGATTTAAGCGATTCGGTAGCTTTTTTTCGTGAGTTTTTGTGCATTAATTTTGCAACTTCAAATACATTACATACAAGTCTTTTAGTTTTAAGATTTGTTATCGGTGGTAAAATGGTGTAACGTGTTCCTGCCGCGCTGTCCACCAGCAACTATTTTGACAACTTTAGTTTGAAGAATAATCAATCTTTTCAAATGATTATCATAAGTGTAACCCCAGATTACAATGCCTCATAATAAATGAGAGTGAACCATACTATAATACCATTTACGATAAGATGTAAAAGGTAAGATGTTCCGCAATTTAGCCAAGATACCCATAGATCTAGATATTTTACATAATAACTTGAGGATTTATAACTCAACGAACTGAATAAGAACGGAGAGATGAGGGTGACTGGCAAGTGAGCTCGCGCTCTTCGAGTCTCCAGCCACCCGCGTATGTGTCGAAGCAGGCGGCCGGCAGCCGTAATCGAACTCGGGTCGCAGTATTGCTCACGCAATAATCAGCGCTCAGTTCCGCTCGCCCATGCTGCTGACGGGCCCTCCAAAATCTTCAGCGTTACTTTTGCCCCCCAAAATCACCGATCCTATCCCAACGATCGAAAGAATTTTCAACAATAATCCAGTTTTCGTCAATAAATCAGTAAAATATTTGGGCATTACAATTGATAAAAAATTACACTTTGCAGAACGTATGATTTATTTATTCATTTATTTATTTATTTTGGAGGGCCCGTTTGAGGGAAAACCCGATTGTGTAACCCAAAATTTTGCTAGGTTTAGTTTATTTTTAATACCAACCCATTCTGAAAATTTAATCCATCTAACTCCAATGCCACAAAAATTCAAATTTTGGAGGACCCGTTTGAGGGGGAATCCCCCATTGTGGCATTCCCGATTTTAGACTGGACCTTTTCCTTCCTGACATCTCCTATACAATGGCTCAAAGTGTGAATTCTGTGCGTTTAGTGGTTTAAACGTAAATAGGTTGGAAAGAAAACCAGAAAAAAAAAAGAAAAATAGTATCCAAGTCAATCGGGGTAAATGGACATAACTATAAGAACGGTGGTTGATAAAGTGTTCAAAAACCACAAACCATTTTTCATTAATATTGGTACTTACCGAGATATCGGTTCAAATTTGACCACTTTTTGACAATTTTTGACCTCTAAAAATGTACGTTTAATATGAAGCCTCTATCTGCCTCATGCTGTGTCCAAATTTCAGCTAACAACGTTTAACGGTTTTCTAGTTAAAAACAAATTAATAAATTTTCGACAAAAAAACGGCAGTTTTTACCCAATTTTACATTCTTAAACCACGATTACGTGACCTATGATCCCCCGAATTGGCACACATGATGCTTTTTTTTATTACCATGTTGTGTCCAAAATTTAGCTTTCTGGGTTTAACGGTTTTTAAGTTACGATGCTCAGTCAGTCAGTAAGTGTCAGTTTATTCACGTACCAGTACAAGTAAACAAAGAAAAATCCACATTTGAAATATACAGTTGCATGTAAATAAAGTACGGTACATAGGGAGAACACGAAAGAGCGAAGCGCTCATGGAGTCATGGCAGTTGCATGTAAATAAAGTACGGTCCATAGGGAGACCACGAAAGAGCGAAGCGCTCATCGAGTTATGGCCATTCAAGTTCACACATTTTTGCTTTTATGAAGTAATGCACAGCGTTTCGTTGTAAGTCCTCAAGGAGGATGACACACATAGCATTGATGCTTTATTCCTTCACAATTCTTTTAACATATCGTACAGTAAAACAATAGGACAATCTCATTCTCTTACTACAGCCAACACAGTATGAATAGATTTTGGCTTTGAACAAATATTTAAAGTATAATACTCACTTTGTACGCCATGCACTACGTCACAACAATCCTTACAATTATGACTGTTTTTTTTTTAAGAACAAACTATGCAGAAGAAACAAGCATCACTTCTTCTAACCCACCCCCTTCCCCAGGATGCAAATAACTTGCAGTATTACAATGTGCTGTTGTGTAAAATTTAGATTTTCACACAATCGCAAACAAAGGGATTAGTTATTGCAATATACCAAAAATTAGAAAAGATCATGCCTAATTCTATTTGTATTTTAGAATTAGATCGGCTTTAACTGCTTCTTTAAATTTAGGAAAAGAAAGATCTTTCCAATTTGCTTGCAAACTATTTCAAATTTGGGCACCACTAAATTGCAATGCTTTTTTGGCAGCATTCGAATTTACAACACGTAAATAAAAGTTGCTGTAACTGTTATGGATCTTGAGTTGTACTGTTCTTATTTACTGTTTTAGTGGATGTGAAATATTGATTGCATATAGATTTGAAAGTTTATTGTGTTGGAAGAGATACATATATTTTGCCATTTCTAAATGATGCATATCCTTGACTTTTAATGCGGTACTTTCAATTCATGATACAAGGTGTTCTTTTTTACATGCTCGTTTTTGCTGATATTGCAAATAATTCTTATAATTTAATTTTGAAGGACTTGCAATGGCTGCAAGATTGAATGGTTTGTTGAACCCCATACTAAGATCCCATGCAGTATATGCGAGTTCACTAAACTATAGTACAACATTAGAAGGGTTTTCTGACAGATGTAGTGTCGAAGATGCTCCATTGGCTGAGTACCAAAGAGGCCGAGTATATAAACAAAGAACCTACACGCGCGCGCGGGCTTGAAGTCCCAACAAGAACAGTCAAATAGAGATCGCAAAATATACATTATAACAGTCAAAAAGTCGACGGTGTTGAGCAGTGAGACATTTGTTTTTTGCTTTTAAACTCCATGAATGCATTGGAAAGAAGCTGTAAGAAAATTTACAGATTTTCAAGTTAAGAAGATGCTCGTTTTGAGACAACTGCGGGCACCGTTTTTATCTTATTCAATCTCTGGTTTCAGACAAGGCGCTTCCAAAATTTTTCGCAGTTTTTTCTTTGCAAAAGTCTATTCTGCTGCATTCGCTTTGGTAGAATTAGACTACTACTGAGACTATACGAAATGCCCGCGTTTTTTACACTAGCACCAGTACATGTTGCTACCATGATAGTTGCCAACTCCTAAAATACTGTATAATGAAAAACAAATGTAAAATGAAATTTATCATCAACTGTAGTTTTCGTAAAACTTTTCTTTAAACTTAAACAGGATAGTATATCAGAACCAAATAACTTCTGGACAACGCAATATCATTTAAATAGGCCTGATTTTCTGGTTTTAAATTTGAAAAGATTCACGCCATTAAATTTTACCGACAAGTTTGACGTCCTTCGTGGTCGACTCCTGGGAAATCATAACGACTTCCACTGGCAGTTAGGTGGCTAGATCAACCCCCAACCCTGCAGCTACAAAGCAGCTCGAGTCATAAGATGCACAGAGCTGGACAGCGCTGTTTCGAGCCCCCAGCTCTCATCGGCAGCCGTCAGCTTCTCTAACATAGTTATTTCCCAGCTGGACTAGACTCTTGGCCGAACAGTACAAACCTTATGGGCCAGCGGCAGAGGCTTTGTAGGGAATAAACGATTTTTTACTTGTGGTACTTAAAATAAACAAGTGAAAAAACCGCTGAACCCTTGCAGTAAGGATAGCCATTGGCTATCCCTACAACAAGGGTTCCCCTTATGTGACCACGGAAATCATAACCGACAAGTTTGACGTCCTTCGTGGTCGACTCCTGGGAAATCATAACGTTAGTGAAGATTTCTTGGCAATTTAAATAAACTTACGCGTGTTTTCTTTTATGTGAAACGCGTTATTTTTTAATTTGGCTACAGGAAACTTATCTTATTCAGTTTAAAAAGCGTTTTTTAATTTAGCAAAAGGGCACATTCTGATTTTACCTAATGACATAATAAGTAAAAATATGCCTTAAATTTCAGGACAAACTTCCATCTACTATTTATTACGTCATAGTTTGACAACAAAGGCGCATAAAAACTGGATTATCTCGGAAAGTTAAAATGGAAAAATTAACAATGCTCCCTTTTGCAAAATGACGGAGGGGTTAGTAGTCAAGCAGATAAAACTTTAACCTCCCAATCTGGGATTAAAATAAAATAATGGATTTTGCAGTTAGAGCAAGAAAGCCTATGAATGTTTATCGAAAAGTTCCCTCGCGCAGTTAAAGTTAATCTGCAATTTTATTTTAAAATGCAAGCATTAGCAAAGATAAAAAAATTATTAAGGATGCAAATTGTCAAATATTAGCGTGGTTATTATAGATTAATTAAATAAACTTTGTTCAGATATTACTTCAAGAATCTTGGTTGATTAAATAAGTTTTTGATCAGGTGCTATTTTAAATTAATGAGATAAGTTTGTTTAAATGTTATTCTAATTGATTAGGTAAGTTTAGTTCTGGTGCCATACCTATTCTAGAATAAATTTTGTATTACAGATTGTAGAAGTATGCTAACATAGTATTTTGCGTAAGATAATAGTATTGTCAGACATTGCAGAACGGTAGAAATTTTGTTCCTATCGGAATTATCGTGCTCGGTACATATTTGTATTAATTACATAAAGTTTTGCTAGTTATTTTTTTTAGAACCATTGGATATAGGAGGACGATGCAAGTCCTTGGCCAAGGATTCGAAGACGCCTTATAGCCTCAAAATGATGATGATGATATTCTCAAAGTGGTGCAATGTTTCGTTTGCTCAAACACTCTTTTTCAAATTTACGATCAAAACTCTGGAAAAATGACGTCATCAAAAAACGTTTGTGATGTTATCACTTTGATTTAAGCAATTTTTGGTTTGGAGCCAAACAGCTAGCTCTAACAATTTGAGTCATCAATACAGAATATGTCATTTTTCCAAAACTTAAAATTTCGCAATGACGTCACCAAAAATGACGTCATCAATTTTAAAATAAATTTGTTTATACCTGCAATTAAAAATCAATTACGATTCAAAATATGGCTCTTCAATAACTTTTGGATTGGCTGTTGGACAGCAAAGACTCTTTGACACTAGATGGCAGACTTTAAAGGCCGAAAAAGGGAGAAGTCCCATGTCCAAAACATAGGGATTTTTCTTTGGTGGTTCAGGACATGGTCCTGAGCCATCTTGCCAAATTTCAGCTTACTATAAATTTTTTCCAGGTTTGCATGTATTTTGTCGTATTGCTACCGGACTAGCTCCGTTGATTGTCATAAAACTTAAAACAACTAATTAGTTAATGTCGCAACAAATTAAACGAAGAAAGTTGAAACTTTTTTGAAATAGGGTTGCCCACGCTATTCCCACTCTTGGCCCAGTCGTAGGCCATTTTGCTGGAGCTCAAGTAGGCTTAGCTTGGGCCTAAATGGGCTTTTTCAATATCTTTTTTAGCGTTTCTTGGATGCTCCGTTGATTGTTATAAAACCTAAGAACAACTAGATGGGAGTTTGCCAGCAAACCCAGTGAACAACCGACGCGTAGCTAATGCTGTGACGTTCAAAAGTACTTTTCGTCTACCGTAAAATCAGCAATTATTCAAAAATATCTGATTATGGAACCTCCAAAAAAGTAGAAATCCCAAACAATGTCAAAAAATATCAACGCCATCGTTTCTGATTCTAAAAAAAATAACCCGTCACGTTAGCCAGCGTTTCTCAAAGCATGGGTCGCGACCCAAATTTGGGTCGCCAAAGCTTTATGAATGGGTTGCTGACACAAGTAGAGCACTCAGTTCTTTGATTATCTTTAATTCGTAGTTAAGCAAACGAATATCCAATATTGTATGAAGAAGCCTTAAAAATTATAATCTCTTTTCCAAGTTCATATTTACGTGAGATGGGATTTTCTGCTGTGACATTTATAAAAGCGAAATATAGAAACAGTCTGGGTGAAGAGCATCCAATGCGTTTAGCGTGGAATGATGTTGAATCACGATTTTAAAAATTGTTGAAGCGAAATGATGATAAATGTTGTGAAATAAAAGTACTGCTTTTTTGTGTTCTGTTTTTTTGTAACTACTTAGTTAGGTCGCAGCTGTATTTTTGGGGGTCTATTTGGGGGTCTCCAAGGATGGGCCCCCCAAATATGTCAAAATATTTGTTTGTTAAATATCTGCTGATATCAAAACAAACTGGCACTCTAAATTAAGCCGTTCATAAAATTGATTTTTTGGGGAGTCCATTTGGAAGGCCCCGGGGGGTGGCACCCTCAAACTATGTCAAAATATTTGTCTGTTAAGTATCTGCTGATATCAAATAAAACTAGCGCCCTAGCTTAAGCCGTTAAAAAATTGATTTTTCGGGTTCCATTTTGGGGGGTTTCCGGGAGAGTTGCCCCAAGCTATTTCGGGAGAAAGAATTGCAGCTGCAGCTCAACAACTTTACACAAAAATTAAATTTCAATGTTTTGTGGTATAGGAAAAGAAGAGCGTACAAAATTTAGGAAGAAAAAAAAGGAAAAAAAGAAAAAAACCTCATCACGGCCAAAAGTGGGTTGGTTGGGATGAAAGGGTATCTTAAGATATATAACCATATCAAATATTTTTTGCCATACTTGAGCCGTTTTTGACTGAGACCACTTTTTACGTCAAACTTGCGGGGCGGTTTTCGGGTCCTAAAACCGAAGTCACGTAATCTATTGCCTTAAAATTAGGTACAAACATATAACTCATTAATCTCAAACTGCTGTCAAAATTTCATGTAGCTAGACCAAACCGTTCTCGAGTTATAAGCAAAAGTCTGAAATTTCAAAAAGCAAAAGTCTGAAATTAAGCAAAAGTTGGAAAATGGCCGAGTAAAAACGAAGGAACACGCGACGCAAGCGTCGGTCGTTCCAATTATTTAGTTATCACTGCAACAAAATAAACGATAAAAATTGAATTTTTTTTGAAATTGGAGTGCTCACGCTATTCCCAACGCTTATGCCAGTTGCGGGCCATTTTGCTGGGGCCCAAGTGGGTTTAGCATGGGGCAAATAAATAGGCTCCTTCAAAAATTTTTTTAGCGTTTAGTATAAACACCATTAGTTGTTAAAAGCCTAAAAATAACCATTTAATTATTGCAGCAACAAAATAAACGAAGAAAGTTGAAACGTTTTGGAATGAGGGTGTCCACGTTATTCACACTCTCAGCCCAGTCAAAACTTTATGTTTTCTGTCACCGTGGTAGTTGTTTGGTGTAAAATTTTGATTCTTAAAACGTGTTGTAATATTTGTAAATTGAATTTTAATTGCTATAGAACATAAAAAATGTCAATAACAGATTAAATTTTGGGATTAAAAATTGTTTTAAATATTTTAAATTTAACCTCATAGTTAACATTTTTATTGAAAAATAATGTCAAATATCATTAAAATTTTTTATTCGATGATTGTCAACCTAAAACTATAGGTTTTCGTATTTCGATCAGTAACTTAGGCCATCCTCACGGCTAGCACTTAGAAGCATAAGTTATTCATCAATACAATTTATTATTGCAATATACAGTGCAAATGAGCTATCGCGACGCGTTTCGTCCTTGCTCAAGGGTCTCATCAGGCGAAAAGAACAACACATATTTAAACATGCAATGATATAAAACTGCAACTAAAAATTTGGAAACAAAAAAAATTTTGTTTCCAAATTTTTAGTTGCAGTTTTATATTCTTTTCGCCTGATGAGACCCTTGAGCTAGGTCGAAACGCGTCGTGATAGCTCATTCGTCCTTTATATTTCAATAATAATTTGTATAGATAAATAACTTATGCTTCTAAGTGCTAGCCATGAGGTTGGCCTAAGTTACTGGTCGAAACATGAAAACCTATAGTTTTAGGTTGATAACCATTGAATAAAAAATTTTAATGATTCTAAATTGCTGCTAATTTTTAGTTAAATGTCAAATATGTTTGAAAATTTAATCATGTAAATTTTTTGACTATAGAAAACTATTTTGCGATGTTAAAAGGTTTCAGGCGTCAAATATATGTTGGAAGTTTCTTTACATATTCGTAAAATTTTATTCTTTTTATTGAAACACTGCACGAGAAAAAAGCGTTGCGAGACAGGTTCTGCGCAAGCGCGAAAGCGTGATTTTAGAAGATTTCACGTGACGGGTTTGCGTAAGTTCACAGAACTTTTTTATTGCGCAAAGCATCATAAAAAATTAAGTCATCACGGTTGGTAGTGTTTTTCATTAAGCTAAATTAATGATGACTAAAATAAGTGTTCTAGATCGCAACAAGCAGGGTTTAGGAAATTAGTTTAAGGTTTTCTTACAAAAAGGAGCGGCAAAAGTCTCAAAAGCTCAGACTGGCAGCAAATATCAGATTAATGATGCAAAACTTTGCAATTTCGTTTTAGTAAAAGGTAGTTTTTGTTGCCTTATGCAGTTCAACTTTTTGACTGTTAGGTTGTTTTACAATCTTACTGGACGCAAAGGCAAAGAATCATTTAAGAAGTTGTCAATATTGTTTGCGTTGCATGGTACGTTTTTTTCTTATTT
This sequence comes from Trididemnum nubilum, assembly GCA_963965965.1. Lineage (NCBI taxonomy): Eukaryota > Metazoa > Chordata > Ascidiacea > Aplousobranchia > Didemnidae > Trididemnum > Trididemnum nubilum. Next base: position 26,166,076 of record OZ014483.1, read on the forward strand.
GCTTTTGTGCTAGCAGAATGCTGATATTTAAATGTTTTTTTTCACTAGATCAAAGGATTTTGAAACTGCTAAGGTTTGAAGGAAAACAGTTTCATTTTATCTTGAACCTATTTCGATTTCATCTAGAAATGATAATTCTGTGCGGTATCTTTATTACGAAAAACGTCCATTGACCTTTATATTTTAAGCTCGTTGAAGCAAAGTACAGTGTGGCTTAAACACCAAAATATTTAATAGTGATTTAACTCGAATTTGTGGGGTAATGTGCGTTCTTTGTTAAAATGTTTATGCTTTTGAACTACCAGTACTGTTTCTAACAGATAACAAATTTTGTAGTCACTATTGACGGTACAGCTGAGATTTCGTTGTTAAACGTCTCTGACTGCTAGTCTTTGGTTCGTAGCCAAATTGATCATCGCGAGCTGTATTTTTCAAATCAAAATGTAGCCCCAACAGTCCGAGAGATGACGTGACAGCATCTTTGATGTTGCAGTGCATATTTATTGTATTGATCTTTTGTCACCTAACAGCGTCAGAAGCTAACTGTTTGATGATACACATTACACGCACCTTTGCTTGCCATAACTACTTCTTGTTGGAGAAAACCGTAGCCTACATGCTTATTTGCTTAAGTCTGAGGATTTCTTAGAATTCTTTTCCACCGAGTTTGCTGCTTGCTTAAAACCTGTCAAGGAGAGATAATCATCGTAAACCGTAGTATCCAAAGACGCAACAGCTTGACCAGGGTGCAAGTTGAACTCAAAGTACGTGGGGTGCCGTTTGAAAAAATATTATTTATTTTGTAACACCGCTTTTTTAAGCTTATTTAGAATGAAATTTGTCCGATCTATAAACATACGACAAAACACGCTCTAAGTTGGAACGAAAAAAGCCCACAAAATTTATCGTAAATTTTCGATATATATCGGAAGTTTCAGATAGATACACGACAAAATACACTCTAAGTCGGAACAAAAAACGCCTACAAAATTTGTCGAAAATTTTCGATATGGTTCATATGAGCCAAGTCGGAAATCTAGCAGGGTGTAACGTGACTTCCGTAACATAATCTCGTGATCAAAACAAATGGCGGAAAACCTGAAGTCTTGAACACAAAGGTAACCGCAAGCATGTCAACGATGTTCTGCGGTTGTGGAAGCTCTGGTAGACTTGGCATCGTTCGCATGCTTGCGGTTACCTTTGTGTTCAAGACTTCAGGTTTTCCGACATTTGTTTTGCTCACGAGATAGTTCTGCTACATTTCCGACTTGGCTCATATGAACCATATCGAAAATTTTCGACATATTTTGTAGGCGTTTTTTGTTCCAACTTAGCGTGTATTTTGTCGTATATATATCGGAAACTTCCAATATACGAGGTATATCGGAAATTTACGATTTATTTTGTGGGCGTTTTTTGTTCCAACTTAGAGTCTGTTTTGTCGTATGTCGGTATATCGGACAAATTGTATCGTAAATAAGCTCAAAAAAACCGTGTTACAAAATAAATAACATTTTTCCAAACGGCGCCCTATAAAAATATGCAATCAAGGTTGTCGTAAAAACGACGCCTTTACCTTTCGGCCACGCTAACACCTTGTGTAGTTGCTTCTCATTGCCCATTGTTTTTTTTTTTCAGATGCTGTAAAAGAGAATCTAGCGACCAGTAATAGCAAAGTCGATTTGGAAACCGAAGTGGCCAAATGGTTCACCATTGCGCAATATCGAGGCGGAAACCGGTCCAAAAGAAGGAGATTTGAAAGCGTTTCCGCCCCAGCTTTTAGTTAAAATGATCTGTAATGTGTTTGCTTTTCCACGTACTGTTGTTGTGCGTGAATTCGGTAATCACTGTAAGTTGGTAAAAATAAACCCTAAAGTGTTGACGATTGAGGTGTTTTTGTATTATTGTGATTCTCGTTGCACCAGTTTTACACCACTAGGGATGTCGAGTACTATAGCATGGGATGCGGGTAAATTTTCCCACTGAATTAATGGGCTGCCTAGTTAAATTCCACTAATAAGAGTATGGAATGTGGGTGGGTTTGCCCATTAAACTAATGGGCTACCCAGTGGTAAAAGCATGGGATGTAGGTGGGTTTGCCCACTGCATTAATGGGCTGCCCAGTTAAATCCCAGTGGTAAGAGCATGGGATGTAGGTGGTTTGCCCACTGCGTTAATGGGCTGCCCAGTTTAATCCCAGTGGTAAGAGAATGGGATGTAGGTGCTTTTGCCCACTGCGTTAATGGGCTGCCCAGTTGGAGCCCAGTTTTATCCCGCGGACAAAATCAAATGGGCCCCATGAGGGTAGCCCACATGTCGGCCCACTATGGCCCCAATTGGGCCCACATGCATTTGTTCATTGGAAGGGTACTCAGCGAACAAAAGCATTTGACAATGCTTTGTAAAATACCAGTTGGCCTCCGCCAAATAAGTACAACTGGGATAACCTACACCTGTACACAAGTGCGTGCCACCTCTACCATGTTGATGTTGAGATAAGCAGTGGTTATTGCATCCGCCTCGCAGTCATCAGTCTGCAGATCTGAGTTCTCTACTACTACTACCTCACTACCTAAGTAGGCTACCTGACTACCTGGTAGAGAGTCTTGCAAAAACTTCAAAAATTGGTATTCATAGGTTTTCTGCTTGATATTCCAGGCCTACCTGTAAGCTGCTAGGTGTAATTGCCTTACAATTTTTGCGTATTTGTTCACAGAGTTGCTTCGGCCAGGAAACAGCAAAATGACCATAGGGTCTTAGAGTCGTTGCCACCTGTCCACCAAACCAGTAAAGCTTCACACTAACCCTTCAAGTGCTGAGCGCCAAGCAGGGAAGCAGTGAATACCATTTTTCAAAGTGTTTTGGTATGGCTCGACAAGGGAATCAAATTCAGGTCTACCGACTGTCAGACCAATGCTCTAACCACTACGCCTAAGCCACCACGCTGTTAAAACCAGTCCCAAACCTACCATCTACCACTGCACTGTGACTGTACTATAAGACTACTGCAAATATCAATAGCAATGATAATTACTTGAGCTTTTCGCTTTTCCAATGTGTGCCTAACAATATCATCTGACCTAGTCCTATTCGGCGCGATGGCACATTGCAAAGAATTTAAGAACTGGCATCTAACAGCAGGGCCTGCAAGAGAGGGGTTCAGGGAGTACATCGTACCCGGGCTCAAGGGGGGCCCGTAAGAGTTCAGGTTTTCGCGTTAAATTTTGGTATCGCACCATAACACCGTAATCAAACTTGCCTACAAAAAAAATATCAGTCAGCCCATTCAGTTCTGGTAATTGATCGCTATTTTTGCTACACAGCGTTTAGGGCATCCATCAGAGGCTGATTTGATTAGCAAAAGAAGAAAATGTATCAAAAGCTATACACTTACACCGAAATTAACGTTTTATTACATTAACGTTTAACGTTTAAATTAACGTTTTGTTAATTAATGTTAAATTAACGTTTTGTTATATACACTTGCACCGAAAATAATATTTTTCTGACTTGAGAGCCCTAATTCTACGGTATAATAATGCACGAGGGCCACATTTCCAGAGATCCAAAAGCATTTTTAACCTCAGAGAGCGGGGTTAAAGTTGACGTACTATACTACTATCATCAAGTAACTCACTCTATCTGTATGAGTTTAATAGGTATTTGGGTTTGTGAAGTCTATGACTGCAGATGACTTCTTAAAACCTTTATCAGTAAAATATTTGGATTTGCAGTATTAAAGTCATTATATTGCATAATATTGCGTCAATGTCATCATCTCCAGCTTCACATACTTTCTTTCATGTATATCACATTTTCTGCTGGTCAATTTAAGCAAGTTTGGTGCTGGGATGCTGATCAAATGCTGTATTTTACCCTCGAGAAACATAAAAAGTGCTAAAGCTTCCGGGGCTCCGCCCCGGACCCCGTTGTGGCAGTTGACAGCGCTTCCCCAAACCCCCCAGCTGGATTTAAACCAATTTTGTGTCTTGTTGCGTTTTTGATAGGTCCTAACTGTATGCGAGTATCGTAATCCCCTCACTTTTAAATGAAGATCTACACCCATCGGACAAAAAATGATTTAACTGCATGGGCCCCGATAAGGCTTGGGGGGCCCAATATGATTTGGCGGCCCGGTATCGACCTTCGTACCCCCTGGAAAATTTTCTCGCTGAAGCCCTGGCTAACAGTACTACTTGACGAGGCTTACTGCAACACTCTGCACTGCTACCTGTGGCTACAAGTGCATTATTGTGTGTGGCGTAACTTGGAATAGAGTCAAATATGATTGCGATGCGAAATTTTGAACTAATGCACACATGGATTGAAGTAAAATTATAACTACTTCCACAATAAAAACCGCAGTACACAAAAAAATGATTAACGAGTTTCCAAAAAATTTTGCTTATATTGAAAAAAATATCAATTAATTATTATCGATTTACCAAGCAAAAAAGTAGGGAAAAGGCAAATTCGATAATGAAACTAAAAAGTAAAGAATTTTTGCATTCGATAACCAAAAAGTAACGAACAACGATATCGATTATCGATTTCAAGTCAATATTTCCAACCCTGCTTAGCTGACTGGTAAAAGTATTTCTGTTGGAACACTACCGTAATTTATCCTGCAGGAATTGCAATCAGGTGCTTCTAAAGCAGCTGTGAAAGATATTTTAAGCCTTATTTCAAAAGAGGGGAAATTTTAACTGGTAACACTGTCGCGGAAATTTTCTAAACTTTGAGCTAAAATATCTCAAAAACAATAAAGCGAAGAAAGCTGAAGTTTGGTGAAGATATGTATTAGATTATTTTTTATCTGTTGCACATATCTCTAGCGGGGTGCTTTGTCCGGTTCAATGATAATTTATAGACAGTACACACTGTCTAACAGACGCAACCAAAACTTCGATTAACATCTAATCTTCCTGGCGTAAAATCGTGAGCGTACGGGCGTATCCTTATGCCGCTCTCACACTTAGGCGAATTTGACTGCGACTCCTCTGCGAATTGAACATTTTTCAGTTTTCAGAGTCTCCACGCAGTCTTAGCGCATTCGCAGTGCATTTGCAGTGAGTTTCAGCGCATTCGCAGTGGAGTCGCCAACGAGCAAAAATTTTTCAACCGGTTCAAAATTTTTTCAATTCGCAGCGCAGTCTTTGTGGAGTCGTACTGCAGTCTCCGTGGGTTCGCAGTGCATTCGCCATCAAATTGACGGAGACTGCCCTGAGACTGCGCTGCGAACCCACGGAGACTGCAGTACGACTCTGGCGCATGCACGGAGACTTCGCTGCGAACCATACTAGGTATAACGGAAATGACGTAGTTGATTGTTTTGAAATAAATTTTATTTTGCGAAAGGTATAATGGTAAAATAAATAATTCCTTAAATGTCTGCTGTTAGGCAAAAGTAGGGTCTAAAACTAAACTATTCTTGCATGAACTAATATAACTATTAAAATATGGATGAAAATTGATGAAAAATATCAAAATAAATAAAATCGGAAAACTTTTTAACAAAATTATGATACGGAGTTGAATAGCACAAAAACCTGGGTTTTTAATAGACAGAGCAGATATGGGCACAAATAACATTATATCAAAAACGCAACGCAACAAAGCGCAACGATATTTTTAACCATAAAAGCTTAGCGCAAAATGCGCAATGCATTTTTTTAATATCTGAAGCGCTGCGCAACTTCCGCAATGAGCTTTTTGATTCAGTTGAAGCGCCAACACAATTTCGCAATAATTGCTGAACGGCATTTTCGTATCAAGTTAAAGCGCAACCTAACTTCCGCAATCGAAATTTCAAACACAATGCAAATACCGCATTTTTTGCAATTTTTGACAGAAAATGGTAAATAATCTATTAAAGAAGGCCGACATTTATCAATATTTCGATCGAAACGGAAAAAAATTAAGGTCAATTACAGAAATAATCCGAAATAATAAACACTGGAACAAAAATAAAATTAATAGTAATACGCAATAATAAAGCTACCGTAATTCAAAGGTTATTCACCACTTTATTGCTTTTGTGATTTTGAAATTAAGTTACGTCAATAAATGTTGAAAAAAGAGGAACAACTTGATTGGTTTATATTTAGTCCAAAATTTTGCTCTTAAAAAGTTTTGAATGATTTTATAGGATTTTCACGAGCGTAGATGTTGAAATTTACCCATAACTTACAATGCCAATTTACAACATTCATTTTTCACATTTGTTTAAATGAAATTTTTGCATTTTTATAAAAAACCAGTAACGCCTTTAAATGGTAAAGTACAGTTTCATGGTAATGAACCAACGGTATCATCAAAAACAATACCGCGTTACCGCTCAGGTATGCCGTAATACATAATAGCTATGTCGCGAAGACTAACCGGTTTTAGTCATTTTTCTTTTCAATTTTGATTTTTCGGACAACGTTCGTTCGTTTTGTTTGCTGCTAAATTAAACCTTTCACTAAAATTTATATCTTCATCAGAAGAAATAAGCTTAATCAATCTTCTAAATATAGTTTTCTTCTTTATTTTTACGTGCTTTCTTATCAAGAAAATGAATAATTTTTTCTTCTTCTACATTAGTAGAGAGCAATTCGCAACGCATTCGCAGAGGATTTGCCATGCTCTGCGACTTTACGGAGACTGCGCGGAGACTACGCTGCAAATGCGCTAAGACTGCGCTGCGAATTGATTCGCAGTGGAGTCGCAGTCAAATTCGCCAAAGTGTGAGAGCAGCAATAGTCAGTTTTATCAACCAACGTGTACATTGTAAGGTGGTACATCTCACAATTTTACGACCAGTGTCAACCGGGCTAAACAGCCTAAACATACTGGTTCAGAATCCCTGAACTAGGCACAGATGAGCGTAAATTGCGAAAAACAAAGTAATGTAAAATAGCCAAGCCATAAAAAGTTTCAAGTATCAGTGTAAAAAGCGTGAGAGACACTATAATACAGCAAGCTATAAACCCATCACGTTGTAAAAAAATCAATTCCAAAACAATGTTTTGGCTGTTTATCCACAGCTTTAGTTGTGCCTCTAATACTATGTAGGCCTATTGTATCTATTGCTTGGTTTTTAGTTTTTTGAAATAGTTGTTGGTGATTCTAATTTACATAATTTTCCCTAATATGGAAACAGCGTAAAAACTTTTCCGTCGCCGATCTCGTAGTTTTTGTTGGAGTAGTGAATATTTGATATATCATCGTGTCATCGGACAGTGTCAGAAGTTAACTAGTCTGGTGGACGATACGCAAACTTTTCATTGCAATACCTACTTCGTGTTTGGAAGGATTCGCACTGGGTTGTGTCACAAACAACTTTTTTGTGATTTTTTAAAGTCGCAGGTGTTTAAAGGGTGCTTTTTGGAGTAAAACTACCTCAAAAAATTTTCATTAAATTTTGTTGATATTTAATGGGTGCTCAAACCCCCCAATTTTGACGTGCCCTCGAAATCAAAAAAATGCTATATCTTGTGAACCAGTTGAGCTACAGACTTCATTCAACGACCAAAGGATGCGGAAATGATGGCTTCCTATCTATGTTAAATACATTTTGTTACCGTATCTAGTCAAATTTTTGAGTTATATTGAAAAAAACATTTTTCGATCAAAAATTATACAATAATCACAACGTTACAATACTTAGACATCACATAACATGTTTCAGAAAAGTTGATGTTTCAAAAGTAAATTTAGCGCATTAAAACTAATCTTGCAATACACCATCAACCATTTTAATAGTAAAGTACGGATCATGTGTATGCACTATAGGCAAACAAAGAAAAGTTTATAAAGTTTCTGATTATGGTGTATTTTAATGTCACAAAATTCATCTACTAAGTTTTTTTTCAGAGTGTAGATTTCTGCTTGTCTGGAATCTTTCTTCGCAGTATGGGTACCACTTGGTATAAATGAGATATTTTATTTGGGTTTGTGGTTAATTTATTGTGATAGGTTTTAGCTAGCAATATGGCTCTCTTTGCAGAATCATTAACAACCTGCATTTCACTCAGAGTTTTCTATAAAAACTTGTAATTGGAATTGTTTTCCCTTGCAAAGCTTGTATTTCCAAAAAAGTTGGTGCTGTTTCCATTTTTGCGGGAATCAGAAACGATTTTGGTTCAAATAGGTTTTGTTTTTGTTGTTTTTTTTATATTTTTTGAGCTCTGGTGTCACCACTTTTCCTTATTTTTGAAGAGCAAGACTGGATTTCGGTTTATATCGCAACATTTCCTTTCTGCATTGATCTTTTTCGTTGACAGTCAACTGCTTTGAAAAAAAAAAGCCAAAAATGCCATCTCTTTGCTGAGATACCACAAATGAGCATCAAGACGATTCACAACTGCTTTTATAAAACCATCAAAAAACGGAGGAAGATTCTATTTGCCCTGCACGCTTCTGAGTTGACGGAAAAAACGAGATCATTGACTGAAGCTTCAGAAGACAGTCGACACTGAATCCAAGATTTGACATAGAATGTAGTGAGAAGCAGAGCTAAATATCTATGCTGTTCAATCTCGAAGTTACTTTTGAACATCCCAAGTTTACGAAGTTGGGCGGAGTGCCGAGCAATTTTTTGTTCACAGATTGATTATTTAAGCCAACCACTTTGAGTTGCTAATGCAACCAATAGTCCAGATAGGAGGTGTAGGAACATTGCTTGAATATGAATTCAACAATATTAACGACAGCACCATAGTAAAAGTTGATAACTGGGAGCTGATTTGACTTGGGCTGTTACTGTTGAATTCATATTCAAGCAATGTTCCTACACCTCCTATCTGGACTATTGGTTGCATTAGCAACTCAAAGTGGTTGGCTTAAATAATCAATCTGTGAACAAAAAATTGCTCGGCACTCCGCCCAACTTCGTAAACTTGGGATGTTCAAAAGTAACTTCGAGATTGAACAGCATAGATATTTAGCTCTGTTTCTCACTACATTCTATGTCAAATCTTGGATTCAGTGTCGACTGTCTTTTGAAGCTTCAGTCAATGATCTCGTTTTTTCCGTCAACTCAGAAGCGTGCAGGGCAAATAGAATCTTCCTCCGTTTTTTGATGGTTTTATAAAAGCAGTTGTGAATCGTCTTGATGCTCATTTGTGGTATCTCAGCAAAGAGATGGCATTTTTGGCTTTTTTTTTTTCAAAGCAGTTGACTGTCAACGAAAAAGATCAATGCAGAAAGGAAATGTTGCGATATAAACCGAAATCCAGTCTTGCTCTTCAAAAATAAGGAAAAGTGGTGACACCAGAGCTCAAAAAATATAAAAAAAACAACAAAAACAAAACCTATTTGAACCAAAATCGTTTCTGATTCCCGCAAAAATGGAAACAGCACCAACTTTTTTGGAAATACAAGCTTTGCAAGGGAAAACAATTCCAATTACAAGTTTTTATAGAAAACTCTGAGTGAAATGCAGGTTGTTAATGATTCTGCAAAGAGAGCCATATTGCTAGCTAAAACCTATCACAATAAATTAACCACAAACCCAAATAAAATATCTCATTTATACCAAGTGGTACCCATACTGCGAAGAAAGATTCCAGACAAGCAGAAATCTACACTCTGAAAAAAAACTTAGTAGATGAATTTTGTGACATTAAAATACACCATAATCAGAAACTTTATAAACTTTTCTTTGTTTGCCTATAGTGCATACACATGATCCGTACTTTACTATTAAAATGGTTGATGGTGTATTGCAAGATTAGTTTTAATGCGCTAAATTTACTTTTGAAACATCAACTTTTCTGAAACATGTTATGTGATGTCTAAGTATTGTAACGTTGTGATTATTGTATAATTTTTGATCGAAAAATGTTTTTTTCAATATAACTCAAAAATTTGACTAGATACGGTAACAAAATGTATTTAACATAGATAGGAAGCCATCATTTCCGCATCCTTTGGTCGTTGAATGAAGTCTGTAGCTCAACTGGTTCACAAGATATAGCATTTTTTTGATTTCGAGGGCACGTCAAAATTGGGGGGTTTGAGCACCCATTAAATATCAACAAAATTTAATGAAAATTTTTTGAGGTAGTTTTACTCCAAAAAGCACCCTTTAAACACCTGCGACTTTAAAAAATCACAAAAAAGTTGTTTGTGACACACCCTAATTCGCTCCTGCTTAAAGGTTTCCAGTAATTCAATGCTCCCAGTGTATTTCTTCGAATTCAAACCAACTGATTTCGCTGCTTGTTTCAAACCACCAAGCAGAGAATACTCATCGTTAATCTTAAGATCATACACATATCTCTAGGAAAGTCTCCACCCTCTTTTTATATATTTTTTATATTTTGTTTTTTTTAGCTTTTGTTTTTTTCCTTTCAGGTATTTCTTTGAGTATACAACCCTAGGTGAAGCAGGTTCTGATGGTCGAGGCTACGTGCGGTATACGTTCAACTGGGCAAAGCAACAGGAACTGGAGTTGTGTGGCTATTTAGCTCTATATCTGCCAAAAGTATTATATAATGTGTATTAAGTTACGTGTGGCCTATCAAAAAAAATTCACTATCAAAAATATAACATGAAAGTTAATTGAGTTTCTGAGCTTCTTAAGAGAGTTTTGGTCCAAATCGGCATTGGATTGGCTTTGAAACCACGTTGTACGTTGTCATCTGTTTTTCGCAAACCTAAGGATCGTATTGTGGAGTCGGAAAAAGTGGGCTTGTGTATGAAATTTTATATCGTGATTGTGATGCAGTATATATTGTGGAGACCAGGAGACTGGGCGTAGTTTAAAAAACCAGAAAACGTGAACATTTTGATGCAGTCAAAAGAATGGATGTAAAAAGTCCGCTTTATGCCAACATATCGTAGATTTTGATCATTTTTTAGCGTGTAATGAAGCTAAAATTTTGAAAATGGAAGCCAATTACAGTAAGCCACGCACTGCGGAGAGTTTTTTCATAAATCAAAGAGCAACTGAAGTAAACATTTTAAGCAGAATTGACGGCACAAACATGCCCGTTGTTTTTGGTATGCTTATGAATTAACTTTCATGTTTTATTTTTGATAGTGAATTTTTTTTGATAGGCCACATGTAACTTAATACACATTATATAATACTTTTGGCAGATGTAATAATTTTTCTGTGATACTGCATGTCGTAATAACGAATGTTGTATATTTTTTGGTTGTTACGTCATAAGAGTGTATTTTTGGACACCTGCATTTTTTCTTGCTAGTTTCATTTGTATTTTTGCAAACAAGAGATGCGTTACGGTTCTGAAGATGCTCCCAGGACTGAGGAGCGAAACGTCAACTGAAATAAAAATACATCGGAAAACGCTGCTTTGAATAAAATGTTTCATCCCGATGAATGAGCTCCTAGCTTCATTTTCAAACAAAAACTAATGCTCTTATCCTTTAATTCCAGTATCACCTGACCTGCAAAACTGATTTGAAAAACACACCATCAACAATGCATCAACACATATTTGGTGCCTCTCATGAAAAATCATCAGTATACCCGTATTGAGATATCGGAGAGATTATAACTTATAGCTGGTACTTTTGTACCAGCTATTCACTTAAACGTGACGTGGATGGTGTGACTCACTATTGTTGTATGTTGCATGTAGTTTAATGTATATGCATTGATTACAAAATTTGTCGTTATTGGCTTGCTACTATGACCGGCTGCTACTTGAAACGGTTTCCGGACCAGGTGAGGTTTCATTTTAGGGGTGGTTTTTCTTTCTTCACCATGCTCCGTTGAGCTAAAGATAGTTTTGGGTCGGTTACGCCACCCATTGACCAACTACGTAACCGTGGCTGGCCTCGCATTTGTCACTACCTTCTTTTCCTTCTTTATCAGTTATTCAAACAATAACTTCAGCCGTTATATTTACTCACAACTTGTGTGCTTGCATGCGAATGTTGATTATTCTATTGTGTATATTTCAAATAGTGTGACAGGTGCAGCAACCATTCGAAAAAAATCGCTTTTTGTCTTCAATGTCCTCTGTATATCTTAACGTTTGACGTTGTGTCGCTGCTCCCTTTTCCTGGCTCTACGAGTAATTATTGTTGAGTTACTGTGCATTTGCTATTGTTGTGATGGTCAACAATAAAAAATGAATGAATATATAAGGATTCAACAACGTAACCTGGCTGCGGGTTGAAACCAGATCATGCAATCAGGGTCGTCGCAAAAGCCATTGCCCTTTCGGCCACGTTGTCGACTGGACAAAGGCATCTTTTTCACGGCACACTGTTGACAAGCGAAAGGCGTCATTGATCCTGCTCCAGCCCACGGCATGTGGTAAGGGCACTGGACTAGCCTATTTAATGTTAAAAGTTAAAAAAAGAAGATAGGGACTGAGAGGGTAAATAGCAACTGTGAAAAGTTGGTACCTGTAAGTTTTGCTTTGTACAGGCTTTATATTTATCAACAATCAACAAAAAATGCATATCAAAAAATGATAAAAAAAATACTTGGGTGGAAATAGAGCGGCTGCGGATTTTGTCCACATGCTTTGACTGAATGACGGCTCAGTCTAAAGGCACCAAATTACTGAATTTGTGAAAATTTCCGCATTTTCATGCGCACTCTGCAAAGCTTCATCATGTCATCGACATAGGTTTAATAAATAAACAATATGCTTTTTCCAGCAATCATTATAAAACTTCATAATGTCATTGACGTAGGTTTAATAAATAAACAATACGCTTTTTTTTGCAATCATTATGAAACTCAGCCCAATAAGTGCAACACGGAAAAGTGCTCTTTGTACCGGTAAGCTTCTTATTCCAAGTTTTTTGCTCTTGCTCGCTACAGCGTGTGACAAGTTGGCGAGGCTAATCCGCACCATTGAGATTGAGCTGAAGAAAGTCTTAAATGCGACTTTGGTAAATTTTGTGACCGAAAGTGTCTCTTGTACATTAGACAAGTGTTACTTACGTTAACATGACATCGAAACCACCTCCAAGCGAATCGAGACCAGCTCCAAGGTTTTGGTCAAAGTATTCTTCGCAACTCACACTTCCATCACAGGTTTGTTCCTCGCGACAAGAACTAAGTTCAAAATTAACTGTAAAACATTGTCATTATTGCATTTTCCTTTTTGCTGAGTAACCGCGGCTCAAAAGCCAGCAAGGTGACCTAAACGGTCTTTGAGGTATGCAGCAAACTATCCACAAAACTTTGTACTGCTTGTCTAATGCTGAACGCCAAGCAAGTATAGACTGAGAATAGCAATTCTACAGCATGATCTGACGCGATCAAAAATCGAACCCTGACTGACCGTTTCAGAGGAAAACTATCCACTAACCATGTGGTAATATTCGTGAATTAACTTACAGTAATATCACTTGATTGAAGTAGATACAGATAGTATCTGTTCATTTTGTGACTTTATCTACTTTAACACGCCAAGCAAAAAAATATACTATTGATATTAGTGGTTAATGGCTTATGTTATTTATTAATCATTTTTAAAGTAAGCTAGCTATTGAATCTGTGCCAGGTCATTCTTTTGCATAGTTGAAAAGTTCGTTTTATAATAATTGTTAGAAATGTAATAACCCTCACAAATGCTATAGACCACACTGCGTTGGTACTCTATCTCCAGCTCCAGGCACTTGTAATGCAAGTCAAAGAAAATCTTAAGTAACTGAAAAAAAACTTGGTTAAAATTATTTGGCTTTATTTTAAAAGTAGCATTTATAGTGCCATAAAACCGAACAATTTTTGAAGCAAAAAGACTGGAAGATATGAAAAGCTTTGGCAAAAAAAACAAAAAAAACAGAACCAAGATAAAATGAGTCATTCTATTTAGGAGACGTTTCGACTTAATCTAAATTCGTTTTCAATCTCATTCGAATTACGATGAAAATAACTTTTCTCTTTGAATAGGATTGCATTAGTTTAAGTCAAAACGTCTCGTAAATAGAGTGATTCATTTTTGTCTCGGCTTTGCTTTTTTGTCAAGCTGAATAACTTTTGTATATAGTTTTTGCTACGTTTTCTGACGATAAGCTTTTAAAATCTTTGAAGCCACGCCCTGCAAAATGAAGCAAGACTGATCTGGATTTTTAGTGTGAAAAAACATCCAATAGAATTCAGAGAGTAGCATAACAAACCAGCTTTTAAATTATTGACCTCTAGTTGGTTTCTAATCTTACTATGGTCCAGACAAATTACTCTACATTACTTATTTGAGGCACTCAAATAAATTTAAGTAAATAAGGCAGCAGCTATGCGTACTTGGTAAAAGTATTGTTTCAAAACTTGCAGCCACTTTTGTGCAAATACTGCCAGGCAAACAAGTTGTTTCGTTTCGCACCGACATGGCATCCAAATCACTAGTAACTTCAAGAACGCATTGAAGCTGAGCATTCACTTGGCCAAGGTTGAAACAAACTACGGCAACGAAAACAATTTCGCGTAACGCAGACATTTTGAGTTACGTTAAAGACAAAAACAGTTCTGTTTAGTCTAAATGGCAATGCTGCAAAAAAAGTCGAAAAGTAATCAACTGCTCAGGTTTTTGATCACTCAGTCGGCAATTGCTACGAAAAACTCAAGAAAATGTTGTCCAATTCGATACTTCATCTTTAAGTTTGCTTTGGTATTATGGAACTCTGGCTCATAGTTATACAATTTTATCAACCTGGTTTGGTGAAATCTTTCCAATCCATGTCGTCTGCGCATATTATCTTGCAACAATGAATCAAAAGACGTAGATTGAACATTTTAAATGAAGGTGTCGGAAGCATTGTGAAAAAAAGTAAACATATTTCATATATTGTCAAGTTGTTCCGCCAGGAGACAACTATAAATGGGCCCATCGGTTTCAAGTCAAGCTTCCACACTTGCTCCCTTGTTGTGCCTCACACGGTGAAGGTACCGAACTGTCCGTCTCAATGCTTAATAGCAATTTTTATAATTCTTGTTTCATCCTACAGGGAATCAAATGTAATCCTACCGTCTCTGTAGCAGACGCTCTAGCAGTTGAGGCACGTGTTTTCAAAAAATCACTTTTACAGTAACTCGGGCTTAAAGTTTTAAACTCGACTTGAAATTGTCAACGTCGAATCAAGTTTTAAGTTTTTAAATTATAAAAGCTAAAATTTTATTAGATCGTAAGTTAGTTTTTATGCCGAACTTCACTTTAGAGTTATAAGTCGGGTCAGGCTTTCTTTCGGGTTTAGGCTTGGTTCCGGCATAAAAGGATTGAAGCATCCAGCCAATTTCGGTGTTTGACCATCAGAGATGGAAACCGATCGGGTCGACCGGCCATTCAAGCTGGTTGAAACACCGGTCAAATTCTCGTTTCTTGCAACCAAAGCACATCTAAGCACCAACCAAAATATGCTTATATATTTTATTTTAAATAATTTTTTTATAAAAAAACAATATTAACAAGCCACACCTTTTGAAAACACTTGTTGAATGGTTTCAAGCTGTGACTAATATGCTGTGACTATTGAGACATGCACATCCAGAGGGGTATTTAGGGTTGAAGTATTGTGCCATGGACCTCCCTTCGGGCTACGGCACAAAGCAAAAAAGTGCAAAATATACGTTAAAATCGCGTAATCAGATTCTAATAAAACATGCATGTGGAAGAGGTTGCGCTACCTGGCATTTTAGCATCATTTTAATTAGCTTTAGAGTTTAGAGTAGAAGTGACGCAGATTTCAGATTTTTTAGTGCATGGTAAGAAATTGCCGCTTTGAAAAGCTTTTTTCAACTTAAATTTACCACACTCTACTCTGGGCAAGAAAGACATAGCTCTTATTGTTTTATATCTAACCAGCCATGGCTTGTTCTGAAGTAGCAGCATTTCTGCAAACTACTGGGGCACATTATATTTCGAATATTTTCTAGCCAATTTCATAAAAGTTTAGGGTTTGCGGCTCAGCAAATAGCAAATAATCTTTCACCAATAGCTAAAAAATTGTAACTTCATTCTTTGGCCTTTCGCATAATATCAGTAGAAAGAAGTCTAATAATTTAGTTTGTGCCCTGCAGTTCTTTTTATGCTTACTTTGTGCACGTTTTGCACTACTCAAAACAGGTCTTTCAAACCGAAACTTAACCAAAAAAGGTCTAAAAATTGAGTCATTTTTGCAAAAAACGCAAAAATTTTTTAGCGTTTTTTTTTGAGACCCCCGTCCAAAGTTACAAATTATAACACCTCATCCATGCCCCTTTTTTGAAAATTTTTTATTAGATGCATTGAGCAGTGAACAAAAACCTTTTGTAAAAAAACCGATCGACCGGGCCGGCCAGAAACCGGTCGACAGGTCGATCAACCGGCGATGATTTTGAAATTTACCGGTCGGGTCGAGAAAATCCTGACCGGTTTCATTTTCTGTTTACAGCAGTTAAAAGTTATATTATAACAACATCGTAAAAGTTATATTTCGGTTTTAGCTATTGTAAACTGCATTGGTTGGATGCTTCACCCTCTTCAAGATTGAGAAACTATAGGGCTTGATATAAGCGCAGTATTTGCCGGGAGTTTTTGCCATTTTAGATGTGTTATAAAACCGTAATTATGAAATAACTTTGCTACACTGAATGACGACTTCGTTATAGCATCAATAGGTTTAGTATTACACACTTAGTATAGTTATTATTACTATGACGTTACAATTTATCAGCAATGCAAAAAATTAATTTAATTCTATAGGAGCAATAAATATACAGTTTTTTAGATCTAACTAAAAGAGAATCTGATCAAAATCGGTTTCATTGAAGAAATGAGAACTACTGGAGATAATAAAGAGGTGCCCCAAACCTTTTTCCACAATTCCCCTTATTCGTGAAAGTAAGATTTAATCCGCTTAACCCCGTATCTTTGACAATTCTGCATTTTGCAATTTTTTTGACATTACAAAAGACCTACTGTAGGTCAGTATAGCCAATAGGTCTATAAAACCTACATCAGTAGCCAAGTTTTCAGATTTGGTTGGGCTACTCACTGCTACCAGCAGTTGGTAAGTTATGAGTATTAGATTAGGTCTACAGTATTCTAGTATTGTGCTAGTTTCCAGAGGTGGGCAAAGCGCAACGTCCGCAATCTCTGCAATTGCAAAAGTTGCTTTGCACTTTAATTTTTTATTTTGAAACATTACGAAAGTTGCGGAAGAAAGTCTTTAAAATTTGATTGCGCTGCACTTTCATTTTTTTTTTTTCTTTTAAAAGCGCAATTTTATACATTGAAGTTAATTTTGCTCCCTTAAGATTGTCATATTGATAACTGTCGGCTTTGTTTAGCAACTTATTTACTCTTTTTCAGTCCAAAATTGCAAAAAATGGGGTACTTGCACCGTGTTGTGAAATTTCAATTGAGGAAATTAGGTTGCGCTTTAACTTGGTACGAAAATGCCGTTCCGCAATTGCGGAATTGAGTTGCGCTTTAACTGAATCAAAAAGTTCATTGCGGCTGTGGCGCTGCTCTTCAGAAATTAAAAAAAGTTAGATTGCGCATTTGGCGCTGCGCTTTTACTGGTTGAAAAGTTCGTTGCGCTTTGCTGCGCTGCGCTTTTGATATAATGTTATTTGTGCCCACCTCTACTGCTTTCTCATTATAGATCTGAGATTAGCTTACAACGTACAGTATATTCTATTTTATTGCTTGTAGTACAATAATTAGTTAAGTGAACAAGAGTTGGTAGGAATAGGACTGGTACGCCAGGCTGGTTTTGTTTTAGGACTGCTCTAGTAAGCAATAGCCTAAAGTCTGCGAGAACTTGTGCAAAATTAGTCTTTTTTTGTGATGTTATAAAATTGCGAAATGCAGGTTTGCCAATGGTACAAAGTCAAACGGATTAATTCGTATTTTTGTGAATATGGCCAATTATAAAAAAAGGTTTGGGACATCTCTTTGTTATCTCAAGTAGTTCTCATTTCTTCAATAAAACCGGTTTCGAGCAGAACCTCTTTAATTCTCGGGTTTTCGGGCTTGGTTTTGGCTTCAAATTAATTTTCGGTTTGGAGCTGGTTCGGGCCTGCACTTAACGGTTTGTTTACAATTCTGCTTCGCTGAATTAGACTTTTTTAAAAACTGCAGCATTAAATTTTACAAAACCCTTTAGTTAGGTTTTCCCAGTCCTCTTTTCTTTCTCTGAGGGCATCAGGAAAATGAATTTTGGAAATACCGTCAAAGCATGAAGACCTAAATTACGGGAAATGTTAGAATGAATTATACTGTCAACCTTCCAGTCATATTACGTGATCAAGCCAATATTGGTGAAAGCCCTCCTTTTTTCATTCATTTTCGGTTTGGGTGGATGAAATAGTGTTGGGGGATTAAACATACATATTTTGTATGATTTCCCTAACCCTTGTTTGGACGAAAAAGAGGTTTGATGAAAAATCGCTTGATCACGTGATGTGACTAGAATGGTTAATAACATTCATTCTAACTTTTTCCTAAATTACCGTTATTCAACTGTTGCCAAAAATTGATCTTACAGTACACAAACAGATGACGCAATTGTAAAAAGTATATCTGGTTTCAGCTGGTAAGCAAAAGTCGGGTATTTGCAGAGAACTATGCGATGGTTAATTGATTATACGATACAGTAATCAAATTGCACTATGGTTCGTTGAGCACATCATAACACGCTATCCACTTCCAACTATTCAAAAAAGTTCTTTTCAATATTATTGTTCATTAAGCAAGAAATACCTAAATTCGAATTAAATAAATTAAAAGCTCTTGTAAATACTTTTAGCTAGATATTTGCTCTGCTTTGTGAGCGCTATTTGTATTTTAGGTGCTGCTTTGTGAGCACTTGTAAGCCAAACCAAAATACTTTTCCGAGATTTTTGAAAAATTAGAAGAAACTGCAAAACAAGAGGAAACATCAAGTTACCATTTTGTTGCAAATTTTTCCTGAAATTCTGTTATTCTGTTGAGTAATTACAGTAATTGAAGATATGTTTAACGCGCTTATAATGACATAGTGATACAATACCAGAATAATTTTTACATGGTAAAAGAAATACAGTTCTGTTCTCTGTTAATTTGTAAACATGTTTTTGCAGACTTGAAATCTTAGCTTTATACAACCCCTAGACAAAAACTCCGGTATTTGCACAAATCAACCAATTATTATGAACTGCATGTATATTTAAGGACGCCAGGCATTTTTTAATTCAATGATTTAGCTCAACTGGTGCTTTTTTAGACTATTGTGATTTTTATTCGTGATTTATATTTTTTATTTACATGGCTTTGTTTTATACTCTGACGAAGCCAGCTAGTTTGGATAGGCAAAACTTTGGCTATAGCCTGAAAACACAGCGGTTACGAAGTTGACGGTATAGTCATTATTTATTTATTTGTTTTTGTTTTTTTTTTAATACGATGTTTAGACTGATGATAGTTCTAATCTGAACCGAATTCCTTTTTATGTGTTTTAATACTTTCGACCAAATTCTTTTTTTTTAAAAAAAGCACATTTTTTTTGTAACTAAAGTAATATTCAACAAAACCTTTATTGTAGCTTTCTCATCCGGTATTGTAAAAGCTAAGATGTTGTCATCCTTCCAGTTGCCAGGTCTTTTCTAGGTGACATTTCTTTGCATTAGTCAACCTCAGGCACGCAGCCTGACCGAAATTTTTGGGGGGGCAAGCACAAAACTTGGGAGGGTAGCAATATTTGTGGCCAATCTTTGCGATTGTATGGTTTTGGTACCAATCATTTTTGTTTTGCTCATGCACTTTGCAGAAGCTTCATATTTGTTTGTTCTCACAATGAAAACTTTCAATGGGATTACGTTAGGTCACACATACGAGGTGTATCATAAAAGTTTTAGGACTGTGCTCTCTGTGTAAGCTGTAGTCAAGCTATAAGACTAAGTTAAATGGCAGACAATTTAATAATTTTTTGGGAGTATCTAATCGCAATTTCGGCTCACTGTAACATTTATTGTGCATATCAGGAGTAGAAGAAAATAGTTTACTTATTTGCTGTTGTTTTGCAAATTTTAGTTTTTATGCTCGACGATTTTGTAATGACAACAGAGCAACGAACCAACCTCAAATTTCTATTTCGTTTGGGAAAATATCCTTCAAAAACTCTGTATGTTTCAGCAAGTCTACAAAAGCAGACTTTTTCTTGTTCAACAGTTTTTCTCTGGCATAAAAGATTCAAAGAAGGACCCGAGAACGTTAAGGATGATCCCAGGTGTGGAACCATCTTGGCACCATCTTTGCACAAACTTTGTACATTTCCAGATCTTCTGTGATTATTTGCTAAGTGCTATTTTGATTTAATCCGAATTTACCTGAGATCAATCACACAGTTAACCAACAATCTCCACGCAACATCTTCGTTAAAATCTCGACATTGATTTTATTTCTGCTGGTAGAATGCCTTCCACACCTGCGATCATCCTCAACATTTTAACGTCCTTCTTCGAACTTTTTGTGCCAGAGAAAATTCATTCATTCATTCATAACTACTGAACGAGACAAAGCCTGCTCTTCGTAGACTTGCTGTACAGAGAGCTTCTAAAGGAAATATCCTGAAACGGACCAGAAATTTGAAGTTGGTTTGTTGCTCTGTTGTCATTGCGAAACCGTCGAGCAAAAAACTAAAATTTGCGAAACGACAAAAATATTGCAAAACTATTTTCATCTACTTCTGAAGTGCACAATAAACGTTACAGTGAGCTGAAATCGCGGCTAAATACTCCCAAGAAGTTATTAAATCATCTGCCAATTAACTTAGTCTTATAGCTAGACTATAACTTACACAGAGAGCACAGTCCTAGAGCTTTTATGACAAACCTCGTAAATATGTTGCATGAAATTTATGTTAAAAATGACCATACAACACGGAAGCTTTTAGGCGGCACACACATTTTTGGTTATCACAACTATTATAGCTTAAATAACATGGTGTGCAAAGCCAAATAACACCATTTCAAAGTTTAGCATAGCCACACTCAGGGCTGCAAACTCTTCAACTCAAACTGGAAAAAACTCGATTGCTGGACGAACTTAAACTCAAAAAATTTCAGAACTCGAACTTTTCAAACGTACTAAAATAGGTTGAACTCAAACTCGAATAAAAATTGATTGAGATCGCAGCTCTTGTCACACTGTATTGCAAAGGTCAATTGTTATAATAAGAAAGGCTATATTTCACCTAAAAGTTCTGTTTTTTTATAAATTCTGATTTAAATCCAACCCAAACTGAAAGGTTAACCTAAAACTAACCTCAAATCTAACCAGAACCCTATTTTAAACTCTAATCTTGACCCTTGAAAAATCAAATTAAAGATGCACATTGTTAACCAGAGGTGGAGTAAAGGACACAGGGCTCGAGGCCAAGGAAAGGCCAAGGACACAAAGAAATTCCGAGGCCAATGCCAAGGACAGCCTTTCCGAGGACCCACTATCTCGAGGCCAAGGACAGGAATGCTCGAGGCCAAGGCCAAGGACCAAGGACACAGCCGCAAGTGTTCTCCAAAAAAAAAAACAAAAGGTCAACAAAAAAGTTTTTCAGGCAATTTCCAATTCTTAGGCGTAGCCAGCAGAATTTTTGATTAGGGGGTCCAAACCACAAATCACATGCAATTGATGTCATCCAAAATTTTCAAAAGAGGAATTCTTTGCCGAAAAAAAATATCGTAGAAAGGAAAATCTGAAATCGCTGCCTGTTGGCACTTAACCAGGATTTTGTAAAGGGAGAAGGCTTAAACTAATAGTTAAAAAGTGCAAGTATCTAACTTTGGAGACGTGTTGAGAAAACTAGTGTAACTCAAACGTATCACAGACGGGGATCCGGAGGCGAAGCCCAGCCGTTGGGCAATTTTTTGTAAATTTTTGGAAAAAATCTATTTTAGTGCCTTTGAATCACAATTCTCACGCGTTCAGAGCCATTTGAAAGCATTGATTTTTTGAAATTTGCAATAATATGTGAATATGGTGAAACGGCAAAGCGGCACGTTTCGCAATAGGTGATGCTGAAACACGACGTTAAATAGTGAATGTAAAATGATTTGATAGGTTGCTTTTGCGATAAAGTGATCCCCGAAAAGTATAAAAGGCAAGTAAATTTTAAATGATAATTCTACAAAAAATTATTATGCATTCTAGTAGAGCAAAAATTATCTTAGAACTTTCTAAGAAGCAAACTCTTGGCCACGGTTTGCGGAGTTCTGCTCTTCTACAGTCAATTTTTGTACTGCTTTCACCTCAAGTGGCCGTCGAAAATGCTGACAATTTTAGAGATGTATCTATGGATGATGAAGAAAGAGATCCTAATTGGACCGGCGACAGCAACATACCAAATCCATTTGAGTCAAGCGATGAGGAGGAAAGCAATGTAGCGGTTGAAAAGCAACAAATTGCGTACAACCAGGAAGTGATTGGTGAAAGAAGTGAGAAAGTGAATGCAGAGGTCGAGGAACAACAAGAGGAGGAAAGTGCGACGGTTGCAGAACACGAAACAATGGCTTTCCCTCGAAAAAGAAAATCCAACCCTATCTTGTGGGAGCGAAACGTCAGAAAATTAAAACGCTTGAAGGTAGATGAGTACAGTAATTGCACGCGAAGAACTATTCAAAGTAAACGTGTGCAACCTTCGCCTTGCATTCAAAAGAGTAACCACGAGTCTTGCCTTTCTTTTTCAGAAAACCAAAGAAAATTGATTTTTGACAACTTTTATCAACTTGGCAGCATTGAAGAACAACGTTCTTTTATCGCTTCCAGTGTCAAAGCCGAAAGCATAGAGCTTTCAAGAACCAAAAATCGACATTCTCGCGTCGCTTCGCTAACAAATATTCTTTTTCAGTTACTGGCCAGCGTATAAAAGTTTGCAAAGAATTTTTTATGGCAACTTTAAATCTAACCGACGCTTTAATTCGATCTAGCTTGCATGCTTGCATGTCAGAAGGTGTTCAGCGATCAGACCGGCGGGGCCAGCATCAAAAAGAAAATCAACTAGACAAAGCAAGATTGCGTTTTGTAGAAGAGCATATTGCAAGTTTTCCGGCTAAAGAGTCACATTACTGCCGCAAATCGTCCAAAAAACGTTACCTAGATCAAAATTTAAACATCAGTAAGATGCATACTTTGTACTGTACGTTAAAAAATGTGAAGATCTAGGTATGTTGCCAGTTAAATACGAAGTATACCGAAAAATATTTGCGCAGTTTAACTTTGGATTTTTTCAGTCAAAAAAAGACCAACGCTCAACATGTACAAAATACCAACAAATGAATGCAGAAGAAAAGAAGACATTTCAACATGAATTTGATGATCATCTAAAAAGAAAAGATCTTGCTCGGAGTCATAGAGATACTGATAAACTTGCTAGCAAAAACAATTCGAAAGTTTTGTTTTTCAATTTCAATTTAATTTTTATTCATTTTAGTTTTTAACTAAACTTTTTGCACCGTTAACTAAAAAGACTTATTTTTTTTATTAAGAACAATTCTATAGCAACTCGAGGCTCATTTTGGCTCAAACTTTAAGAAAAATATTAAGAACAATGCCAACTTCAGCAAAAAATAACCAAGAATACTGACTAGTGCAAAGCGTTTGTAATAATCAAAGCAGCTTTGTTGATTTTTTTGTAAGTTGGTGTATTTTATACTCCAGTAAGATTTAAAACATGTTACGAACAAAAGTGACTGAAAATCGATGATTTACAGTAAGAACAAAATATAGCCTCAACCCCAAATTTACTGAATCTTATATAAAAAAAAAGAGTCTAATTGCTCAACGTTGTCTACAGCGCCGTTCAGACTATCAATATCACACAAAAACAGCGCTGATGAAGACTATCACACAAAAACAGCGCTGTCCAGCTTTGCGACGTCCAATTTTGGACTTGATTTCGTAAGCTGTAGCTCGTTTTGCAGCGGCAGAGTCGGAAGCAGATTGGCCTTCGTTGTTATTGTGATTTTCCGACTACATTGTTATTGTTATCCATTTCCGACTACATTGTTATCCAACTACATTTTCCGACTACATTTCCGTTGTTATTGTGATTTTCCGATTTATTGTGATTTCCGACTACACAACGTTGCATTCAAGTAAATAGTGCTCATCGTTATCGACAAGTTACTTGTCGATAACGATGAGCACTATTTACTTGAATGCAACGTTGTCATCGTGCAGTGGGGCTGTTGTATTATGCCGCTCTCACACTTTGGCGAATTTGACTGCGACTCCACTGCGAATTGACCATTTTTCAGTTTTCAGAGTCTCAGCGCATTCGCAGCGCATTCTCAGTGCATTCGCAGTGATTCTCAGCGCATTCGCAGTGGAGTCGCCAACGAGCAAAAATTTTTCAACCGGTTCAAAAAATTTTCAATTCGCAGCGCAGTCTCCGCGGAGTCGTACTGCAGTCTCCGTGGGTTCGCAGTGCATTCGCCATCAAATTGACGGAGACTGCGCTGCGAATGCGCTGCGAACCCATGGAGACTGCCGTACGACTCTGGCGAATGCATGGAGACTGCGTTGCGAATCATATTAGGTATAACGGAAATGACGTAGTTGATTGTTTTGCAATAAATTTTATTTTGCGAAATAATGAGTGGTGGAAAGGTAACGGTAAAATAAAAAATTCTTTAAACGTCAGCTTTAGGCAAAAGTAGGGTCTAAAACTAAAATATTCTTGCCTGAAGCTAAAATAGCTGTTAAAATGTGCATGAAAATTGATGAAGTAACTTAGATCAAAATAAATAAAATCGGAAAACTTTTTAGCAAAATCTTAATACAGAGTTGGATAACACAAAAACTTGGGTTTTAATAGTCGCAGTCAGTATTTTCTATAATTTTGAAACTTTTTGTAATTTTAGTAATTTTGGAATTTGCTTTCAAATTTTCTTTTAATAGTTCAGAGATGGTGCGGTTGACAACGCAAATGTCAGCTACTATGTCTACGTTAATGTGGGGCTATGTTTGGATCAAGTAGTGTGTCTGAAATTGGGGCCCACTGTTTGATTCTGGCAGTACAGTCAGTAGATAGCCAGTATAGTACTGGTGATACGCTAGATAACTGATTGCTGGGATCCATTTCAATAGATGGGCGACTGCTTGTGTTTTGTAGCGCTGGCTTGACTTTCGGTTTGTCTTTAATCAAGCGTAGATTGTAGTTGACGGCATCAGGATGTGGATAATTTAGGTTGAATGAATGAGTGTCGTTTGATAAGATTTGTAATAATGCATTTATAAAATTTATAGTTTCAGTAGAGAGCTTACTTTCAGTAACCATATTGCAACACAGTGCAAAGACACCACTTCGTTATACTGTTACAAGGCTACTACAAGCTAGGCTAGCTTTACATTTTAACTATACGTAATTGAACTTCTTACGTAATTTATCTTATTACTAGGAATTGCCTGAGCCGTAAAATGCCAGTCTAGCCGGATGCAGTTGGAAATTCAAATTGTATGTTCGTAAAATGCTGTTGCTATTTTGAATTAATGTTGACAGTTCCCTGATTATTACTTTGCTCATTTGCCATGTTTTTAGTTTTTTAATGAAGGCGCTCAATATAACGCCGAAAATGTTAGAATTCAATTAAAACACTAAATTTGTCTACAGCTGTTTACAGCCGAGTAGTATGATAAATGCAGTGGTGTTGAAGAGTAGCGTTGCAAAATAGTGTTTTTCCTCTGTTTGGGTTAGGGTTCGGATTAGCATTAAGGCTTAGGGCTATTTTGGCACTTGCGGCAAAATAGCCGCTAGGACTATTTTGCCTACATATGGCAAAATAACATGGGGCTATTTTGCCTCTAGAGGCAAAATAGCCACTGCTTTATAAAATTATTAGCTTATCCGTTTGCTTTGTGTTTGTTTTTGAAAGCAATAATGCATTATACCGAAGACCAACAAATAGTTATTTTCCGATTTATTTTGCTTTTTTGTTAAACTTGCACTTTGCGGTTCGTCTAATCCTTTTGCGTGTTATTTGCAAATTAATAATTAATGACTATGTTAAAACGGCTATCAAATAAAACGTTTTAGACAGCTTCGGCTTTTTTATTTTCGGTAAAACTATACCTTAGTCCTGTTTTTCTGCTCTAAAACTGGATATATTAGAGTTTTATGCTTGCAACAAAATGAACATTAAAGTAGCAGCAGTGTCAAACGACATTAAGTTGCATATTTTAGTAAAATTGACTTTGAGGGCAATCTGTTTAACGAAAACTGTGCCCATTTGCTGAGTATATATTCTCTTCAATCGCAGAAATAATACGAAACAATAAAGACTTGAACAAAATAAAAAATAATAGTAATAGGCAATAATAAAGCAACCGTAATTCGAAGGTTATTCACCACTTTATTGCTTTTGTGATTTTGAAAATAAGTTACGGCAATAAGCATTAACAAAAGAGGAACAATTTGATTGGTTCAAAATAAATTTTGCTGCTAAAAAGCTTTGAATGATTTTATTGGATTTTTACGAGCGTAGACGTTGAAATTTACCCACAAATTACTATGTCTATTCAGTACATCTATTTTTCACATTGGTTTAAATAAAATTTTTGCATTTTTGTAAAAACCAGTAGCGCCTTTAAATGGTGAAGTATCGCGGTAGTGAACCAATGGAACCATTGAAAAAATACCGCGTTACCGCTCGGGTATGCCGTAATACATCATAGCTATGTCGCGAAGACTAACCGGTTTTAGTTATTTTTCTTTTCGATTTTGATTTTTCGGACAACGTTCGTGCTTTTTGTTTGCAGCTAAATTAAAGCTTTTTCTAAAATTTATATCTTAATCAGAAGTAATATGCGTAATTAATCTTCTAAATAAAGTTTTTTTCTTTAATTTTACCTGCTTTCTTATCATTAAAATGAAAATTTTTTTTTCTTCTACATCAGTAGAATTCAATTCGCAACGCATTCGCGGAGGATTCGCCTTGCTCTGCCACTCTACGGAGACTGCGCGGAGACTGTGCTGCGAATGCGCTGAGACTGCGCTGCGAATTGATTCGCAGTGGAGTCGCCGTCAAATTCGCCAAAGTGTGAGAGTGGCATTAGAATGACTTCTTTAGTGCACTGCACAAGTCCAATATTGTTGTACCTGCGTTTGCTGTCCATTTCTTCGTTACATAACGACATGTTGTAATCAGGAACGGACTTGCTTAACCATAGAAATCCGTCATCAATAGCCTCAAACAAGCTCGTTGCACTCACTAATATCTTATTTTTCTGAATCGAAACATAAAGGTCCGAATGGAGAACTGAGAAAGTATGAGCTACGGCCTTGCTCCTATAAATAACATCTCTGCTATTAATTTCATTAAGTTGCAAGCTGCTTTATCGCTTGTGGCGAAAAGTAACATAATTAAGTGTAACGCAATATTTTTAATCTTGAAAGGGGTGAAGCATCTAGCCAGTTTTGATAGTTTACAATAGCTATAATCGAATTATACTTTTTAAAAGTTTTTGCTCTCATTTTATTCAACAAATACAAAGATATTCAAAGGTTTTGGAAAGATATACAACAAATACAAAAAAATGTCTGTGAAAAGTGTTTGAAAACCCTGATTTTGTTGTCCCAGCCTGAATTTCCAAAAAAATAGGGGATTTACCAATCTTGGGTTGTTCATGTGATGTTACTGGAGGAGCAATTATTATTCAGTCTTTCTTTTTCTCTTGAAGTTCAGGCTGAGAGAATAGATTCAGGGTTTCCAAAAACTTTTAATAGGGAATATCTCTGTGTATTTGTTAAATATCTTTGCGACTGCAGCCCTAATGAGAGTAAAATTTCAAAAGTTATATTTTAATTTAACTACTGCAAGTGACGTTATGCTTTATCCCCTTTAACGTCTCAATTTTAACGACGTAGGGTTTTCGCGTAAATCTTTGCACAATATAATCAGTTGCGTTAATACAAACCAATTTGGTCTTTAAAACAACAACAAAGACGGTGCTTACAGTTCAGAGTTGAATGCACCTTAGTTAGAATCTTAGAGTGGTCAATATGAAAAAATTTATTGATTTAATTATTTTGTCTCAATTGAAACTAAATTTAATTGCATTCGGTACAAATTCAGTTAAACCTTAAAATCATAGTGACGAGCATTGCTTTACAATTAACATGATTTTGACAGAAGATATTCATCCAATTATTGCCGTGTTGTTCAGTTTCTGAAACTCTTGTTCATATGTTTATTGTTTAGTAACTGCACGATCAAAAATTACTTTGAAAAAACTTTGTGCTTTAATGTCCGAGTTTTAAAAATCAAGTTAACCTTATTTTACATAGGGGCAAAAATGCTCCTCTCACGAACTTTTTGTGAAAAACCCTTCAGCAAAACGTTTTTTTCTTCAAAATAACTTGACTTTGAGTCAAATTTATTCAAACATAACTCATGAAAATTTGAAGTTGTTGAAGCGAGGAGAAGTTTCGAAATTTTGAGTTTGCCAAAGTCACTTTTAGAATTCTGAAAATTTTTTGGCCTATTTTTATCTTAAATGACATAACAATTTTAAAGGCATTTTTGTGACGTAACTATTTTAAGTTAGGCATTTTAGGATTCAGCATCAAAAAACAAACCTACGTACAAAATCGAACTGCATATTTTTCGAAAATACTGCTCAGACATTATTAACCTAAAACCAGTTTTTCTAAAAAAATTGGGTAAACACCAACCTTCATGCCAAATTTGGTGTTATCATGACTTTTGATTCAGGAGTTCAATAAAATGCCTCCAAATAAAACGCTTTGGTCAAATAGCTCGTGTAAAATAGGGTCAACACTAATAAGTTAAATGAAGTTTAATCGTTTACGTGCTATCTGGCGTAAAGATTAACAGCGCGGAAGCCTGGGGAAGAGTCATCAGAACGGCGACTACTTAAAACAAGCAATGCGAAAAAGCTGTCTTCCTACAAGATTTGAACCACCAAACTTCGGATTATCGGTCCACAGCTCCACCACTTGAGCTAGGGGAGACGTCTCCGCCTCTCCTCGCATGTTTAATTTTGACCATTTAAACCCAGCAACTTGATTGCACTACGATGTCAATAATAATTTAACTGAGCAAGCTTGACATCCTTCGTGGTCGACTTCTGGGAAGTCAGAACAACTTCCACTGGCAGTTAGGTGGCCAGATTAACCAACAACCCTGCAGCCGCAAGCAGCTCGAGTCATTGATGCACAGAGCTGAGCAGCGCTGTTGTAAGCTTTTAGCTCTCATCAGCAACCCTCAGCATATCTAATCAAAGGTATTCACCACATGGACAAACCTCTCGGCCAAACTGGAGAAACCTTAATGGCTTGCACAGTCGCAGAGGCGTTGTCCAGTTTGGCCGAGAGGTTTGTCCATGTGGTGAATACCTTTGATTAGATATGCTGAGGGTTGCTGATGAGAGCTAAAAGCTTACAACAGCGCTGTTCAGCTCTGTGCATCAATGACTCGAGCTGCTTGCGGCTGCAGGGTTGTTGGTTAATCTGGCCACCTAACTGCCAGTGGAAGTTGTTCTGACTTCCAAGAAGTTGACCACAAAGGGACGTAAAGCTTGTTCAGTTTTGATTTTCGTGGTCACGCAAAGGGGAGCCCTTGTAGTAAGGATAGCCTATTGCTGTCCTTACTAAAAGAGCCCAGCAATTTTTCATTTGTTTCGTAAAGTTCCACAAGTGAAAAAATGTTTATTCCCTAGAAACCCTCTACCACTGCGCAAGTCACTAAGGTACGGCCAAAAAAATTTTCCAGCTGGGAGATACCATTGGTTAGATATGCTGAGGGCTGCTGATGAGAGGTAAAAGCCCGAAACAGCGCTGTCCAGCTCTGTGCATCAATAACGAAATAGTAATGTTTTCAGGCCAGAATATTAAAGGCCACCTAATGTCTGCAAACCAATGCACTTAAAATGCAATAAAAAAGTATTACTAATCGAATGCTGAAAACCTGGTTTAGATGCACGTTCTCAGTTTCAAGCTTTCTCGTTTTTAAAAAGTGACATGACGTCATTAGACCCAGGAGTTTGGTGCCTTCGACTAATTTATCTTTGCAGAGGATTGGCGATTTTGGAAAGGCACGTGATAACAGCTTGCTAGTCAAAAAGTGTTATGCAAAAAAAGGCGTAATTAGCTCAAAGTAAAGTCGAAGGCACCAAACTCCTGGGTCTAATGACGTCATGTCACTTTTTAAAAACGCGAAAGCTTGAAACTGAGAACGTGCATCTAAACCAGGTTTTCAGCATTCGATTAGTAATACTTTTTTATTGCATTTTAAGTGCATTGGTTTGCAGACATTAGGTGGCCTTTAATGGTTAATTGTTTACGTGCTACCCTGGCTTAAAGGCTACCAGCGTGAAAGCCTCGGGAAGAGCCACGAGATCGACGACTATGTAAAACAAGTAATGCAAAACGGTTGTCCTCCCAAAGGATTTTTCCTTTATGCTTTCGTGCTGGTAGCCTTTAGGCAAGATTGCACGTAAACGATTAAACATTAAAACTCTGGTCCGAAAACATCACAATTAAATCATTATCAACAGTAAATAAAGTTTTTGGCATTTTGCCAATTGAATATTATTGATTAACACAGTAACTTGTTAATCTTGTTAAAGAGATACTGCTCGAAAGCGATTGTGTTGAAGAAATTTTTGGTTTTGTTGAAGAAATATATTGCTCAAGAAAGTTCAACTATGCGCTTTGTCAAATCTGGAGTGCCACAAGGGTCTGTTTTAGATTCTCTTCTTTTCATAATTTTTATCAAGGACTTGCACTTTAAATTACAACGCTCAACTGTACAACTATTCGCTGACAATACTTGTTTGCTGCTATCAAGTATCTGCAAAAAAACTCTACAAGATGTGGCAAAAACTGAACTTAAGAATCTCCATCTTTAGTTGGATGCAAATAATTTGACATTGAACTCATCTAAATTAAATGTTATGCTGATCAATTCTAAATTGAGAGATAAAGGGAAATTCGGCAATATACGAACAGAAAAATCTGAAATTTGCATAACTTCTACAGTTAAATATTTAGGAATTTATAGTGATGAAGTATTAAA
Organism: Trididemnum nubilum; assembly: GCA_963965965.1. Classification (NCBI taxonomy): domain Eukaryota; kingdom Metazoa; phylum Chordata; class Ascidiacea; order Aplousobranchia; family Didemnidae; genus Trididemnum; species Trididemnum nubilum. The sequence goes on from OZ014483.1 coordinate 26,197,043, forward strand.
TTTTAAGTACCACATCACATCGATTGTGGCAAAAATTTCACGTGGCGTCGGTATTTTATACAAGATTAAACATTTTCTTTCAACCTCGACTCTCTTATGTGTATATTACAGCCTTGTGCAAACGCATTTAAGCTTTGGCATCATCATAAGGGGATCAACATACAAATCACACTTAGAAAAATTATCATCGCTCCAAAATAAAGCAATTCGGGCTGTTGGTGGTGCAGAGTGCAATGAAAGTTCCTCTCCTCTATATTATAAATTTAAAGTTTTAAAATTTCATGTTGTTTATAAATATGAACTTGCAAAATTCATGTATTATGTACAAAACAAAACTCTACCTACACCTTTAATGAATTTTTTTGACGATGTGAAAAATGATTTAAATCTCAATCCTAGGTCTAGAACACGAGAAAAAATAAAAGTCAATCTTTTTAAATTGCCAAGAACTCAAAAATCTGTGAAGTATTAGGGTGTAACTTTATGGAATTTACTATCGTTAAATTTTAAAAAATGATCTTTTTGAAAAATTTCCACTGAATATAAGTCCAATCTCATCCAAAACTATAAATTATAATTTTATCAGATAATTTCGACGTTAGTCTGCACTATTTCGATTATGTCTATACTATCATTAGAATGACTGAGAATAAATCTCTTATATCATATGCCAGGTTGGCCGCTCGACTCGAAGACTTCGTGTCACTTCGCGGTCTTCCTTCCGCATTATTCGGAATTTATACTTGTGTTGTTGTGAGTTTATTCGTTATTTTGTGTGTACTTTGTGCGGTAAAAAACAAATTTATCTTACCTTGCCTTTCCACTTTTCCTCTTATTCGCGAAAATACGATTTAAACCGTTTGACACCGTACCATTGGCAGCCCTGCATTTCGTTGTTTTGTGACATCACAAAAGACATGCTTTTGCAAAATTTCTCGCAGACTAAGAACCGCAATGTTCATGAGGAAGGTAATAGCTTAAGATTCTGCTTTTGCCAGCGATTCCAATTTAAACAAATTTGTCAATAATACGCTTGATATAATCTACTGTATCAAAGTTAGATCAGTTTTGAGGATGTTTTTAGGTTATGATTGATATAAAATTTGAGGCCAAAAACGAGCACACTGTAAATTGGTATTGACTGCCTAGGTCTACTGGTACCATTCGCAGTAGCCAAGTTTTTAGATTTGGTCAGGCTATGCACTGCTACCAGTTGGTAATCGCGTTTCTTATTCTGCTAGAAATTTAGCAAAATCATGACTTTTGGATTTCACAAAATTGAGAAACGTAGGTTTGCAAATGGTACGGAGTCAAACGGATAAAATCGCGTATTACCTCGAATAAAGTAAATTCCGGAAAAACGTTTGGGGCACCTTTTTGTTACTACAAGTAGTTTTCATTTCCTCAATGAAACTGAGTTCGAGCACTTTGTTATTTTTCTAAGCGAATCTTCCTATAATATTCCAACAATTAATCGTTGGCGTGCTATCTGGCCTAAAGGCTACCAGCGCGGAAGCCTAAGGAAGAGTCAACAGAACGGCGACTTCTTAAAAGCAAGCAATGCGAAAAAGTTGTCTTCCCGCAGGAATTGAACCTGCTGCAGCCTTCGGATTACCGGTCCACTGCTCTACCACTTGAGCTAGACAAGACATCTTTTTGCATGCTTAAATTTGCCTATTTAAACCAGTGCTGGGCACTTCCGCAAACCGGTCCGCAAGTCCGCTAATCCGCAAATTGCGGACTCAAAGTTTTGGTTTGCGGATTTGCGGACCAATTTCTTGCCGCAAACATTTGCAGATTTGCGGTAAAAAAATTGAAATCTACCGCAAATCCGCAAATCAACAACACCACTGAGATTGTTTCTGCAATTTCAAAAAAATACGTATTTACCAGAGGTGGAGTCGAGAACACAAGGCTAAGGCCAAGGACCCAAAAAAAAAACAAGACCAAGGCCAATGACAGCCCTACAAAGGACAGACACTCTTGAGGCCAAGGACAGAAATGCTTGAGGCCAAGGTCAAGGACCAAGGACACAAGCGCAAGTGCTCTCAAAAAAAAAAATAGAACTTCAGAAAAAATTTTCAGGCGATCTCCAGAAAAAACCGCTTTCCAAAAATTTTTTCTGATGCTCCACAAACTTTTAACAACTAAAAAATAGAGCTGTCCTCGAGCCGAGGGCAGGGCAATTTTTGCGGACTTGAGGCTTCGAGGCCAAGGCCAAGGACATCAAAATGTGTTCTCGAGGACGTCTTTGAGACCAAGGACGTCCTCGAGGACTCCACCTCTGGTATTTATGATTCAATGTATTGACAGTTTTGGGTGGATGTATTTCTAATGTACAACGCCCTCTCACAAAGTTCCTCTGCTGTGGAATGATCATTTCCCAGAGGTGCTGCTATTCTTACAGCAAAATGAGTTGGCTTAAGGTCAAGAAACTTCTAGCAGCTTGTTTTTGTGAAGGAAAACTTGGACTTTTTGAAGTGCTAAGAGTTGCACAAGACGACTTTGATGACATGCCCAGCACCTTTAGTAAAAAACTAGACTGCAGGTCTACCAACATTTTTAATCTTTGTTTTATCTTTTTAGTCTTTTTGTTTCGTTGATCGTCTGTTTGGAAGGCATGCTTTAGACTTCAACAGTATATGCGCTGCCACTCAAGAAATTTCCAAAGATTTTTTCGAAATTAATATTATTGCTCGCTTTAGAATCCTGAAAAGCATTTCTGTATCCTGAATAATTTTGTGATATTTGGTGATTTATACTTAATACAACACTTTGCTTTTTTGATATTCCAAGGTATGTGTATTGTGTAAACGATGCGTCAAAAAGCTTAGCCTATTTTTTATTCAAGAAATGGCATAAATTTCTGAGCAGTTGGCGGCGTTACTCCAAAATTTTCCAAGATTCACGAGCAAAGTTAACCATATTGACAAACTTTTTGGCGGGTACATTACTACGGCACATTGATCTTAAAGATTTTTGGCACCACCAATAAACTGGCCACTGTCGAAACAAACTTCTAATTTAACAGTGACCATTAATTGAACCTACGTTACATACCGATTAACCAAGACTTGAACCCCAAATTTTCTATTTCTGCAATTACCTTAAGTGCTGAGTGCTGACTGCTCAGCGCTAAAGAGAACATAAAATTTTAAATGAGAGCGAGTTTTCAAACAAAATTGTTATCTGCACCCAGTGGCGTACGCAAAAAGTTTTCATTGGGGGCTTAAAATTTCGTCGCACTGTGACGCCACAAATTAATGCTATGGAAAGTGCCGAAGGCAAGACCATTGTAGAGTGGTTCGGGGGCATGCTCCGGAAAAAATTTGCAAAATTACACCAAAAATACGCGTTTTCGTGCATCCTGGAAGCAGTTTTAGTAAAATGCTTTTACGAGACTTACTTGAAGAATGAAATCGTAAAATGAAAATGCTTCAAAAACAATACAGAATTAAAAAAGCTAGGTCATTTGAGAAGGAAGAAAACAAACCAAAATAAAGATCTGTTTATTTTTGCATCCTCTTAGAATTTTGCATCTTGAATTTATTTTGCATCCTCATCCTCTTAGAACTGCTTGGTTTTGCTTTATCTGTTTCATTTTTAGGGTCTGAGGGGAAGGCCACGGCACAGTGGCCTTCTTCTTAGGTACGCTAACGTCTGCGTATAAAATTTGAAAGCTTTTAAAAGACTGCTCTTATCCAAAGTTCGACTAGAAGTTCAAGTGTAGGAATTTCATGTAACCACAGATCAGGACTGTATTGCAACTGAAATAAAATAAACAAGAAACCGAACTTTTGGCTTGTTCTTCTTACACCTAGCACCTTTCATCTTTGCAAAAGTTTGCCTTTATATTAATACTTTTCAAAACAATTTAAAATTTTATTGCATCAGTACAGGAACAAAAAAAACAACGCTAACTGCAATTATCACGTTTGAAACTAAGTCTGCAAATTGCCATGCGTGATTAAGGGAGGAGGAAGTGACATCGACAACCCCCCCTCCATTCTGTCACTCAAGCAGTAAATACTAGCCTGTATGCCTGTAAAGTAACATTTTCAAGAACGCAAAAACGCAAGTTCGTGCGTCTCGAGTTTTTACTTTTCCGCGACCCAATAAGGATTTGTGCATCTCTGTTTCTCCAATATGACAAGTACATGAAGCCAACTGTAAAAGTATGTAAATAAATAAGGATTTTCAACTCAACTAACATAGTGTAGTTAGAAGTTAGAACGAGCGATGAAAGTGACTGGCAGGTAAGGTTACTTTCTTGCAAGTGTCTACTCCAGCCACCAGAGTCGCAGCCGTATTCCAACTCCGGTCGCAATTTTGTTTAAACAAACCTGCGTACATTTCCACTCGGCCCTGCTACTGACATGTATATCATAACTTACAAAAGCAGAATACTAAAGAAACCGAAGAAAACTTATTGATGTTTATTACAGGTCTGCACCGATATGGAAAATATCAAGCATTGTTGTATTGCCAAAGATCTCCTCTATTTATCAAACCAGGAAAAAAAAAAACAAAGTTAGCAGTTCAAGTTTGCGGAAGTGAAAAGTAATTTGCGGTTGCGGAAGTGCAAAAAATTGCCACAAACGTACCGCAAACTTGCGGATTTGCGGTTGCGGACCACCCATTGCTATTTTGCGGAATTTGCGGTTGCGGACTAGAGTTTAAATTTGCGGTGCCCAGCACTGATTTAAACCCAGCAACTTAATGCTTGATCTATGATGTTAATAATAATTTAGTTGTGATGTTTTGACGTTTGCTGGCCAGAGCTTTTATAATTAATTGTTTGCGTGCTATCTGGCCTAAAGGCTACCAGCGCGGAAGCCCAAGGAAGAGTCACCAGAACGGCGACTTCTTAAAAGGAAGCAATGCGAAAAAGTTGTCTTTCTGCCCAGCAAAGTCAGCAAACTGGCCAGCAAACGTCAAAACATCACAACTAAATTATTATTAACATCATAGATCAAGCATTAAGTTGCTGGGTTTAAATAGGCAAATTTAAGCATACAAGGAGACGTCTTCTCTAGCTCAAGTGGTAGAGCAGTGGACCGGTAATCCGAAGGCTGCAGCAGGTTCAATTCCTGCGGGAAGACAACTTTTTCGCATTGCTTGCTTTTAAGAAGTCGCCGTTCTGTTGACTCTTCCTTAGGCTTCCGCGCTGGTAGCCTTTAAGCCCAAATCACACTGGCATCGCGATCGCGTCAGATGACGCGTTTTCAACGATTCTGACGCGTAAGCGCGACGACCAATTCACACTGAACGATTTGTCGCTTTAACCACGTGTGTTTGCCATGATGCGCTGACGCAAAAACTCGCGGTTGAACTACCGCACGACGAAGTAGAAATGAGTTTGTGGTGGCCGAGCCATTAATTAATATATTTATCCTTGTGTTTTGTCTGCGGTGTCCGGTTGTTGGCACATACCGCTCACTGCAATGGGCGGTATTGCATAATGAGCGGATATTGCAAGACAAAAGGAATTTAATTACCGTGTCTTTGTTTTCGCTTTTCTTTGTTTGCTTGCTGTATATATACCGCTGCTTCGCTGTGTTAAAAATTAATTGAATTATTACGTGCGAGGATAATTAACAATTAAGTTGGTTTTGAGACTCGTTTGCGCACGAACTCACCAAATTGGTGCCCCGAGTGAGTCTGCGCTGAACCAAAGCTTCAGCAAGAAGTTTTCAGAACATTCAAAAAAAAAAAGTGAGAAGTGAAACAGTATTATTAAGCTGATAATTGCTCAACCTCTCGAAAAGAGTTCGCTAAAGAATTCGAGTGAAGAGTTCCAGAAGAGTTCCAAAACAGGACAAGAACTTTTCAAAACTATTCGTGCGTTGTTCAAAACTGCCCAGCTATTCGAAGAAGCGTTGTTCGAGTGGCCAGAAACGGAAACCGGAAACCTGAAGAAACCTGAAGAAGAAACTTTTGACAAAAAAAAACGGTACAGACTTTTAATTCATTTTTCTCGCATATTTACTAGTAAAAGTTTTGCTTATTCACCTGTAAAAATTTTTTCGCATATTTACCTGTAAATTGTTTTGCTTATTTATGTGTAAACTTTTCAAAACCCGCTCACCCGGTAATGCACAAATTACCAATAATACCGTATAATTTGAGAAAACGTTCCACGAAACAAAAACCTTCAAAACTAAAACCTATGACTACTCCAACCCCAAGTACCTCCAACCTACAAGACGCAATAATCCCCACAACTAACTCTCTCCCATCACCAACCAGCACCTCCCAAAATATCCAGTTATCACCCCCTATCTCAACATCCCCATCGGTGAATCCACCCAACCCTCCTACCACTAACTTTTCTCTAACACACCCCGAGCCCACTGTAGCACTCTCAAGTTCTCCGCACTCTCAAGTTCTTTTTAGTTTTTCTTCTAATCTTCGTAATATGCCGGATTTCCAACCAACATTGACGTTAGTGCCGTCGCACCCAATGAAGTCAATCCTAGTGACATCAATCTGCTTTTCCTCACAAAATGCAAAAAGCCCATCTGCTATGTCCTTAGCATTACCACTTGTTGGTGAAAAGTGTCCCAAGTAACTACTTCCAGGTTCTGCTAAAACGGTAATGTGTTCTTCAATGATTTCTTTTCTAGCTCGTCTTTCTGCAGATCTTTCCATCATCAATGTACGATCCTTTCGCCCATCGAAGTAGAGACTTGTAACATTTCCATAATCAGTTGATCCAATGCTTTGGACTCTTGATTTCTTTCTTTCTCTTGAAGCTTTATTCCTGTCAATAATGTTTGGGCTTACGGAGTTGATATCATGTAATGCGGCAGAGGCAATCATTGCTGCGGCTCTATTTGATACGCAAGTTCTATCACAGGCCACCACAACATTTTGCAACGGATTTGTTTCCGCTGATGGATACTTTAGTCTCCATGGAATCTCGTAGTCGGAATCTTCGTTTGAAGATGAGGCGGAAGATGAATATGGTTCTGCACCTACGGTAGGCTCATCTTGTTGCGAGGCGTTGTGTGTAGCGAAAATTTTTTTGTTCAATTTTCTTTGAAGGAATTTTTGTAATTGCTTTGTTACCTGTTGATCAATCCGCCCGATGTACATTTTTCTTTCCGATCGTTGGTCAACTATAAAAAGACGCTCTCTCATTGGTACTTTCTTCTCTTTTGGACAAGCACATGATGTAAAATCCGTGCATTATGTTAAAAGATACTGAAAATGAAGAAACAAGATTTTTTGTCAATTTTTTGTCATTGGTGGCATTTCGATTGAGGGAGCCCGGGCCCATTGGATCAGCCCCCTGGCTACACCCATGATTTTGAGATAAGATCGGGCCCTTAAGCTCTTTCATAAAAAAAAAACATTCAAAGCAAAATTAAAATAACTTCTTTTCCAAAACATGAAGGACTCGAGTCAAGTCACTTAACAGTTTTTTGAAACCTCCAAGTATTGTATGACATTATTATGAGGTGGACTCGTGGTCGTCACAATTAATACTTACTTTTGTACGCGTTAATCCGAAATTAAAAAAACTGCATCTCCGGACAAGGACAACGTACTGGCTATGCTATCATTATATTTATCATTGGTAGTATTTCAATCGGGGGTTTGCATTACCGCCTGTGTTATAGCATTAAGTTCACAACGTCAAGGGAGAGCCTGGGGTTGCAACTTTTAGGACGAAACCTTTAGATTTCTCACAGGTTTTGCACATAATTGTTTAAAATTTGACTTACGGGACCCCTAGTGTGGGACCCTTGGTCGTCAGTTGGGGCCCCGGGGCCCCTTAGTTGTCCGTTAGGAGCCCCGAGGCCCCCTGGTTGTCAGTAAGGGGCCACGGGGCTCCCTGGTTGTGAGTTATGGGCCCAGGGATCCCCTGGTCGTAAGGGCCCCGGGCCCCCTGATTGTTGTTAGGGACCCTGGGGGCTCCAGGGCTCCCTGGTTGTTGTTAGGGATTCTGAAGGCCCCTGGTTATCAGTAAGGGGTCCTGAGGCCCCTTGCTTGTCGGCTAGGGGCCCCGGAGCTCCCTGGTCTTTAGCTAAGAGCCCCGGATCCCCTTGATTGTTGTTAGGGATTTAAGGGCTCCTGGTCATCAGTTAAGGGTCCTGAGACACCCTGGTTGTCAGTTAGGGGCCCCGGGGCCCCCTGGTTGTCGGTTAGTAGGGGCCCTGGGCTCCGTCATTGTCATTGATATTACTGTTAATTATTGTTATGTGCGTAATTACTGAAAAAAAATTGTAACTAAACATCGCTAGGCTATGTTAGCATAGTTTTTTTTTATCATTGGTGGTATTTTGATTGGGGGGGGCGGGCACCATGGCCCCCCACTGGCAGCGCCTATGCTCATCGGGCTCTTGCCATCTCTTCTACTGAAAGATTGCCATCGGAACTAGACAAAATTAAGTTCATTCTACTGACTAATGAATACCCTGAGCACATTATCAAGTCGTCTATGGCTTTGAAGATGAAGCAATTTCACGCTCTGCCCAAATCTGGACCCGAAAAATGCCCCGTATATCTACGTCTCCCATGGCTCGGTTCTGTTTCAACGTGGTTTGAAAAGCTAGTTGAATCTGCTGCAAAACAGTGCTTTTCCGCTGTGGAACTACGCTTTGTTTACTCTACCAACGAGCTTCTCTCCGCTGCCAACAAGGATTTACTGCCTGCTTTACAGAAAAGCAACGTGATTTATCAATTCTCATGCCACTGTGACAGTCAGTGTATAGGCCGTACTTCCCAAAGGCTGCGGGACAGAATCAAACAACATGTCCTCAAATCGATCCGTTCTTGCTCTTTTTCCCAAAAACGCTTACTTCCTGCTCGTCGGTGCAAATCTTCCACCCAGACTAATACCCAGTCTCTTGCTTCTGATTCAGCCATTGGACTTCATCTTTTACAAAATTCTACCTGCGCTCAAGATTATGATGACAGCAGATTTTCTATTCTTGCCCAAGGCCCCTTTACCTTTTCATCAATCTGCTCTTGAAGCCACTTTCATCAAAACTTCTAACCCCGCTCTCTGCCGACAAAAAGAATTCGTGTGCACCTTAAAGATTGTACACTAATGACGCTTTCTCATTGGTCCTTTTTCAGCCAATCACGGCTCGGCTTTTTCCTATAAATAGCCGCTCATTTTCCTGCGCTCTCCATTCTGACGATTCTTCTTGACAAGTGTCAGACGAAAAGCATCGAAGATATGAACATTTTAATCAAGGCAATTCTCATATTCTGTACCACCATCCAACTCTTCAAGTAAACGCGACAGGTTTAATCCAAAGGTGAGAAACCTATACTTGTTAAACCTATAATGTAAACGTTGTGCTAGACTCTTATGAAACCATTTTGTTATGCTTTCAAAAATTACCTGGTCTCAAGACCAATTTTAAGGTACAAGACCGAGACCACAATAGTTCGAGACCAAGACCGAGACCAGTGCGATAGAGCCGAGACCAAGACCGAGACCACAAAAAATTGGTCTCTTAACTAAGGCGGGTCTCAAGACCTATAGCCCGGCAAGGGAGCTTCAAAGTACGGCTGTAAATATACGGAAAAATTCAAAGAAACCGCGGAAGAAGGTTTCGCTGTTCTCAATGGAACGTTTTTGAGGAAGTCTATTGTTTCAGTTCGTAAAGAAAAAATCTCTTTTTCCATCGAACAACTTTTAAAAGCCTGTGAAGTTTTATATGAAGAACACCCTACATCGTCTTTAAATCTCCAAAGGAATCACGTCCTTACGTAATTGTTCTGTTTTGAGCATGGGATTCCCAGGAAGAGAAGTGTTTCGTTCTTAAGCACATGGATGCGGTACGAAAAAATGTCGTCGAGGGTAGAGTGGAGATCAAAATAGACGTCGATGTAGCCGTTGCACCTGATCGATATGTTCTGTATCTAATGGATAACTGCTCTGGCACTGCAGTACGCAACCGTCATCTCAAACTAGGTGGCGAAGAAGATAGACAGCTGGCTGCAATCATGAGTAACCTGTGCAATCCACGTCGTCATCACATTACCCCTACAAAAGTCCAGTTAAAGTGTCCGTGTACTCTCCAAGCGACAATGGAAGAGAAAAAGAACTAGCATTCCTAAACTAACTGCAGTATATTCTTTGACTGTCTAACAAACATTTTGTGATCAATTGATTTTGTCTTATATTCAACCAAGCGAACCTAATAGGAATACTCTACAGAACAATAATGGAAGAAAAAAGAGCCACTTTTAAAATTTATAAATTTTTTTATAAACACGACATTATAAAATCCATATAATTACACATATTTTTAATTATACCAAAAAAAATATTTTTTCGCAAAATTTTATATACACAACTTATAACGGTTACAAATTTTTTTACAAACATGAAGTTAAAATTTATATATACTAATTTCTAATTAATAAACTCAAAATATTTTTCTTACACGCAAATTTTTGATACATAGCTTTTAATTTTTAAATGTTTATCAACAGCAAAAGGTATTTACAAACGCATTGATAGCATTTTGGTATGAATTGTGGTAGGCGTATTGCGGTTTGCTGAACAACTAAAACTTGGAAATGCCTAGTTTGCAATTTTTTCGTTAGAGCGACTACCTGATCGCAAAATCAAAAGATCCACTGAGTTTCCGTAAAATTCAGTTTGATTGCTCGCAAAAATGCGGTAGTAGTGCTAATCATCTTTCATTGGCAAGCATAAATAACTATAAGTACATCACAAATTCAGCAAACGTTTGAAAAAGAACAATATTTGTAGCACTACGAGAAGGAGCGAACATCCAGATGGACCTATGGTAACGCGTTCGTATATGGAGCGGAAGGTCTAAGGCTCAAACTTCCGGCCGGTCAAATCAGATGCAGTGTTGCCAACGGCTCGCCTCCTCTGCAACATTTCTTCAAAAGGAGTTGTGTTGCCCAGGTGCAATGACGCGGAGATGGGCCCCGTCAAATCGTTGGACGCTTCGGCGTATATACAGCGTGAATGAAAGATTTGATTTGATTAGGAACTAAACACCAAAAGAAAAACGTCGATTAATCAAGTTCTTTAGGCCTACTTTTAAAAACTTTGTGAAAATTTTCAAACAATAGATCCCAAAATTGATTTCAAAAAAGTTTATTACGTTTGTGTAAAAATTTAAAGTTTTGATTTTGTTGAGAACCGAACTAAGGTTAAAAGCTTTAAAGGCAAGTAACATAATCACTACACTAAGCAACCTTGTGACGTCACACCCCAAAAAATTTATTACAAATGGCTGAAAAATACGCATACCCTATTTATATTTATTCTTTGCCTAGCGTAAAAAATACGCGAGCTGAAATACTCTTGTTCATTTAAAGGAAATATGAAACAAGCCAGCAAGATTAAACCTAAATACTAGGGTGAATCGAAAAAACGTTTTTTTTTCAAAAATTTTCGCAGCACCTTGAAAAGTATGTGAATTGGTGTAAAAGCACTTGGGTAAAAGTTTGAGTGCTCTAGGATGATGGGAACACTTTGCGCATCGAACCCAAAGTTAGGAATTTGGGGCAAATATGCGTATATTTTCATAATCAAATTTCGAATTGAATTTGCGTAGTATAAATTTTGCAGCCCCATGTAACCTGTAGTTTATAGTCTCAAAATACCACATTAAAATTTTTATTGTGTTAAGACAAAGATTATACTTCGCGCAATACGTCTGAACTTAGGGGAATTTTGAGCTTTAGTCGAGCCTAATAAAGCGCTTGTTTACATGCCTTTGTTCTACTAAATCCTTTTCCGCTTTGTATTTTTAATGCGATAATCAATCAAAAACGTAGTTTTATCTTTCGTTTTTTCGCAAGTCTCCAATTTTGTTTGATCTTTAGTAGAAACAAAACAATAAAAAAATTGACAACTTGTGAAAAGAATTTATTCACAGAGCACCTCAGACAAGTAAGAATAAAAGCACTCGATAAGATAGGAGGTAATCTGAGTGGAATTTTTGAGTTTCGTCGTTTGGCTACACTGTAGCTAACGTGAAATTAAGTTTTGAGTTCAGAATAAGTTTAAAAGGGCAGCTTTTCAACGCTATTTTTTAACAGTGCTGTAGATTTTTAGTTCCTAAACAGCTAAACAGAGCATTAATGTTTTCAATCTTTATTTTAAACTAAGTATTTACCAATTTATTGATATATTATTTTTATTGATTTGCTGTTATGTGAATTATTACACTAAATTATTGGAGTATTGCAATAAGTTATATTTCGCTGAGCGGACAACTTTGTCATTGCAAGTTCGTTGTACCTGCTTTAAACCCAGCAATGCTCCCACAAAAATCATTGACTTCAAGATCAAAGGTAAATTGCCCAATATTGGGAATATCTGCAGATCTAAAACCTAATTCTTAAATATAATGAACCAATGTAAACATCTCGAAGGCCTGGAGAAATGGCACACTCTCGTTGGTAAACTACTGCTTCAAGAGCATTGAAAGTATATGTTTCAAATGAAGAGCCAACAAGCAATTTTAAGCAAGTGATACAATATGTCGTGATGGTGTACACTCCTATGTGGTTTCAAATCAAACGCAATCACACTATTTCTCAGGCATCACTGCGTGTTTGCAGGGTGTGCAGCAGGGTGTCGAACCGTTTCAATTAACGGTTCGGGTTCAGGTTTAGCTCCTGCTCAAAATATTTTAGCGGTTCAGGTTTGGTTCGGGTTCACTTGAGCACCATTTTCGAGGTTCAGGTTTGGTTCAGGTTCACTCAAGTAAAATATTACTGGTTCAGGTTCGGTTCGGGTTCATTGACTTAAAATTTAACTGTCGTTACTCGTTTCGTCCAGAAAAAAAGAAGAAGTTGCTGATTCTGTTGATGATCACCACTGCTCTTGCTGTGCGTGTACTAGCGCCAGCGGCATCCGCATATGGAAAAATATATTCTTACTTTTGTTAGGGTTCAGGTTCGGTTTGGGTTCACTTGAGCACAATTTTGAGGGTTTAGGTTTGGTTCAGGTTCACTGAAGTAAAATTTTGCTGGTTCAGGTTCGGTTCGGGTTCACCAAAATGAAACGGTTCATTCAGGTTTACGGTTCGGGTTCAGATTCGGTTTGACACCCTGGTCAAAAGTTGCCATCACAGGTTAGAAAAATTGCAATACCTGTAATACTAAGCAAAGCGTTTGGTGCTCATCTTGAATCAATTTTGGCCGCAATGGTGTCAAGCACCAGTCTGAATCACAATGAGCTTGCGTGGAGGAGAATACTTCGCAGCAGAGAGCAAAGCGTTTTTGATGGGCGAATCAGACAACTGCGAGTCCCTAAGCTTAATATCAATGCGAATAGTTACATTGATCTCATTGACTAGACTGATACAACTATTTCAGAGCCATCTTTTACTTATTCTGTGACGACAAACGAAATAAAAGAAATGATCGATTCAAAAGCATTTTCTCAATTGAAAATTCCTGAATTGCCTTGTCACACTCAAAGTGTAGAACGCCACACCAAAGTGGTGACAGAAGCTTCATCTTTAGTTTGAGACCATGCAAGTAAGGAAGGAATGATCTGAAATAAACTCTCATCAAGAGCGACGATGCCACGCTTTAACACTAAGTCTCAGTACAAGACACTTAAATAAAAACTTCAGCATAATAAAAGGTTGGGCGGTTGGGCTGGAGTCGGGTGGGACTCGATACCGTTCACCTCAATGTGGTGAGTCCTGGGATATTTTATAAATAGTTATTTATACAAAAACTGTGTATAAAATATGCTGAGAACCGAATATTTTTGTAACATGCAAAATTTCACAATCATCTCTTTTAAGTAAGGCATTGTGTTATTGCTATACTTGTTTGGTATATTTTAATTTATTTCTTCTCAAGTGTTGTCAAATTTAGTTTCTTTGTTTCTGCTAAAGATCAAACAAAATTGGAGACTTGCGAAAAAACGAAAGATAAAACTACATTTTTGATTGATTATCGCATTAAAAATACAAAGCGGAAAAGGATTTAGTAGAACAAAGGCATGTAAACAAGCGCTTTATTAGGCTCGACTAAAGCTCAAAATTCCCCTAAGTTCAGACGTATTGCGCGAAGTATAATCTTTGTCTTAACACAATAAAAATTTTAATGTGGTATTTTGAGACTATAAACTACAGGTTACATGGGGCTGCAAAATTTATACTACGCAAATTCAATTCGAAATTTGATTATGAAAATATACGCATATTTGCCCCAAATTCCTAACTTTGGGTTCGATGCGCAAAGTGTTCCCATCATCCTAGAGCACTCAAACGTTTACCCAAGTGCTTTTACACCAATTCACATACTTTTCAAGGTGCTGCGAAAATTTTTGAGAAAAAAACGTTTTTTCGATACACCGTACTATATACACATATGCGTTAAAAAAATACGCGAGCTGAAATACTTTTGTTCATTAAAAGGAAATATGAAACAAGCCAGCTAGAATAAAACTTATATAGACATATGCGTATTTTTTGCGCTTGTGCGTAAATACGGATATTCGGTAAAAGCCGCTTTATGGTCTGAAAAATGCTGCAGTAATATCTTATGATGGGTGGAGTTTAAATTCAACCGATTCAAAAAAATGCTCGACAGCGTAGGCCAGAGCGAATATCATAACATAACACATTGCAAGTGAAAAATTAAAATTTAAAATCCTATACGGTCTATTTCACCCGTAATCGGGATCATCAGGGGTATCTTATTCAACGTGAATGAGATACCCCTGATAATCCCCATTACGGTGGTAAGGTTTTAAATTTTAATTTTTGGCTTGTACTGAGTTATGTTGCGATAGTACCGTATTTTCTGGGGTATAAGTCTATCCGGGAGATTAGTCAACCTAAATTTTTGGGCCTAAAAACTGGAATTTCAAGCTACACTCGCCGTATAAGTCGACCTCCTTTCTTCTAGATTAACTGTATTTCAAAATTTACCGTATTATTGCAGGTATTTTTAAGTAAGGGATTGCTAAATATTGTTTTTAAATTTTTTAACAACTGTGGCTCCTGCGAGAAAACGAATGAAGTACGATGCTGGTTTTAAACTGAAGGTTGGGAATTTGCGAAGATGAATTCGTTATATTATAATTGTAGTGTAAATACGTAGTGTATATGTATTAACATTTCTCAATAAAAATAATTTTTCAATGTACCCTGAAAGTTGGAGTCAAAAATTCGACTTATACCCCGGAAAATACGGTAATATCTTTAAATTAAATTGATTTTGTTAGACTCATATGTTGATTAAAATAAATTATTCTTTGTTTAGTGCTGCAAGCAGAAGTTATTTTTAATTTAATTTTTGCTTATTTTGGATGCGATAACTTTGTTCTGTACTGTACTATATTTTCCTAAGATTTTAACGTGACCAGTTTGATGCTAAACGCTAAGCAAATTGCAAGACGCTAAGCAAGGAAGCTGTGAATACCAATTTTTATAGTCTTTGGTTGGGCCCGACCGGAAATCGAACCCGAGTCTGCCGTTTCAGAAACAGACGCTTGACCACTGTTCGGTGCATTTTTTTTCCTTACATGCAAAAAAAAAATTCGCTAGCTGACAGCCGCCGCAACACTCTTGATTGGCCATGTGTTATGTTTTTTTGTGAAAAAGGTAGAAAAAAAACTCATCTTTAAACTATCAAAAAGACAATACTACTGTACTTCTCGTGATGCATAATCTAATCCCAATTTAAGTGATAGAACAAAAAATGGTTATAAATCTGCTATTTCCGTAATCCAATTCAACACAATGTTATGGCAACCAACAAAATACGCTGTTAAGCCGTTGTGCTCGTAAGCGAGCTTCAAAGAAGAAATTTTCCAGGGGGTACGAAGGTCGATACCGGGCCCCCAAATCTTATTGGGCCTCTCAAGCCTTATCGGGGCCCATGCTGTTAAATCATTTTTTGTCGAATGGGTGTAGATCTTCATTTAAAAGTAAGGGGATAACGATATTCGCATACAGTTAGGACCAATGAAAAACACAATTAGACATAAAATTGGTTTAAATCCAGCTAGGGGATTTGGGGGAGCACTGTGAGCTCCTCCAGCAGGGTCCGGGCCGGAGCTCCGGAAACTTTAGCACTTTTTATGTTTCTCGAGGGTAAAATCCCAGCACCAAACTTGCTTAAATTGACCAGCAGAAAATATGATATACATGAAAGAAAGTATGGAAAGTGGGGGATGATGACATTAACGCAATATTATACACTGCAAATCCAAATATTTCACTGATAAAAGTTTTAAGAAGTTATCTGCAATCGTAGACTTCACAAACCCAAATACCTATTGAACTCGTACAGATAGAGTGAGTTACTTAATGATAGTAGTATAGTATCTCAACTTTGACTCCGCTCTCTGAGGTTGAAATGCTTTTCGGATCTCTGGAAATGTGGGCCCTCGTACAATGTTATACCGTAGAATTAGGGCTGTCAAGCAGAGAAATGTCACAAAACGTTAATTTCGGTGCAAGTGTATGGCTTGTGATACATTTTTGTCTTTTTTTAATTCAATCGGCCACTGTTGGATGCCCTAAAGGCTGTGTAGCAAAAACAGCGACCAATTACCAGTACTGAATAGGCTGAGTGATATTTTTGCTGTAGGCAAGTTTGATTACGGTGTTATGGTGCGATATCAAAACTTAACGCGAAAACCTGAACTCTTGCGGGGTCCGGGTACGATGTACCCCCTGAATCCCCCTCTCGCAGGCCTTCCTCGTAAGTGCAGTTTGTATGGTGTAGACACCTTCCACGTACGTGTACGTAAAAAATTTGCACGCACAGTGTAGACCGGCCTTAAAGGACGAGCAAAAATTTGACGACCAATGTACTCTGTATAGTGTATATAGTACTGGGACTTTACAATTGGCCAATGTAGTAAGTACAGATCCAAAACTGTGCGAAAGAAATGTTGTCCAAATTTTTGAGAAATCAATGTTAGCGAATGAATTTTATGTTGTGAACCAGGTGCTACTACAATAATGCTAATTATGGGATAGGCTTTCCTCAAACTGAAATTATAGAATCTGTGCTCACTGAGTAATCTAGGTTTGTTTTTTTTGCCAAAAAAGGAAGATTTTAAGGCGATTTAGCAAAATTTTACATGCCTGTAAATCATTTGGAAAATAAAATTAATAAGAAAGGAAATCTTTGTTCAGCACTTGCAATTGAATAAATAAATGGTTTATTTTACAATTCAAGACAAATATAATTAAAGCACAAACAACAAACAAGCAAGGCAATATATACTGTTTTTCAAAAATCATTCACTTGAAATGCAATTAGAGGCTACGAAGAGACCTCAAGGTTATGGAATCGAGCAGTCTCCTATAAGTTAGCTTTGTCGGATTTCAAGTGCGCTACTGCTCAAATTTCGCTCTATGCTTTTACTGGTTTACAGTATTTTGGTCACAAATTTTATTGTAAAATTTATCATTTGTCTTTTGGCAATAACTTTAGTTTACTTTTACTTTGCATTACAAATTCATTACAATGTCAACACAAATCAAGAGTTGGCAAAATTTTGAGTTGAGTTTGAGGGTTTGGAAGTTCTTACATTACTTTTTTCGACGTTGAGGCATCAAATACCTTTAATAAAAAATTTCTATGTATTGCGTTATGCTTTAGCAATACTAGAATGAGTGAAAAATTTAACTTTCTATTTAAAATGTACATTTTAACCTTTGTTATACAAGCCATGTACTCTGCCGAACAGTTATTGGTAAAACTGAAAAGCATAGACCTGATTCAATTTTCTGTCAAGAAGTACCAAAAACTAAAAAAGCGCTTTTGTTGCTGCACCAAGTGTATGTAGGTAAAAACGAAAACTATCAGTCATTGAAACTACGACTGTAATGCTCCATACAATAATGCAGTCCCAATGTTCTAAACCAAGAGCAGTTGAAAAGTGAGTCTCAAGAAAGCAAAAGAAAAGACTTAAACTTACTGCTATCAGTTAAAGGGAGTGAAGCATCTAGCCAATTCCGGTAGTTTACAATAGTTTAAATCAAATTATAATTTTTGAAACGCTTTGTTCTCATTTTGGAGCTATGGCTGAAAAGATATTGAACAAATACAAAGAGATATCATAACAAGTTTTTGGAAACCGTGAGTTTGCTTGCTCAGCCTGAATTTCCAAAAAAAGGGGGGGTTTACCAAGATTGGATTGGTCACAACATGTTACAGGAAGGATAAATATTAAATATTATATTATTCAGTATTTTTTCCCTGAAAATTCAGGCTGGGAGAACAAACTAAGTGTTTCCAAAAACTTCTCTGGGGGAATATCTCTGGGGGAATATCTGTTGAATATTTTTGCGACTGCAGCTCCAAAATGAGGATGATTAATTTCAAGAATTAGATTTTAATTTTAGCTATTGTAAACTACCCGAATTGGCTGTATGCTTCACCCAAATGAAGGTTAAAATTTAAATCTTTTGCTAAATAATACAAAACTACGAGAAGGCCTACACAGTCAAATTTACTCAAAATTTGTTAATTTCAATTCATCAACGGCGTTAACATTTGATTGATTATTCTTGATTTTCCTGCAGAAAGAAAGTGACAATGGCACATTCCACGGACAAAGTAATATGCACCCTTTAAGAGTTGAGAATAATTTTTTAAGTTTTCCGGTTAATTTTCAGCATACTTTACATCAAGTTTGTTTATTGCTTGAGGCCATCAAGAACAGATAAAAATTGCCATGAAGTGCCTTAGCTATGGACACAACTACGTGAAGATATATATTATGCAATTTCAACTCACATTATGCAATCAGCAGGCTCGTCGTAAAAGCAGAACCTTATTATCAGAGGTGGAGTCCTCGAGAACGTCTTTGGCCTCGAGGACGTTCTAGCACAAATTTTAAAGTCCTTGGCCTTGGCCTCGCAGCTCAAGTCCTAGGCCTTAGCCTCGAATCTTACAAGTCCTCGAAAATGTCCTGTCCTCGGCTAGAGGAGAGCATTGTTTTTTGATTGGTTGAAAGGACAACCCAAACATAAAAAATTTTTTAAATTCTGGCATAGGCTTAGCCAGGGTTTTTGATTGGGGGCCCTTGTCCGCAAATCACTTACGATATAACGTCATCAGATATTCTCAAAACGAGAGACTATTCATGGGACAAAAATATCTTAAATGGAAGATCAGAAGCTTTGGGCATGGGTTAGTGCGTAAACAGGATGTTGCTAAAGGGGAAGGACTTGAACCAAAAGTTACTGCTTTCAAAACATGTGTTAAATTTTATTTTTGAGGCCCGGTGAAGAAACTATTGTAATTTAAACGTATCACAGTCTGGGGTCTGGGTGCAGAGTCTCCACCCGCCGGAGGCTATGGGCGATTTTTTGAAATATTTTGGAATTTTTGGAAAAAATAGCTATTTTAATGCCGTTTGGATCACGTTTTGCACGTTTTATAGGTATTTGAAGGAATTACATTTTTAAGATTTGAAAGCCAATTAAAAAATCATATTGTTCAGTTCTCCTTTTACTTACAATTCACGTTTAAAGCGTAGCATTTTTTTGATAAATTTTGTATTTGACTTAGCGCAGGTGAAGGGAAGCAAAGTTCATTGCCTACTGCAATGTATTTAGAAGTACGTAATAATTCACTCGATGATTTATTTTCCTTGGAGATCTTTGTTTTGCCATGAAAATAACCAGTTTTGGGATTACATATACGACCAGGGGGCCCGCAGCCCCTCAATTCAAATTTAATAAATTGTTCAATAAACATTTCTTCTCGGTATTTTTTTGTTTAATATTTTGTCTTGTGAAACCTGACTAGGTGAAGGAGGATTGCAAACGTAGGTATAGGCCTACTAGGCCTAAAGGTTTGATGTTCACCGGGCATAAGTAAAATAACTCTAATTCTTGCGTTCTTCCGGTGAAGTCATAGTCACAGCAAGCTTGATCTCAAAAGCTTTGTTTTTATTGGCGTTTCGTTGGAAGGAACGAATTTAAAAGCTTGATCTTAAAAGTGTTTTTATTGAAGTTGCAACCTCTAGCCTTTATCTACCCTTTTTAAAACTTAATGTAATAACATTATTACAGTTGTAATCATCTATTACATCACCTTTAAATAACAATCCTCCTTCATAGTCACAGCAAGCTTGATCTTGAAAGCTTTGTTTTTATTGACGTTTCGTTGGAACGAACGAAACGTCAGTAAAAACAAAGCTTTTAAGATCAAGCTTGCTGTGACTATGAAGGAGAATTGTTATTTAAAGTTGATATAATAGATGATTACAACTGTAATCATGTTATTACATTAAGTTTTAAAAAGGGTAGATAAAGGCTAGAGGTTGCAACTTTTAGCACAAAAAATTTGAATTTCTCTCGAGTTATACATTTTAATTGATTGACAAAAATTGGAGTTGAGGGGGCCCGGGCCCCCTGGTCGTCAACCTTAATATTATTGTTACTTACTGTAATTGTAGGCGAAAATGCTAAAAGAAACTGAAATTTTATAAACAATAGGCTTTGTTGTCATCCTTTTTATCATTGGTGGCATTGGTAGCCTGCCTCTCTCTTCTTGGCTACACACATGACTTCAGGCCTGTCAATTCGTATCTTTTCCTAATTTGAAAAATAACATAATGTAATAGCCAAGTCATAGTGAACCTTATTTTCAATGGCGTTGTGTGACAGCTTTAATCGGAGATTGAGGCGACAAAATGTAGTGCAGATAGTTCTTTTTGTTTCAGCTAATACTTTTGGTACGGCTGTTACAAACAGCAAAACGCTAAAATTATTCAGGGCTATAGCAAGGAATAGTATACTAAAACATGACCGTGCTTATAAGAATGTGGAATAAGAAGAAAGTATGTGCCTGATATGCAACACAGTGAGCAGGGATGGTCTATGACATACATGTTGCATCATGGCCTACTACAACATACGGCCTTACATGTGGCATTTTTCGCTTCAATTTTAAGCGGCCGACGATTTTCAGCCGAAACCGATAAGCGTGCGTGTCTTTTGCGCGATATCTTGACGCGTTGACACACTCGCTTTGTTTGAATAAACACAATGCACAACTGCGCACGCGATGGAGGGTAATCTTGGTAAAAAAGATTCCATTTAGCACTGCTAAAAGAGAAAGCAAGTTAGCGTGAGTTTTCAAGTTCTAAAACAGTATATTCGTATTAACAAAAGCCGTTAGCCGGAGAGGACAATGGTACCATTTTTACGTAGGAATATGCAGTTGTTCTAAAATGACAAATGTGCTAAAATAGTTTTACCATATTTTAGTCAATATAGTCGTTAGTGATCCTTTTTTTGATAGAGCATCCTACTGCAAAAAAGTCAATTTTTCATTCACTTTTAGTTGAACCAATGACATAAAACTAGATGATACGCAACTCTTTTTCCCACTCTTTCTCCTCTTTGTTTCTTTATTATGCGGATTTTTGCTCTGTCTTTGCTCGCGCTGATCTGCTGACAGTGACTGTACTGCACAGCCTTGGCCTTGCTTAACAACCAGCAGGTAGCAATAATAATAAAAATCGTTGTCTCTAAAAGTAGTAGCTTTGCGTAATTTGCTTAAGAACTTATGTCAACTGCTAAATTACCATCCAAAATCCAATTTTTGAGTAATTTTTGCTGGAAATGACATAAATAATGTCATAAAAACTCGTAGTTTTTTGCTGCATACAGTTAATGGTTGGTTGCTTGGTTAGTGGTTAGTTTGCGCGCTTTCATTTTTTTAATTTAATATTTAATATAATATTTTATTTTTTAATTTTAATATAATACTTATTAATATTTTGCCGCATTTAAGCTGTTTTTGAATACGACCGCATTTTAAGACAAAGTTTGGGATGTTTTTAAGCGCCTAAAATCGAAGTCACGTTACCATATCACCACGTTATCTTTTTTTTTGTATTTGAATTGGTTTTATTGATTTTTAAAACATTGACTTTATAATATTTTTGCGTGAAATTTCGGCTGCTAAGTTTATTTTGGGGGGTCGCCGCTCAAAATAATTTTGCCCTTTTCAACGAAAAATCGAAAAACAGTAAATTTTAAATAGTTTTAGCGAAAAATTTCAAATTTGGATGTGATTAAAATATGGTGTCACCTCAAAACTGTGAAACCCTGAGCCGATTCCCCTCTTTCTCAGTAACGCCACTGGCTCTTATGTCATTGGTTTGCTTGAATTTTATTCTCGCTTTTGTCGCCAATAGCAATAAAATGAAACTTTTTGCCATTGTTTCAGATTTGTCCGGTGTTGAGTGATTTAATTTTATTTATGACTCTTTTATTGACTAGAAACAGCGCAGTCCCGTTAAGTGTGGAGTATATTGTGGAAGTTCTAAGCGATGCTGAGCTCCATATCCATTCTGCTCTGGATGAGGCTGGACCGTTTCATACGTTTAGGTGAATCACTTGAATGTCCATTGTTGACCACAACGATAATCTCGGTTTGATTTCACTTGAAAAGCATTATTTTATCCAGCGCCGGCTTCACCGTATGGCAAGCAGGTAATTTCCAGACACCCCGCGCTTACTCGCGTGACCTTTTTTTCTGTTTCTTTTTTTTGTAGATCATATTTTCTGGAATAAGAAAACTGTAACTCAATGGTTGATTCTTCTCCGTTTGCCAGGGGATCTGCGCTTTGTAAATCCGGGCCCCCTGTTTACGTTCGACGCATACACCCTAATCACGAAAACTATGTGATAAATAAGCACTATCGCGCCTGTGTTAACAATATTTATTGAACAGCTCCAGCACTGCTCAAAGCAGATCAAAACAAAGGGAGGAATGAAGCTGCACGAGCAGTCGCAACACATACAAACACTAAAAAGCCCAGATAAGGAACAGAGTATAAATGAAATTATTAAAGTATCGGGAGGCTTAGTTTTGGTTGTTGCTTGATTCAATAACGTATTAGAAAAGTCGTTAACATTCTATTCAACTCTTTCTTAGCAGTAGCTTAATTGTTTTTAACAATCTTAATTTCCGTATTGAAGGTGGCTGCTAAAATCACCAGATGCTTTCGACTAGGATGCTTTTTACAATATCAAATTGACATATATCTTGCCTTCCCACAAAATTTAAGCAACATTAAATAAAAGCAGTTTTATTACTGATAACTTGGAAGAATATTTAATTACAGCACAAACGTAACATTACGCTAAGCCAGTAAAATGACAAGGCGATAAAACGATCCACAATATTATAGATATTTTAAAATCTGACAAATTGTGCTGGGGCGCCGTCGCATCTATAACTTTTTCAGGGGTACTGTCTTAACAAGAGAGCTTTTCGACATTATTTCTTCAGCCTAATCTATAGACGTACCATTAACAGGTAGGACTACGTTCATGAAGAAAATACTACATGCCCTTAGCATTCGTCTTCAGCGTGGTCGAGAGGGTAAAGGCGTCGTTCTTACGACGACTCTGATCGCATGATCATTAGTTCAACCCGCACCCTGGTCACGCTGTTGCGTCCTTGGATAAGACGTTTAACGATAATTATCTCTGCTTGGTGGCTTCGAACTAGCAGCAAATTTACGTGGGAAAAAGTAAAACGTCAACCGGAAAATGGTCAACTACTAAGCGGGTGCGGATTCGTCCAAAGCATAGCGCACCGTCGCTTTCTCGTGATAGGAGGACAAAAATACACTAATCAAAAAAATCAAATTAAGTGGTTAAGGCGCTGTTTTTCACGGATACTCTTTTTTAACGCAGAAAAACGCGAAAGCAGATGCGGTTTAGTCCGATATAAAGCGCCACCGTCGTTTCGTGACAGGAGGATAAAGCAGAAACAAATTACCGGAACAAAATACGAACAAAACTCAAAATGTCGTTTGACGTTTACCGTTAATACCTCCACCCTGTAAGAATTATATTTTAGCAAGTTCTTGCGAGAAAACGTCAACGCATCATTATAATACCTACCAACTTACCTATATATAATACCATTTAATACCATTATTATATACCATCATTATATACCATATATAACATTTTAATACCATAATTATATTAATACCATTATTTTATACCATTTAATACATTATTACCTATGTTAACTAACATCATTATAATACCATTTGTCAATACCTACCCACCAACAGAAGTCCATAAAACCTGGGACTTCTGAACTTGGTACCAGTAAGTTGGGTAACATCTTTGATCTGAGTAGGCTACCCTAAGCTATAAAATCAGCAACAACCTTAAACATATCGCTTTTACTCAAATGACATGAACATAAATCCAGACTAGTTTACTTCAAACACTATTCATAACCTTGCAGGTACATAATTAACGCTTTAACCGATCTATGTCGGCACGCACGCAAATGGCCAGTACCAGAGAAAACCAGAAGAGTGGGGCCTGCAGTGAAGCGTGACCAAGAAGAGAATAAAATGAGCGCATTTGCGGAATTTCGGATCATCTAGTTTTATGTCATTGGTTGAACCACAGAGAACTATATAAACCCAGAGAGAACACTAGGCTGTGTTACGTCACGTCACGCATGAATGAAATACGCGAATTCTTCCAGCTAAGCATCTGACTGCATAGAAAGCAAATGGAAGCAGGCAGAGTCTAGGCTAGACATCGAAATAAAGTTAAATATGAAAAAATTATGGATGTGTAGGCGACAAATGAAGTAGAATTTGAAAAAGTTAATAAAGCCAGTGATTTAAGAAACTGGTTATTTAAAAAAAAAGTATTGCGATATTAGCCAACTAAAGCTTTGTTTTGGGCTTTCCACCTAAAATTTGCACTAGGCCCTAGTCTATTCCTGCAGTCGGTGTTTCATTGCGAAGACGTAAAAAGTGAGAAGCAATTATCAAAGTCTTTCTTGCTCAAGGTGTTTACTAGTTTAACAGCAGTTCTGAAACGCTCTCAACATCCATCATATCCATAGGTGGGCACAAGTCCGTTAATCGTTAATAACGAAGCTAACTTTTTCATTAACTCGTTAATCCGTTAAAAAGTTTTTTCATGTTTACGGACTAAATTAACTTCCGTTAAGTTCTGTTAACTTCCGTTAAGGTTTTTATCGTTAGTATCTTGCACCATTCATTCATCGGATCGGTACAAACCAGTTTGCATTGATAGCACCTGTTTCGTATTAGCACAAGTTTTATAGAAGAAAGCGAAGAAAGGAGCTCTTTTTTGTGGCAAATGATAACCTGCAGCCAGTGGCGGATCTAGAAAATTTTGGTGGGGGGATGATAAAATTTATGAGCACAAATTGTGTAGCCTAAGCTCAAAATTTTGCATGTTTATGATTAATGTTCTTGACCTCGCGCAAACTTGTTGGAGACATTTTTCATCCGTCCCATCTCAAAAACGTTACCAGTATATAAAATATTTTTTTAAATTTAACCAATGACATAAAACTAGTTTCATGTCATTGATTTAACCAATTCAATTCAAATTAATAACATAAAACGCTCTTTTTGTCTTTGCTGCATCAAAAATCGTATTTATTAAACTTTCGCCAGCATAATCGTCTGCATCTACACAGAACAGGCGCGTAGCCAGAAATTCGCAATGAGAGAACTGCTTTGGGGGTCTGGGGGCGGAGCCCCAGCGATCGAAAATTTTGCATCTTTTTGCAAAAATAACTAAATTTTAGGGCTATTTTGATAAAAAGTATTGCTTTTAAAACGTGGCATAGCAATTGGCAGTGCAAACATGATTAAATCGGTTGCATAAATGGGCTATGTGAGAAGTGGCTGGTAGTAAAATTTTTTCTTGTTTACATGCTGGTAGTTCATAAAATCCTATAGTTTAATAAAACTCACCCGAAGTAATCTATTTCGACTATATTTTATAGAGAAAAATAATTGGAGAGGGGCTTATGGAAAGATATTTGAGAGAGGTGATTAGTAATTAACTAATACTGAATAGATTTCCCTCCTGTTCGTGAGTAGTTATGTATATGGCGTGTTCGGTGCACAGAGGTCACGTGACTGCACTGTAACCGTCCTTGTGTCTCAAATTAAGAGAGGTCACGTGACTGCACTGTCTCAATAAAAATCATTCAGTGCAAAGCAGGTCACCTGACTCTTAAACAATGCACTGGAAACAAAATGACTTAAAATGCTCTGAAACCGTCCTTGTGTTTCAAAATTTTTTTTAAATCGTGGTTCTCAGTCCCCCCTCCCGATGTTAGTAGGAGGTATTAAACTCGCAATTGAGCGCTTGTTACATGTAACCAACTTGTGCTCATTGTCGATTTTTTTTGTCGTTATGAGAACCAGCTTCAATCTTTTGTTGAAGCAGCGTATTGTTTATATAAGACGTGACATATTGTGACGTAGGGCAATCGGTTTTCTCGAAGGTCATGAACTCAAAACTGTCGCACGCTTAATTGAAAAACGATTTTGTAAAACGGTTTCTTTAGTAATCGCGTATTTAGTTAAAATACGCGTTTTTTCCATATCGACTAACAAGGTGCGATGGCCGAGTGGGTTAAGGCGTCGCTCTACTTTTACAGTAACAAACAGGTTCGAATCCCAGTGAAGTCAAAGAACATTCTCGAATGCCGCGGAACCACCAGTTCCGCGAAATTACGTCACTCTAAGAGTAGAACATTCTAGAATGCGGCGGAACCACCAGTTCCGCGAAATTACGTCACTTAAGAGAAGAACATTCTAGAATGCCGCGGAACCACCAGTTCCGCGAAATTACGTCACTCAAGAAACAGAAGACCAGGTTCGAATCCCAGTGAAGTCAAAGAAAATGCTTGATTAACAAGTTAAACGTAGCTTATCTTTTTGTTTGTCGAAATTTTTACAATAATTTCATTTGAACTTCTAAGCTTTAAATTCATTATAAAATTATGAACCAAGATTCTATCCCAGTAATCTTCAACAGTGATTTCATAATAACCTCTTTCATTTATGCTTCCAAATGTTGGTTCTCTAGCAACAACATGAACAACGCAACCATCAATGCTCCCAGCGTATGCTTTGTGTGTTGGATGAAAATAAAACTCACGATTTTCAATGACTAATTTATCATTCATTTTTATTTAACTACAGACAAAATTTTCTTAAGCATAAAAATTACTTAAAGATTATATTTCTATTATAATAAAAATGAACCAACCAAATATTTTAGATCAGGCGGTTCCAGATATTGGAGTTTCTACTTTAAAACCGTCACCCTTTAGAAATTTTCCCCCAACCTTAAAGAAAATAGCTCTTAATGCAGCTGGTAAAGTTCAAAAGCGTATAAATGATTTTGCCGATTGGCTGATGGCTTACATACCACCAACTATTAAAGCAAGTGCTTCAGCAGCATTTCAAAAAATTTTAAATCTTTTTCCTAAAAAGACAATTAAGGTGAAATTACTCAAAACTGCTCTGAAAAACTATGCTAAATCTTATGATGTTGATATTGTTGATCACAGCCCATTGAAACAATTGAATGAAACAGAGAAGGTAGTGCAAGATAAATTACGGTTAGACCTGGTTAAAATGAAAGGATTAAAAGTAACAATTACTCTTAAAATTACATTTGAAAAACAAACAGAAGACAAAGCAGTAACCAAGACAGCTTTTTTTAACAGCAGAGCAATTGTCATCTTAAATAAAGATGATGTGAGTGAAATGCAACAAAATGCATCCAATCAAATAATAAATAAAATTGGAAATTGGCTTAGTGAAGGTTCTGGATGGTCTATATTTTCTGTCGATGGGCACTTCGTTAACATAGCTCAATATACCCCTCTTCATGGATCAAATTATATTACATTACCGGAAGAACTTAGAAATGCTAAGAAAGGACTAATTAACATCAAAAACAAAGACAACGAATGCTTTAGGTGGTGTCATTTAGCTAAAGTATACAGTGAGAAAGTAAAAAGCAATCGCGAAAGAATAAGTCATTACAAAAAATATGTAGACACACTAAATTATGATGGTATAAAGTTTCCAGTGTCTATCAAGCAAATACCAAAAATTGAAGAACAAAATAACATCAGCATTAATGTTATTGGTTATGAAAACAAGCAACGCTTTCCTTTATTTGTGTCTAAAAAGGTGTGTGAAACAACTCTCGATTTGTTATTGATAATGGAAGACGAAAAGCAACATTATGTTTGGATAAAAGACTTTAATAGATTTATGTATAATCAAAGCAAGCACCAACACAGAAAACATTTCTGCAGATATTGTCTTCAATGTTTTAGCAGCGAGGAAATTCTACACAAACACACACCAAACTGCATGATAATAAATGGAAAGCAAGCAATACAAATGCCCAAAAAAGGTAGCTCGGTGAAGTTTAATAACTTTCATAAACAACTACCAGTTCCCTTTGTTATATATGCTGATTTTGAAGCAATAACTCAAAAGATTGACAGCTGTCAGCCAAATGATGAAAAGTCCTACACAGAAAGATACCAAAAACACATCGATTGCGGCTATTCCTACAAGATAGTTTGTTGCTATGACGATAAATTCAGTAGACCAATTCAACTGTATAGAGGTAAAAACGCTGTTTATAAATTTTTGGAAGCTATGTTGGAAGAAGTTGACTATTGTGAAAAAACGAAAAATGAACATTTCAATCAACCTATGGATTTAACGAACAAAGATGAAGAAAACTTTCAAGCAGCTACAAAATGTCACATTTGTAAAAAAGGCTTTTCTGAGGAAGACAAAAGGGTTAGAGATCATTGTCACGTTACAGGAAAATACAGAGGGGCGGCACATAATGAATGTAATAGAAATTTCAGACTTACTCATAAGATACCTGTAATCTTTCATAATTTAAGGGGTTATGATTCACATTTTATTATGCAAGAAATAGGAAAGTTTGAAAAGGATATCAAAGTAATTCCAAACAATCTAGAAAAATACATGGCTTTTTTCTTAGGCAGATATTTAAAATTTATTGATAGCTTCCAATTCATGAGTAGCTCATTAGAAACTCTGGTTAAGAACGTTCCACTTTCTGACTTAAAATACACATCACAAGAATTTCAGGATGAAAAACTAGAACTAATGAAAAGAAAAGGAGTTTATCCCTATGATTATATGAACAGCTTTGATAAGTTTGACGACAGAAACCTCCCATCAAAAAAGGAATTCTATAGTCTTTTAACCGATGAAGATATAAACGATGAGGATTACAAGCATGCTCAGAATGTGTGGACTACTTTCATGTTAGAATCCATGGGACAATACCACGACTTGTACCTTAAATCAGATGTTTTGCTGTTAGCAGATGTATTTGAGAAATTTCGAAAGACTTGTCTTCAATATTACGAATTAGACCCTTGCCATTATTTTACTTCTCCCGGTTTATCATGGGATGCAATGCTTAAAATGACTGAAATAAAACTGGAATTAATGACAGATATTGACAAATTTCTTTTCATTGAAAAAGGTGTGAGAGGGGGAGTTTCATACATTTCTAAAAGATATGCTAAAGCTAACAACAAATACATGAATAATTACGATTCAAAGCAGCCATCAAATTATATTACATATCTTGATGCAAACAATTTATACGGATGGGCAATGAGCCAAAATTTACCAACGGGTGGTTTTAAATGGCTATCAGAAAAAGAAATTGATTTAGCAAATTTACCTAAAGGAAAAGGACTAATACTAGAAGTTGACCTGGACTATCCTGAACACCTTCATGATAGTCACAATGACTATCCACTAGCTCCAGAAAAAATGGAAATTAAACATCACCTCCTTTCAGACTACTGTAAACAATTACAAACTCAGTTTAATATAAAAGTTGAAGGAGTTAAAAAATTAATACCTAATTTAAAACCAAAAAAGAGTTATGTTCTTTATTACAAAAACTTAAAGCAGTATATTGAATTAGGCTTAAAAGTTACAAAAGTACATCGGGTATTAGAATTTAACGAATCACCTTGGTTAAAAAAGTATATTGATTTCAATACAGAAAAGCGAAAAACCGCCAAGTCTGACTTTGAGAAAGATTTTTTTAAACTTATGAACAACTCAGTGTTTGGAAAAACAATTGAAAATCTTCGTAAACGTGTCAATGTTACTCTGATCAACGAACCAGAAAAACTATTAAAGCATTGTGCAAAACCAACCTACGTTAGCAGCAAAATATTTAATAAAAATCTTGTTGCAGTTCATAAAATTAAAGAATCTTTAACCCTAAACCGCCCCGCGTATGTAGGAATGTGTATTCTCGATATTTCAAAAACGTTGATGTATGATTTTCATTATAATTACATTAGAGAGAAATATGGCAAGAATGCAAAACTCTTATTTACAGATACAGATTCAGTAACATATGATATAAAAACAGAAGACGTATACAAAGATTTTTGGGCTGACAAAGACAAATTCGACTTCAGTGGTTACAAAGAAACCTCAGACTTTTATGACCTAAAAAACAAAAAAGTAATTGGAAAGATGAAAGATGAAACCGCAGGTGTGCCAATAGTAGAATTTGTTGGACTTAGATCTAAAATGTACAGCTATGTCACAAATGATGAAAGAGGTTGCAAAACTGCAAAAGGAATTAAAAAAAATGTAGTGAGGAATCTGTTAAAGCACGAAGATTACAAAAACACGCTCTTCAATAATCGTCAAATGTTTCATAAAATGAAATCAATTAGAAGTGAAAACCACAAAATTTTTTCCGTTGAAATCAACAAGAAGTCTCTTTCGTGTTTTGATGATAAACGATATATTTTTTCTAATGGAATTGATAGTTTTGCCTATGGTCATTATTAATTTTAAAAAATATATGCTATTATAAAAAAAAGATGGATGAAAATTGTTGTGAAAATCCTGACATAAAAATTATAAATCGAAATAGAACTTGTATTAACTGTGGTGTAGTTCATCACCCATATTTTGTAAACGACTGGATTGATTATAACCCACGTAATGTTGTCTTACGTAAATCAGTTTACAGTAGAACTGCTTATGTTAAAAATAAATTACAACGTCTTGAATTGTCTGCTGATGAAATACAAGCATTTATGGACATTTGGACAACCGTGGAAAACCAACTACAAAGCTTCACTGGTAAAAGGTTTCCTAAGATAGATTTTTTTATAAATAAAATCTTAGAATATTTAGACATTCCCAAACAACCTTCATACAAAATTAGTGATGCATTACGTAAAAAATATGAAATCATGTGGAAACAAATCGTTTAGCATGTAATTTTTCATAGCTTTCAGAAATTGGTGGACATATATCAGCAACTTGGTCATCAACCATAGCAAGTTCTCTTTCGAAAAACTCGTCAATATCACCAGATCTTAAAAACAATTTTAACTTGTTGAGTAATTTCTGATACGATTGATAAGCATATCTACAAGACTCAGTTTTTTTGGAAAAATTTTTCTGCGTCGTTATTGTCTGTAAAAGAACGCCTGTACCACTAACAGACGCCAAGAAAATCGGATTTAATGTAACAGAACCAACCACGGCCCCAGTTGTAGTAAAAATAACAGATGACAGCTTTAGAGCTAAGTCCATTCTTTTAAATTTTTTAAACATTTTCTTATAACACCAATACTGTTTGTGATAAGTGTGATACAGTTTTGTCAATTCATTCACTTGTTCTTGAGTCAATTTTCTACTAATGTGGTTAAAGTCCATTGTTTATTTTACGATATACAATTACGCTTCTGGTTGATCACCCACTTCAAGCTGTTTAACTTTAATTACAACGCTGCTCATATTCATTGATACCGAAGAATTTGAAGAAACATAGTTGTATTGTATGCGAAACACATCTCGAGAAGGATTAGGAAAAACCATGCAGTTTAAATTAAAACAATCGAATGGGGGTGTTACTGTTGTTTTACATATTTTATCTGTTTCTCCTTGACTAACACGAATTATATCAATATGTAATTTGTCTTCATCGTCATAACTGGTAACTTTCACAAGTCCGCTTACGCTTATTTCGATGTAACTGCTGGTTACCTCATCTCTCAAATGAATACTATCGGATTGCAAAGACAGAAAATCGTTCCCAGCGACAAGAGGTGCACTCACGAAATGTAAATTGTGATCTGTATTAGTACGAACTGAATGAATAGCACTTGATGGAATTGGCCTCGAAGAAGCACCCAAAAATATTTGAAATTTTGGGCGATATATATTTCGTTTAAAATAACGTTTATTTATTGCACTGGTAGGTTCGGAAGGTCTACCTACGTTGAAAATGGTATGATTTTTCATATCTAAGTTTCGTGAAATGGTTACATTATCGTCTTCGGTTTGAATGTGTTGCGTTATTTGGTCAACATAATTTTTGTTTGCTGCTTCACCCGGTGCTGTGGGATCTCGTAAATTTATGATAGTGTGTAATCCTTGTAAGTTAATATTATCTCTCACATTTGTAACTAAATTTTCAACAAATTGTTTAGTTGCCGCATCAGAAGGTAGAATGGGATCAACAAGTCCTCTTAGAATCAATGATTCACCTAATTCAATTGATGCGTTGTTAGGTGGAATATTTTCTATACGAAAGACCCTGTTTGGTAGACGACCAAGTACTTCCACACCATATATTTGAGACCTCTGAATTTGAATTTGAGAGGGCGATACAACATATTGATCATCGTTGTTTATACCTAAAGTAGCCAACCTCGAACCAAACTCAGAGCTTTCGGCAAAGTGGACAATGTTGCTAATTGCATTATCCAAGAATCCTTTATTTACACTATCTGATTCTGTTACAGGATTGGCTAAGTTTGTAATTTTGTGGTTGTTTAAGTTTAAATCACCATACATTATATCTCCTGACTTGGAAACTTTGTGTTCAATACCTACAACCTTAACAGTACTTGAAGATTGACTTCCACTTGTTCCAAATTTTGAAATATTCATTTTGTCCTTCTTTATTATAAATGAATATAATAAACTTTGATAAATATTTAAGTGGGGACAACAAGCAAATCAAACATCATTATCTTCTACCAGATTGCCATTACATGATAGTAGGATCGACAGGGTCAGGAAAAACAAATTTGCTTTTAAACATGGTTCTCAAGTGGATGAATTACGACCTTTGTTGTGTTTATACTGTTAATCCTGAGCAAGATAAGTATCGATTTTTAAAAGAGCAAGGTATTGAAGTGCTAAGCCCTGAAGACTTGCCTCCAGTAGAAGAGCTTGACCCTCAACAAAAAGTAATAGTTTTTGACGACATTAAGCTAGACAACATGAAAAAACTGATGGAATACTTTTCTTTGTCTAGAAACAGAAATTGCAACTGTATTTACCTCACTCAGTCATACTTCAACACTCCGAAGTACATAAGAAGAAACACTAACTGTTTTGTTTTTTTCGGGAACTTAGACAACAAAGATATCAGACACATTACTGACGATCATGCTAAAGGTATAACAAAAGAAGAAATGGAGTCGATTTACCGTGAAGCAACCAAAGATCCTTACAATTTTATGGTGCTGGACAAAACAGCCAAACACCTACCCCTTCGTTACAGAAAATGCTTTGACCATTTTTGGGCTTAAGCTTTATATGCTATATAGTAAACATGCCATTTGTAAATGAAGAAGAGTTGAAAAACAGAAATAAACTTGTAAAGGATTATATTAATAACCGAAAGCTTTTGAAACAAAAGCTGCAAAAAGAAATTGTAGCCAAACAACAACTGCAAAAGTCTGCCTCTGAAGTATTTCGTCCCATTACTAAAACGTTTGAAGAAACTCAGAAAAAAACTGATAAAAGGCAAGACCAACTAATTCAACACATACAGCAACAGCTTGCCATTGAAGATAAACCTCGATCAATTTATACTGTGCATTTTGAGAGTGCTTTCGATAACGAAGAAAAAGAATTGCTTACACAAAACAATTTTGAGACTGATATTGTGGAGCTTGTAAAACGCGGGCCAGGTTACATAAACGCATTGAAAGACAGAGCTAGATTAATCAATCAAAGATTAGGTGGTTTACGAAGAAGACGCGATGCTGATACAGAAGTGATTGATGAGCAAATAAAAACTTTTAAAAAGTACAGAGAAAAATTAAATAAATTATTAGGAGGAATGGAAGTTACCTTTGGAAAAGGGCTTAAAGATCCCAACAAACTTTGTGAAAGACTTAATTTACTAGTAGCAGCCAAACAAGCCGGCAATAATAACAAACGTTTGGATCAAGAAATTGCAAACATTTTGAAAAAACTAAAATTGAACAAATGCATTTCACACTGCGACCACCAAAAATTATTTGACAATATATTAAAATGACATCAATACCACTTTTCTTTGACTCTAGGAAAGGACAAGGAAAATCAGAAGATTTTATAACTAGCTTTAATCCACCGTTGCAACTAGACATTAAAAAAAGTTACGAGATGTCCTTAATCAATGCTCAAATATGGTACTCTTGGCATAACATAACGAGCAGCAATAATAAATTTTTTTATTCACCAGATGGAGTAGCTGCACGACTATTATCGATTCCTCCAGGGAGCTATAATATTGAAGATCTCAATAATGAAATCAAGTACTTGATGGAACAGAGACGTGATGACAAAAATAATATAACTATAACACCAAATTTTAATACATTAAAATCAAGAATTGAACTTAAAAATGATTACATAGTTGATTTTCGAATTCCAAATTCAATAGGTGACGTTTTAGGATTTGGTTCGGCATTTTTGGGTGTAAATGGAATTCATAATAGTCAAAATCCTGTTAATATTACAAATATCAACAGCCTTCAGATTCATTGCAGCTTAATTGATGGAAGTTACATAAACGGAGCGTCTAGTGACTTACTTTATACTCTTAGTCCAAACGTACCACCGGGATATTTGATTCAAGTTGAACCTAAGCAAAACATTTACGTTCCAATCAAAAATTTAAGTCAAATTGATAGTATCCGATTCTCTATAAAAGATCAAGATAACAATTTTGTAAATATGAATAATGAACGAGTGACTTACTATGTTCACCTGAGAGAGATTATGTAGTTTAACTATAAATGTTATCACAAAGAGAAACTAGATTTCATAAAAAGAAAATCATAGGTGGAAGTTTGCTTAAAAATGTTTACGACAAGGTAAGAAACGTAATCAGCACTGGTTCTAAGATTCTTAACAGAATTCCTACTGGAGTGAAGACTGAGATTAAAAAACTAGCTGCACCTTTACTGAAAAAAGCCTTAGAACCCACAAAAAAGACATTAGAACCAGTCTTAGAAAATATACCAATAAACAAGCGTATTATCAATGACAGAGAATTAGAAAATCTCAACGACAGATCGAGAGCTATCCTAAGTAATTTAATTGCTGGATCAGGATTTAAAAATTATATGTCTTAATTATAAAATGACAGAACTAACGAACCCATATTTGCAAATTAAAGAAACAAACTTAGTGGACAATTCAATTACTGAGTTTGAATATGTCGAATACCTTCCGAGAGACTCAAATAATATGAACAAAGATGGTCAGCACATTATTGAAACAAAAGATGAAGATGTTTTTCTTCTACCGCATAAAGCATACCTAGAAATCAGAGGAAAACTTCAAACTAATGCGAATGCTAATTACAATAACAATGACGTAATTTCATTAGTAAATAACGGTTGGTCTTTATTTCAAACTGCGCAATATCAATTAAATAACCAAACTATAGAAAACATAAACCTTTATCTACCTCAAGCATCAACAATACTCAATTTAGTTAGCTTTAGTGATGATTACTCAAGATCAACCGCCTCTAACATGCTGTGGTTTAAAGACACTGGAACTGGTTCCCCATCTCTTAAACAAAATTTTGGTGGTGTAGCTGATGATGCGAATGCAAATGCTGTACGTGATGGTATTAGAGCAATCGTAGAAATATACAACAACAATCTACAAGCAAATATTGGTTTCACCGCAAGACAAAACATTACTACGGGAAATAAGCAAATTACTTTAATGCTTCCTCTTTCCCAAATATTTGGATTTTGTCGTGATATCGATAAGGTTTTTAGGGGTGTTAAACACAGTATAGTCGTGGATAGAGAAACATCTAATAACTATATTTTACGTGCAAATGGTGTTGCTGCTGGTAAGTTTAACATAAGTCATATCTCTTTGTGGATGCCTAAAGTGAAACCAAGTTTAAGAGTTGAATCGGAAATAGATGCTATGTTAGTAAAAGGACATATAAAACAGCTATACTTTGAACAAATGAGAGTGTATCGAACAATGTTTCAGTCAACAGAAACAAGCATGACTTGGAGAATAACAACCCAGCCGGGAACAGAGCTTCCCAGGCATGTGTTTGTTGCGTTTCAATCGAGTGAACGAGATAACAACCAGCAGCTAAATAATATGATTTTTGACAATGCAAACTTAAGACGTATTAGTTGCAGAATAAACAGCATTCAATATCCTGAACGAGAATTTGAATGTAATTTTACTCCACAAAATAGAAATTATTCGCGTTTATACATGAGTTTTCTAGAGGCTGTAAACAAATACCAAGACGCCGACACGGGCTGTCAATTATCAGCTGAAGACTGGGCTAGTTTGTATCCAATTCATCATTTTGATGTTAGTAAACACAATGAACGACTTAAAAACAGCTCGGCAGATATTGAAATAAGGTTTAGTCTTGGTGGTAACTTTAGAAATATTGCAAATAACGCTGACCAAGCTTTCTATGTTTATGCAGTCGTACTTTCTGATAGATACCTTCAGTTAGAAGGACTTTCAGGTCGAATGAATATAATTATCTGAGTATAAATAAAAATGTATGTTAAAATCGGATTAAATTTATCACAATTTCAAAAAGAAAAAATAAAACAAGCTTTTCAAAACAAAACTGGGCTTACACTCACATTTAATAACCACCAGTTACAAGGATCAGACTTTCTTGGTTTAACAAAGACGCAAGTTAACAAAATAAATGATGCTAAAGCAAAAGGTTCAGGTGTTACTTTGAAGCTATCAAAACTACAAATTTCAAAACAGGGTGGTTTTATTGGAACTCTTTTAGCAGGTTTAGCAGGTAGCTTGCTGCCCAGTTTGTTAGGAGGAAAAGGACTTGTGTTACCTGGATCAAAGGGTAAAGGGCTTATGTTGCCTGGAACAAAAAGACAAGGTAGGTCTTATCGCTTCGACGAACCTCAGATTCTCGGAAAAGGTTTAATACTAGGAAAAAATTCTCCTTTCAAAAATGTTCCGATATTGGGTTTGATTTTATAAAGTCTAATATAAAATGTACCACGATTACTCATTGAACTTGACACAAAATCAAAAGAAAAAAATTGCAAATGCATATAAAAGCAAAACTAGTGTAAGTGTTAGACTAACAAATGCAAGTTTACAGACTAAAGGCAACGTTAGTTTGCAACTGACGAGTCGACAGATAAATAGAATTAACAAATCAAAAGCGTCTGGACACGGTATACAAATAAACTTTAGTAAAACGCAATTGCAAAAACAAGGTGGTTTCTTAAGTAGCTTACTTAATTTAGGAAAACTAGTGTTACCGTTTTTAGCTAAAAAGGTTTTGCCAACTTTAGGATTAGCAGCTGCTTCCGGGGCCATCCAAGGAGCAACTAATAAAGCAGTAAATAAATGAAACCATTAACAAACTTAGACATTGATAAAATCATGATTAAGTGTGACAATTATCGAGGAACATTTAGCAAAGATATGTTACCAAAAGCAATGAATAAAAATGAGTCAGCTGTCGTAAACTTGCAAGATTATTTTGCGGGTAGTGGAACTCATTGGGTTTGTGTTTACAACAAAGAAAAATCAGATAAAGTAGAATACTTCGACAGCTTTGGACTTGTACCCCCAAATGAAGTTGTTAAATATATGAAGACTACAAACAAAAACATTATTTACAATGATGCTCAAATTCAAAATATTAACTCAATTCTTTGTGGTTACTACTGTGTGTATTATATAACAGAGCGAAATAAGGGGAGAACAGCAAACGAACTATTGCTAGATTTTCATGAAAAACCTACACCTTTTAATGAAATGTTTATGAAGTTTTATGTATCATATATTAAAGATGGAAACTTATTGTGTTAGAGAAAAGAAAAAAACTAAATGTGTTCCAGGTTCTGATGAAATTATAAAAGCAAAAGGAAATGGTCGCCTGATGTTACGTTGCATTTGTGCTAGTTGTGGTATTACAAAGCATAGTTTCATTAAAACCAACAAAAAAGGAGGCTTGTTAGACCTTCATGCTGCGATAGGAAAATTACCAAAACCAAAAGGTGGGTTCACTCTTCCAAGTCACAAGTACACTGGGCCATATAATCCTTTGGATAAACAACTTGATTCGAACGACCAACCTTTACCGGGGCAAGAACCTTACAATCAAATAGATGCTATTGCAATGAAACATGATATTTGTTACCGTGATAATGACAATAAAAAAGGTAAACTAAAATGTGATAAAGATATGTTAGACAGTTTATCGCAAACAAAAACGAAAGGTATCCGGGAATCGTTTGATAAAAAGTTAGTACAAGCAGCAATTGGAACTAAATATAAGTTGGGGTTAGGTGCAAAAAACGGGAAAAGGCGTCGTGGCAAACAGAACTAGCTGATGAACTACACAAACCAGTAAAGAAAAAGTTTCTGCGACGCCGAGTTATAAGCAAATCAATTGATGAAATATGGGCGGCTGATTTAGTAGAAATGCAAAAGTTTAGCAAATGGAATAAAGGTTACCGATATTTACTTATGGTGATTGACGTATTTTCTAAATTCGGATGGATAGTTCCTTTGAAAGACAAAACCGGTAAAACTATTGCTAATGCTTTCAAGAAAATCTTCAAAGAAAAAAGAATCCCAAAATTCTTATGGACTGATAAGGGAAAAGAATTTTACAACAAAAATACGAAAAGCCTGTTGGACCAACACAACATTAAATTATATTCAACTGAAAATGAAGAAAAAAGTTCTGTTGTTGAACGCTGGAATCGCACTATCAAAAATAAAATGTGGAAGCAATTTACAAAACAAAGTTCAACTCAGTACTTAGACATGCTACCTGAGATAGTTGATGAGTACAATAACAGCTATCATTCATCCGTGAAAATGACGCCTGTTCAAGCAAGCAAAAAAGAAAATCAAGGAATTGTTTACTATAATTTGTACGCTAAAATTAAACCAATAAAAACAAAAGCAAAATTTAAAGTTGGTGACACAGTTAGACTTTCAAAATACAAGCGAAAACTTTTTGACAAGGGTTTTACTCCAAACTGGACAGAGGAACTGTTTTTAATTTCTAAAGTTTTAAATACCAATCCACACACTTACGAAATCACTGATCTTCGTGGTGATTCAATTTCTGGAACTTTCTATGAACAAGAACTTTTGAAAACGAATCAAACTAAATTCAGAATAGAAAAAGTTGTTCGCAAAGATAATAAAAAGAAATCGGCATTAGTTAAGTGGTCTGGATACAGCAATGATTTTAATAGCTGGATTCCGATTGAAGAATTAGAGCAACTTAAATCTACATATAAATAAAAGATGTTTTGTGGATTTCAACCTTCAAACTTATCAGTTCCAGAAAATATAGAAGATATAAAACAAAAGTGGAATAAACGTGTTTTAACTTACTGTATCACGAACTTAACACCAAAACTTACAGAAGAATCGATACACAAACAAATTGATTCTGCTTTTAAAGTTTGGGATAAACCTACAGCACTTAAATTTAAAAAAGTACAGCCAAATGAGCCATGTGACATAAAAATTAGTTTTTGTGCAAAGGAACATGGCGATGGATTCCCTTTTAAAGGTAAAGGCGGTGTTTTAGCTCATGGATTTTATCCAGGTTCAGGAATTGGGGGTGATTTACATTTCGATGCTGATGAAGATTGGACAGACCAAGAAACACCTCCCAAACACAACTTATTTGTAGTAGCTGTTCATGAAATAGGTCATTGTTTAGGTTTAACCCATTCACAAAGTACAGATTCTATCATGTATCCTACTTATAAACACGAGTGGTCAAAAGTATCAAGTGATGTTCTATCAAAAGAAGACATTGAAAGAATACAAAAGGCGTACGGTAAACCCAAAGTGAAAATATTTGATAGCAATGGCTTTACAATTAAAGTGAAACCTATAGAAAATGACAAAATCAAACTAATTATTGAAAAGAATTAAACGCGACTGAAGCGTAATTATGAGCACAAGTTGGTTACATGTGACAAGCGCTCAATTGCGAGTTTAATACCTCCTACTAACATCGGGAGGGGGGACTGAGAACCACGATTTAAAAAAAAAATTGAAACACAAGGACGGTTTCAGTGCATTTTAAGTCATTTTGTTTCCAGTGCATTTTTTAAGAGTCAGGTGACCTGCTTTGCACTGAATGATTTTTATTGAGACAGTGCAGTCACGTGACCTCTCTTAATTTGAGACACAAGGACGGTTACAGTGCAGTCACGTGACCTCTGTGCACCGAACACGCCATATACATAACTACTTTCGTGAGTTTATAATATTTTTGTTGATAAAAACTATGTTAAGCATTTGCAATGAGCTATATTAAATTTGATTGCTTATTTTTGGCCATTTTTCAAAGTTTTTATTGATTTGTGAGTTTTATTTTTGACAAATTAGCCCCCCTGAATATATGGTTCAAATAATGCTTTAAATCACGTTTTAGTCCATTCTAGTCCAAAAACCAGTCTCAGAAAGTGCTAAAAACGTGGTATTTTTCTTGTTCTGCACTTTGGTTGACAGGCCAATGGGTAGGGGGGCAAAACCCCCCCCCCGCCCTCCCTTGGCTGCGCTACTCACACAGAATGAGTAAAAACTGCCTGCGTCGGAATTTGATATTTCTATTGTCAAAACTCGTTACTCGTTTCGTCCAGAAAAAAAAGGAGAAATTGCTAATCCTGTTGATGATCACTCTTATTGTGCGTGTACCAGCGCCAGCGGCATCCGCATATGGAAAAATATATTCTTACTTTTGTTAGGGGTTCAGGTTCGGTTTGGGTTCACTTGAGCACAATTTTGAGGGTTCAGGTTTGGTTCAGGTTCACTGAAGTAAAATTTTGCTGGTTCAGGTTCGGTTCGGGTTCACCAAAATGAAACGGTTCAGGTTCGGTTCGACACCCTGCTTATCACAGCTTCTAAATTTTGTTTTAAAAGATGAAGAAAATAAATGCGATGCAATTTTGAAGAAACGAAAACTAACACTACCAGTAATTGGTCTTTTCGGTTGTTTTGGTTTTTTCGGTTGTTTTAGGTCTTTTAGACTTTAGGACAGAAGAAAGTGTACTTATAGAACTGCAGTAATATTGAGTGAATACCGCTCTAAACACAGCTCGGAACAGAGGTGGAGTTCTCGAGGACGTCCTTGGCCTCAAGAACAGATTTTGAAGTCCTTGGCCTTGGCCTCGAAGGTCAAGTCCTTGGCCTTGTCCTCGAGGCCTCAAGTCCTCGAAAATTGGCCTGTCCTTGGCTCGAGAACAGCAGTATTTTTTGAATTGTTAAAATTTTGTGGAGCGCTTGAAAAATTTTTTGGAAAACGTTTTTTTGTAGAGATCGCGTGAAAAAAAATTTTTTTTTTTGGAGATCGCGTGAAAAATTTTTGTGAAGACCTTTTTTTTTTTTTTTGGAGAGCACTTGCGCTTGTGTCCTTGGTCCTTGGCCTCGAGCATTCTTGTCCTTGGCCTCGAGAGTGTCTGTCCTAGGAAAGGCTGTCCTTGGCCTCGGATTTTTTTCGTGTCCTTGGCCTTGGCCTCGAGCCTTGTGTCCTCGACTCCACCTCTGGCTCGGAATATCGAGTGATACTGCTCTGAATGCTGAAAAGTGAGAACAAGGTATATGATGGCTAGTAGGCTATGCTACATTGACATGAAATCTATTTGAAGTAGCGGAGCAATGCAAATCTGCAGCAAATTAGTTGGGACTTTATCACGAATCGTTTGCTTGAAATCAGAGATGGCAATCACATCGCATCGAAAATCGCACGGCACGCTTTTTTCCCTAAAATATCGCATCGAAACACGTAAACAATCCACATCCATTATCGCATCATAAAATTTGAAAAAAAATCTGAATTTTTGCAATTATTCCGATTTTTTGTCATTATTTTGTTGAGTTTGTCTGTTTCGTCACAAGTTACATTTTGGGCAGAATTTTGAGAATGTTTTGGCATTTCTTTGTTACAATCACAATATGTAATTAAAATAAAGTCTTTCAGGGTTTGAGCTTCAGTTTACATGATTTTGGGCAATAAACTTTAATTAAAAAGTTTATCAAAAAAATCGATTATCGCAAAACTAATCGCAAACTAGTTTGAATTTTAGTGCATCGAAAAGTTTTTGAATCATCGCAAAAAATTGCATCTATTGTTTTGATCTACATTGCATCGCAGTTTTCTTGCGTAACGAATATCGCAGAAAGTCATCGATGCGAAGCAATTGCCATTCCTGCTTGAAATTAATTTCCATGAAGAAGCAGATAATTGGCGCAAGGATTCATTCACCATTGTTGTTCTGCGACTGACATTCCATTGCCAATGTTTCTTAAATTGAGTCGTAACAATTTATCACGTGAAGTCGCATCCAAATTCGCATAATGCAAGAAGAACATCGGGACTGGACAAACGAAAACTTTGTACACGAGTGCGCGTTTGTTGTTCTAGCTGGCGCAGTGGAGCAGTTGGACATATGCTTTTTATAGAATAGTGTTGAAGTCTCTTCATTGACATAAGGTAATTATAGACAAGATGTACACGGGGAATTCTTGTGGCTTCTTTACAGTATATACAGGCTAAAAGGCGATTAAAAGTCAGTAATCATAACACTATAATATCAAATCATAACACCAATATCGTTTAGAAATTAGGATTACTTATTCTTTTCAAACAAAAAGTAAAGCTTGTAAATTCCTAACTATTTCTTGAATTATAGCCATAATCGTAGGTGGGCACAAGTCCGTTAATAACGCAGCTAACTTTTTCATTAACTCGTTAATCCGTTAAAAAGTTTTTTCATGTTAACGGACTAAATTAACTTCCGTTAAGTTTTGTTCACTTCCGTTAAGGTTTTTATCGTTGATATCTTGCACCATTCATTCATCGGACCGGTACAAACCAGTTTGCACTGGTAACACTTGTTGCGTTTTAGCTCAAGTTTTATTGAAAAAAGAGAAGAAAGGAGCTCTTTTTTGTGGCAAATAACAAGCTACAGCCTCATACGTCCATTAATTATTGCTGTTCGCAATTTCCAAAGATTTTCCGATCGCAGCTTCGTTACTGCATTTGAACTTATTTTTATCTTGAAATTAGATTAGACTGTAAAACGTAACTTCCAAAACACAAAAAGACCATCATAGCAATAAATATTTCCTTAAAATCAGCTCAACATCGTCAATACATGTTCTAGAAGCGAGTGAATCGAACGAAATGTAAATTACACGCTAAATGTTAACGGATTAACGGACTTTATTAACTTCAGTTAATTAAAGCTGAAAATTACGGATTAACGTTAACGGAGGTGTGAAGTTTGTTAACGGACTAGTTGTTAACGAAGCAAACGTTTTGCATTAACTTGCCCACCTATGGCCATAATGCAATAACAGTTTTGACTTTAACTTACAGTACTACAGTAGATCTTTGAGGGCCGGTTTAAACAGACTCAAAATTCTGAAAATTTGCACTTAATCGACATTTGAAACTTACACACAGCAGTGAGAGGGAAAATACCCCATTTGTCTTAGTAAAACGCAAGAAATAAAATGTAATAGAATGTGTCAAATAACCTATTCAAAAAAACAATATATTTTACTTTTCCCTTATACATTCTTTAAAAAAATAATTACACGAGAAACCGATCAAATTATTTCTGCAAAAAACATAACTTCATAAAGGCCACGCCAGTGGCAAAACAAAATCAGCCTCAATGACTTCGGTTTAAAAAAGTGCATCATCTAAATGCATGAAAACTTTTGTTTGTTGCCAAAGAATTAAAATTGCAAACTAATCTTGAACCTTGCTGCCTTCAATGCTTACAATTTTAAAAATATGAACATCATAGAGTTATAGTTAAGTTAATATCATTGATTCAAAACTAAACGGTTAAACAGTGCGAAAGCTAGAGCAATGAAGACAACTTCATTGGCACTGCCGCGCCATGATTTAGCAGCTGAAGTGGTAGAGACTGGCATTGAAGTGACGGTAGTGCTGGTATCTGGCATAGATGGGGTGCCTTCCGATACTTCATCACCAGATCCAGGAACTGCTGGTGTGATCTGGGAAATGTCACCTGTGTTGCACAGAGGAGTATTGCAACAAACTTGTTCGCAGGACCTGTAAGGGTATGACATTCATTATTTATGAGAGTTTGAGATAAGGAACAGTGGGATTGAATTAACACTTT
Organism: Trididemnum nubilum; assembly: GCA_963965965.1. Taxonomy (NCBI): domain Eukaryota; kingdom Metazoa; phylum Chordata; class Ascidiacea; order Aplousobranchia; family Didemnidae; genus Trididemnum; species Trididemnum nubilum. Next base: position 26,241,347 of record OZ014483.1, read on the forward strand.
GGTTAAACCAACTTTCAATCAAAATACCAATGCGCTTGGCCTGCTTCACTCGATTAAAATCCTTGGAGAGACTCTTGGACTAAAAATCAATTATGATGAAATAATTAATAAAGGTATTTTATCTTTCTGGATATTCCATTAAGTACTCTGTTGGCGATATTTTTTTAGTCAATCAAACAACAATCAAAGTACTGCATCTAAACAGTTTAGTTCGTTTTATTCATGCGTATGAACAATCACTCTGAGTTCAGGAAAAAATGAACTCCTGAAATACAGAAAAACGGTTTTGAATTCCGTTTGGAAGTGTTTTTTCAAAATAGAACAAACGCGAAGAGCAAGTAAGGTCATCTCGAAATGAGAAAAATTGATAGAAAAGGCTGCATGCAAAACACGGAAGGCTTCGCTCCAGCATAAAATTTGATTGGTTTTATTAAGAAGAATGTGCTGAAAAATTAAAAGCTTATCAGAGCTGTAAGTCGGCCCCGTATTTTCGGGTCTGGTTCAGGTTTAAGATTGAAAATAAGTCGGGCTTAATTCGGGCTTGATATTTGTACTTACCTTTTGCTTTAGCTTTTAGTTGCTATAAAAGCGAAGTTAAAATATTACCACAAAAGTAAAAAACATGTTCTTTCAATATACTCGCTGCATTACGCGGAAGCGTGTAACGAGTTTGCGAGGCCCATCTCCGCGTCATTGAACCTGGTCAACACAGCTCTTTTTAAAGAAATGTTGCAGAGGTAGCGAACCGTTGGCAACACTGTGTCTGATTTGACCGGCCCGGGATTTGAATCTCAAACTTCCAGCTTTAGAGACGAATGCGCTACCGTTCGACCAACTGGCCGGTTCGTTTTGTAAGCATCAATGCGATTACTACAACACAATTATTACTATTACGTAACAATTGACCAGCGTCAGTCAGTAGTTTTATTTTAACTACATGCGAGCATTCGAGTAATAATCGTAGACATTTTTTAGACCCAACTCAACTTTCATTTTTCCCGCCTGGTTTTAGCTTTAAATCACTTTTTGGGTTCGGGCTTATGCTTGTGAGTTTGGGCCTATACTTGTTGGCCCCATCACAACCCTGTGCCTTATGTTCAAACCTAGTTCAAGTTGTACCGATAATGACGAGGCATAAACAACGAAAATCGATTCTATAACATTGGGCAAATAATTTGGACTGTAATAGTAGCTTTGCTGCAGTTAATTTTAATTCGTAATGTATTTTCAAAACTTTGTGTATTATTGTTAAAAGTAGCTGTTTCTAAAAATCCTCAGTTGTTAAAGTCCTTTTGCGACGTCATCAACCAAAAACCGAAACTAGGAACCGGATTCGGTAAGTGAACATGAGCGAAGTGCAATTACGGTCATTGCCTATGCACAGACTCACAGGCACTTTAGGTACACGAATTATATAAAAAAAAAACTACAGTAAAACCACTGTGTGTTAAGTTTCTTCGTTATTAAATGTTTGCGACGTTGTCAAGAAGCTTGCACAATTGTTTGATATTAATTGTTTCAGGAAGTGATGTCATAATAATTACTTCTCGTTCAGTTAAAACGCGGCATGGACGTATAAAACCCCGACTGAACGTGCGAGGATTTTAACAAAAATTGAGAATTTAAAAGGCGAGGTTGATATTTTCTCTGACAAAATGTACATATTTCGAAGTGCCGCTTTCTCAAAGCTTCATACCACACAAACCTATTCTTAATAAAAATCTGACCATATTGTCAGTATACGTCACACTGGAGAAGAAAGTGCGTCGACAGTCAGAGTGCTTTTTGTCTTTTTCTTTCCATATATAAGTTTATTCCATATATTCTATTATTACGCGTAGTCTGATCATATTGTGACGATATCAGTTAAATTGCTGGGAGGTTACCAACATATTCGAAAAAACTATTTTTAAAAATTTGTTAAAGATAATAATCACAATAAGTTAGTCTCAAGCATAACAAAACTCTACGGCCAATATTATCAAAATGGAGCAGGCAAAATTCTCGGCCATAATTTTTTTCCTACCTAAGTGTCATGAGGAATGGAATAACAATGAACATGATACTTAAAAAAAAACAACTTGATACTAGATGATTATTTTCCCCCAAAAAATTATGTGGGACTTTCGCCAGTTTCTTTTCAACCGCATTCTCCCGTTCATACCTTGAAGGTTATCTATTTCTATTGTGCATATTACTGTATTGAAAGTTGGCGAAGTAAATCTGAATCTCAGCAAGGTAAAATCAAAGTTTTGCAGAAAAAATTTAACTAGTTAAAAACCGCAAAAATGATTGATTGAACTCACAATCGTTAAGAAGCATAAATGTTATCAAAAAATTGCATTTTGGAAAACCTGATAATTTTTTTGTTAATCAAACGCATTGGAGAAAACACTAAATTGAAAGAAAAGACAAAATAATGACATTCATTCTTAATCGCTGCATTTCTCCACCTAAAGAAGATGCCACGGGCGTTGTCTACATCACACATCTTGTCAATCGAGCGCTTACAGCAAGCATGAGTTGGATTCATAGGCATAGCCAGGGAGTAGCCCAGGCGGCCCGCCCCCCCCCACTGAAATGCTACCAATGACAAAAGTGTGACAAAAATGCATGTTTCTTTAGTTTTAGTTTCCTTTAGTATCTTTGCATACAACAGTATACTCGTACAACAGTAATTAAAAATAATATTGACAACCAAGGGGCCCGGGTCCCCTCAATTCAATTTTTACCAACCAATTTAAATGTATAACCTGGATAAAATTAGAGGTTTTTGTCTTAAAATCGGTACCTTAGGCCCTAATCTAAACTTTTTATGAACTTGATGCAATAACCAGGGCCGGATATATTACAGTGCCAAGGGCCCCGCGTTTAGATGGTAAAAACTTTTTTTGGTCTTCACCTATATTTGGCAGGAAGAAGTTTCGATGATCCGCAAAGTACCATGGGTTCTGCGCAATGTAAATCCGGCCCGGTAATGACATGGCTTGCACGTGTAGCCATCTATTGTAACATTTTTAAATAACAATTCACCTCCATCTTGCCAGTATTTACGCGAAACAATACTTTAAAAAAAATTAGTTAGGGAAATGCTCATCGAACAAATTATTGAATTTGAGTTACGGGGGACCTGGGTCCCCTGGCCATACATGTACTCATATAACTGTTTAATTTCATGACAAAACAAAAATCTCAAAGAAAAATTTTCGAGTGGATCATTATTTACTGCTAAAATAGTACAAGAGGCAGTGCGCCTTATTTCCCTATACCTGGGTCAAATCACACAAAAGTTAACTTCAAAACACACGTTTATGAACGTGTTTTGGACTTAAATTGCAGATAAAAGGAGGATTGAACAATTCAATTTTTTTCAATTGGCGATCAAATGTTAAAATCTAATTCTTTTAAATAGCCTTGAACACATGCGAAATGAAATCTAATTGCATTAAAATAGCTTTGTTTTCCGAAAAGTTAGAAAACGGCTGGGGGCTTCGCCCTCAGACCCCGTCTGTGATGCGTTTGAGTTATACTACTTTACTCGACACGTCTCCCAAGTTAAATATTTGCACAGTTTAACTATTGGTTTAAGCCTTCTTTCTTTAGCGAAATCCTGCTTAAGAACCAAACTCAGGCCACTGCTTCTGATCTTATATTCTACGATATTTTTTCCCCATAAAAAGTTTCTCGTTTGAAAATTTCTGATGACGTCATTGCATGTGATTTGTGGTTTGAGACCCCCTCCAATCAAAAATCATGGCTACGCCTATGGGGTTGGATTCCGCAGTATAAAAAGTTATCACTGTGCAGAATATTGAACAGGTTAGTCATAATTACTGTTAAGTCACTGCAGTAAATTTCAAACTAGCGGTATTCAAACGGAATTTTTTTTATTTACAACAAAACTATGGGTAACCAATTCATTATTCGAACTCAGAATAAGCTGCTCAGAGCTCTAGTGCAGAATCCAGCCAAAGTTTACAAAGAAAATTTAAGTAAAAAAAGAACCTTATAATTTTGTGTGAAGTACATTACAACAAAACCGCTAAATATTCTTCACACAGAATGAAACTTGAAACTTTTTAATCATATCTAATGCAAAAATAAAAAAAGATTTTAAATGCGATTTTGTTTAATCAAAAAATAATAGCATTAATACTTCATTCAATATAACTGTGGTTCAAGAAAACCATTGGCCGACTATATAATGTGACGTCACCGGCAACTTGCGAAAGGTTGCAACCGGTATAGATATCTTCGCGAGTCGGAGAGCTTCATTTAGACAAAATTGTAAATGAATGGTTTTTTGGTCTATTGTAAGTGAAGAGAGCGAATACTTGCGAAGGTTGCCAACTTTCGCTTCGCGTTGCGTCGCGAACCGCTGTCAAAGAATAAAGACACTAAAATAAACGACGGCTAATGTTTGTCGAAGGCAAAAAATTAACAGTAAATTGAAAAATGCGACAGAAATTAATTCTTTTTCACTCAAAGTCAATATCTTACGAAAGATGCTACTTTTCAGACATTCCAACCATATACTTTTCAGACAGTACCGTTGCTAAGGGGGGAAGGGGGCAGGGGAGGCCGTGCCCTCTCCCTAACGCCTGCTTGTGCCCCCCCCCCCCATATTGGTTTACTCAAAATACTGCTTTTGCAATTTTACGCAACGACAAGACAGCAGGCAATGATGAAAAAGGAATAATAATGTTCAAACATAATTCTCTTATGACGGATGACGTTTTCTCTATTTTTTTGCGAAAATGCAACTGCTGCTCATAAATGTGAAACAATAATCCGTCTTGTTAAGAAGCTTTTGCGAATGTGTCGGAAGAGAGATGTAAGAATATACAATCGGTACCGATACTTTGTAAGTAATTATGACCTGAAATAATACGCAAAAACATTTTTTTAAAGACCTAATGTTTTTGTTTTTTTTTAGAGCACACTCAAGATTTTTAGGTCGCAGTCAGTGACGCGACCAGGTGGGAAGGGGCTATAGGGACTTCAGCCCATTTAGCGAAGTCACTTAGATAATTTAACCCTAACATACGAGCGTTTAAACGTGTTTTGGACTTGACCTGATATAAGGGGGGAGGGGTGAAGGGGCTTGGAAAATTAATTCTTTCAAATGCCTTCTGAATTTTAGCAATTTAGTTATTCATGTGGCTTCAAAAACGTGCGAAATGTGATTAAAATGGCGTTAAAACTTAAAATCGCTATTTTTTGCCGCAATATCAAAAAAGTTGCCCAGCGGTTGGGGGCTCCGCCCCCAAATCTTTGTCGGTCACACCGCTTGAGTTGCATCAGTTTCTTCAGCACGGGGCCTAAATTAGACAATTTTTGTGCAAAAAAACAACAACAAACTTTTAGTTCAAGTCCCTTCCCTTCTCAGCAAAATCCTGGTTGCACTTCTGGACGCATTCACTGCACTGCAAATAGATTTTTCAAGTGGTTATGGGCCGCAGACGAAACAAGCTAAGAAACGCTGCCGACTTTATATGTCATCTTTTTTTAGACATGTACACAGAATTTTTAAAATTGCGCATAATTTGTTGCCGTACAATATTAGTTTTTATGCATGAGCAAAAGTTCAGTCTATTTTAGTGCCCCCCACTTCGCTTTCTCTGGCGACGGCATTGATTGCACCGCTACGTTTATGACAAAATTGGTTAAATTAGATTGTTCTCCTGTAAATTTGGGTGGGTTCTGGCAAAATTTCACGATTGCTGTTGTCTGAATGAATTTAGAAAAGTTTGGACTGAAGTAACCCGTAAAAATACAGCAATGCACATAGAAATAAAGTGGGTGGATCATTCAGCTAGGATTGGTTGCAAAAAAATGTAGAATCATCTAAAGCCTATCATCACCATACTTAAGCTTTTTACAACCTATCGTTTCTGAGGCACTGTATTTCTAAGTTTCAAAGATCTCTCCAACAGTGCTGCTATCAGTTAAAATCTAATTTATTGAGAAATTTTGGGATATCTTACCTGACTGGTAAAAGTATCTCTTTGGAACACTACCGTAATTTATCCTGCAGCCTTGCAATCAGGTGCTTTTACTGTAAACCAGCTGTGGAAGATATTTTAAACCTTATTTCAAAAGAGAGGAAATTTTAACTGGTAACACTGTCAGAAAAATTTCCTAAACTTTGAATTGAAATATCTCAAAAACAATAAAGCGCGGAAAGCTGAAGTTTGGTGAAGATATGTATCAGATTATTTTTCATCTGTTGCACGTATCTCTGGTGGGGTACTTTGTCCGGTTTCATAATAAATTATAGACAGTACACAGTGTCTAAGAGACACAGCCAAAACTTCGATTAACTTCTGATCTACCGGGCGTAAAATCGTGAACGCACGGACGTATTCTTAGTGAGTTTTACCAACCAACTTGTACATTATTAGGTGGTACGTCTCACAGTTTTACGCCAAGTCTCAACCGGGCTAAACGGCCTAAAAAAAAACCTTTTCAGAATCCCAGAACTAGGCACAGATGAGCGTAAATTGTGAAAAACAAAGTAATGCAAAATAGCCAAGCCATAAAAATTTTCGAGTATTGGTTGAAAAAACATGAGAGACACTACAAAACAGCAAGCTAAAAACTCATAACGTTGCAAAAAATGCGATTCCAAAACAATGCTTAGGCTGTTTATCCACAGCTTTGGTTTTACCTGTAATACTATGTAAGCCTATTCTTTCTATTGCAGGTTTTTAGTTTTTTGAGTTCTTTTAAAATAGTTGTTGGTGATTCTAATTTACCAAATTTTCCTTTATATGGAAACAGCGGAGAAACTTTTCCGCCGCCGAGCTTGTAGTTTTTGTTGTAGTAGTGCGTATTTGATTTATCATCTTGTTGTCGAACAGCGTCAGAAGCTAACTTGTCTACTGGACGATACGCACACTTTTCAATGCAATACCTACTTTGTGTTTGGAAGGATACGCACCTGCTTAAGGGCTTCCAGTAATCCAATGCTCTCAGTGTATTCAGAGGCTTCGCTAAGAATGGTGGCACACGGGGCGGGATTTTGTGGTGGCACCCTTCATCGGCCAAAAAATAGGTGAAGACCAAAAAAAAAAGATCTTCGCTTCAAAACGAGTTGGTTTTCAGTCCCAAAGTATGTGATGACCAAAAAAAAAAGACCTTCGCATAACAATCAGTGGATTTTCGGTCTCAAAAAAAAACAAATGGTGTCACCCCAAAATGGTGACACCCGGGGCGGGCCGTCCCCCTCCCCCCCTCCCCTAGCGATGCCACTGTGTGTATTTCTTCGACTTCTAACCAACTGAATTTGCTGCTTGTTCGAAACAACCAAGCAGAGAATAATCATCGTCAATCCTAAGATCCTAAACATACCTCTAGGAAAGTATCCACTATCTTTTTATTTTATTTTTTATATTTTGTTCTTTTCCAACTTTTGTTCTTTTCTTTTCAGGTATTTCTTTGAGTATACAACCCCAGCGGAAAGCAGGATATGATGGTTGTGGCTACGTGGCTGCGCGTCAACTGGGCAAAGCAACAGGAACTGGAGTTGTGTGGCTATTTAGCTCGAAGTTTATCTATCTTTTCTGCTGATTATTGATCTCGATTACAAGATTTTTTGTCTATTAATTCTCGATTCAGATTTGCTTAAAATCCAGCTAGAATCCACTGCAAATACTGCAAATATCGTCCAGCCAAAATATACATTGGTCTTGCCAGAGCATCAGGGGTGCCAAAACAAGGGGGGTGGGGGTGGGGGATATATTCCCCCCAATAATTTGGCTGTATCCCCCCAATAGTTTGAGAATGGCTCACATCTGCATCCCCCCAATAGTTTGAATGGGTGTACATTTGAGCGTAAATTTGGGGAAAAAGTGTTCTATTCTTGTTGAAGACCTTTTTTTAATTTTTTTGGTCTTCACCTGAATCTGGGAAAAAAAAGAGTTCTATTCTTGTTGAAGACCTTTTTTTTTGGGGGGGGCGCTTCACCTGAATTTGGGAAAAAAGTGCTCCATTTGCTTTTTTTTGGTCTTCACTAAATTTCCACATCTGAACAAAATCGTGGTCGAGTTTCATCTTCCCAATGATGAAAATAGGGCAAATTTGGGGTAAAATTGCAAAATATCCCACCAATGCTCAACAAAGATCGGCACCACTGCAGGGCATGGTCAAATATAATCTATGAAACCACTATCACCATTTTCGTTTGATACTATAGCCTTTTTGCTCCCCCTGCAAAAGTCGTTTCTGTCGTCCTTATTTATTTGTTTTTGTTATTTGTCTGTCGTTTTGTGTTAATTTTTTTTTTTGTTATTATCTCTAACTTAAATATTTGAACGCTTTGGCTGAGTCCTGTGGTAGTAAACTTTAGTGCAAAATCTGAGAACTCAGTAAATTGACGATTTACTAGAACCTGAAAGTTACTTACACAATAAATGTTGACAATTAACTGCTTAATCGTGAATTGCAGTAGGTCGCACAGCAAGAACGCTATTGCTGTTATCCTTTAATTCGAGTATCACCTGACTTGCCAAACTGATTTGAATAACACACCATCTACAATGCATCAACACATATTTGGTGCCTCTCATGAAAAATCATCAGTATACCCGTATTGAGATATCGGAGAGATTATAACTTATAGCTGGTACTTTTGTACCAGCTATTCACTTAAACGTGACGTGGATGGTGTGACTCACTATTGTTGTATGTTGCATGTAGTTTAATGTATATGCATTGATTACAAAATTTGTCGTTATTGACTTGCTACTATGACCGGCTGCTACTTGAAACGGTTTCCGGACCAGGTGAGGTTTCATTTTAAGGGTGGTTTTTCTTTCTTCACCATGCTCCGTTGAGCTAAAGATAGTTTTGGGTCGGTTACGCCACCCATTGACCACCTACGTAACCGTGTCTGGCCTCGCATTTGTCACTACCTTCTTTTCCTTCCTTATCAATTGTTCAAACAACTACAGCAGCCATTAAATTTGTTTACAACTTGTGTGCTTGCATGCGTATGTTGATAAGTTTCATTGTGCATAATTCAAATAGTGTGACAGGTGCAGTAGCGTAGCTAGGTGGGGGGGGCGGGGGAGGCTCGAGCCCCCCCCCATTGGCTTGTGAAGTATGCAAAATCGCACGTTTTTGGTGCTTTTGAGGCCGATTTTTGGTGAAAAATTGAAAACAGCCCCCCCAAAGGAAATTGGGTGCCGAAGTTGTAAAGTACATGTCGTGATTCAGCTTGAAAAAGCGTTTGAATTTCAGTCTGAATTCTGGTGAAAACTTTTTTTTCTTTTTTTGGAGACCACGTGTTTTTGTTCTGAAAAAACGTTTGAATTTCCGATTTTGGCCGAAAAATCAGTCTCAATTTTGGTGAAGACCTTTTTTTTTTGTTTTGGAGACCACCTGTTTTTGGGCTGAAAAAACGTTTGAATTTCCGATTTTGGCCGAAAAATCAGTCTCAATTAGGTGAGAATCTTTTTTTTTTCTTTTTTTTTTTTTTTTTTTTGGAGACCACCTGATTTTGGGCTGAGAAAACGTCCGTCTCAATTTTCGGACAAACAGTGTGATTCTGATTCAAGAACAATGAAAATTCGAGTCAAGGTCGTTTGCACTTTTCTCACTCTTTCAAAAAATCCCCCCTTTTTCCAAATCCTGGCTACGCGCCTGGACAGGTGTAGCAATCATTCGAAAAAATCGCTTTTTTTGTCTTCAATGTCCTCTGTATGTCTTAACGTTTGACGTTGTGTTGCTACTTCCTTTTCCTGGCTCTACGAGTTGTTTTTGTTGAGTTGCTATGCATTCGCTATTGTTGTGGTGATCAACAATAAAAAATGAATGAACGTATAAGGATTCAACAAAGTAATCTGCCTGCGGGTTGAACCCAGATTATGCAATCAGGGTCGTCGCAAAAGCCATTGCCCTTTCGGCCACGTTGTCGTCTGGACAAAGGCATCTTTTTCACGGGCACACTGTTGACAAGCGAAAGGCGTCATTAATCCTGCTCCAACCTACGGCATGCAGTAAGGGCACTGGATTAGCCTATTTAATGTTGAAAGTTAAAAAAGAAGATAGAGAGGGTGAATAGCGATTGCGAAAAGTTGGTATCGGTAAGTTTTGCTTTTTACAGGCTCTATGTTTACCAGCAATCAACAAAAAATGCTTATCAAAAAATAATATAAAAAATACTTGGGTGGAAATAGAGCGGCTGCAGATTTTGTCCACATGCTTTGACTGAATGACGGCTCAGTCTAAAGGCCAGGCGCGTAGCCAGGATTTGGAAAAGGGGGGGCTATTTTGAAAGAGGAAAAAAGTGCAAACGACCTTGACCCGAATTTTTATTGTTCTTGAATCAATTTCACCCAGTTTGTCCGGAAATTGAGAAAATTTCTCAGAAAGCTCGGAAATTCAAAGGATTTTCCGCCCAAAATCAGGTGGTCTCCAAAAAAAAAGAAAAAAAAAAAAAGGTCTTCACCGAAATTGAGACTGACTTTTCGGCCAAAATCGGAATTTCAAACGTTTTTTCAGCCCAAATTCAGGTGGTCTCCAAAAAAAAAAAGGTCTTCACCGAAATTGAGACTGATTTTTCAACCAAATTCGGAAATCCAAACGTTTGAGGAGGGGGGGGGGGCTGTTTTCCTATGGAAGGGCTATTTTCAATTTTTCACAAAAAATCGGCCTCAAAAGCACCAAAAACGTGCGATTTTGCATACTTCACAAGCCAATGGGGGGCTCGAGCACCCCCCTGCCCCCCCCCCCCCCTGGCTACGCTACTGCTAAAGGCCCCAAATTACTGGATTTGTGAAAATTTCTACACTTTCATGCACACTCAGCAAAGCTTCATAATGTCATCGACAGACGTTTAATAAATAAACAATACGCTTTTTCCAGCAATCAGTATAAAACTCAGCTCATTAAGTGCAACACGGAAACGTGCTGTTTGTACCGGTAAGCTTTTCATTCAAAGTTATTCGCTTTTGCTCGCTACAGCGTGTGACAAGTTGGCCGGGCTCATCCGCACCATTGAGATTGAGCTGGAGAAAGTCTTAAATGCGATTTCGGTTAATTTTGTGATCGAAAGTGTCTCTTATACATTAGACCAGAGTTACTTACGTTAACGAGATGTCGCTACCAAATCCAAGCGAATCGACACCAGCTCCAAAGTTTTGGTCAAAGTAGTCTTCGCAACTCACACTCCCATCACAGGTTTGTTCCTCGCGACAAGAACTAAGTTCAAAGGTAACTGTAAAACATTGTCATTATTGCATTTTCCTTTCAGCAAGGTGACCTAAACGGTCTTTCAGTTAAGCAGCAAATTATTCACAAAACTTGTACTGCTTGTCTAATGCTGAACGCCAAGCAACTATAGACTGAGAATAGCAATTCTACAGCATGATCTGACTCGATCAAAAATCGAACCCTGGCTGACCGTTTCAGAGGAAAACTATCCACTAACCATGTGGTAATAATATACGTGAATTAACTTAGTAAACTTACAGTACTATCACTTGATTAAAGTAGATACAGAGAGTTTCTGTTCATTTTGTAATTTTATCTACTTTAACACGCTTAGCAAAAAACTATACTACTGATATTAGTGGTTAATAGCTATGATTCATTCTTATCTTGGCTTTGCTTTTTTGTCAAGCTGTATAATTTTTGTATATAGTTTTTGCTAAATTTTCTGACAATAAGCTTTTAAAATTTTTGAAGCCACGCCCTGCAAAATGAAGCAAAACTGATCTTGGTTTTTAGTGTGAAAAAACATCCAATGGAATTCAGAGAGTAGCTAAACAAATCAACTCTAAAATTATTGACCTCTATTTGATTTCTAATCTTACTATGGTCAAGATAAATTACTCTACTTATTAGAGGCACTCAAACAAATTTAAGTTAACACGACACCAGCAGTACGAACTTGGTAAAAGTATTGTTTCAAAACTTGCAGCCACTTTTGTGCAAATACGGCCAGGCGAACAAGTTGTTTCGTTCCGCGTCGACATAGCTTCTAAATCACTTGCAACTCCAAGAAAGCATTGAAGCTGAGCATTCGCTTGACCAAGGTTGAAACAAACTACGGCAACGAAAACAATTACGCGTAACGCCAACATTTTAAGTTACGTTGAGGACAAAAACAGTTCTGTTCAGTCTAAATGGCAATTCTGCAACAAAAAGTCGAAAAGTAATCAACTGCTCAGGTTTTCGATCACTCAGTCGGCAATTGCTACGAAAAACTCAAGAAAATGTTGTCCAATTCGATACTTCATCTTTAAGTTTGCTTTGGTATTACGGAACTCTGGCTCATAGTTATACAATTTTATCAACCAGGGGCGACATGAAAGAACGTGCTAACGAGCTCGTAAAGGCTATTCTCGCTCGCTAAAAAGCGTTAACGAGCAAAAAATCCTCGTAGACTAACTGCCATTTCTGAGCCGTCTCGCCCAACACACGTTAAAGCGGCTCGCTCGAATTTTGCGAGATGTTTGTACTTGTGTTAGTTACGTAATAAATATCTCATTGTGACGTCAGATACATTTCTACTTCAAAATAATGCGTTCAAGCGTATTGTATGAACTGCATTGTTATGGAAAAAGATACTTTAAGCTATGCGTGATTATTCTACGCAAGCAAATTCTTCAACTGATAACAATTAGTAAATGAACGACAGACTTTAATCATATTTTTGGATTAATGTAAAATAAGAACAACTTTTTCCATATTATAATTTTTTTAATGAAGTAAAGTGCCCTTGAGGTGGGTTAACTCATATGTTAACAGTAACTTTAGGTCTTAAGGTTTCAAAATTTTTTAGAAGTGAGCAAGTCGAAGTACACTTCTTTTTTAGAACTGGTAAATCTTGAGTTGAGACTGGCTGTTTTTCATTTTTTGCCAATATTCAGTCTCATTTGTTCTTGATTTTGTAAAAATTTTGAGAGCATCGATGTCAATTTCAGCGGGCATGTTTGAAACACTGTTTAATTCTTATAGCTCTGTCTGCTTAAGACTTAAGTGAAGGCTTTTTTCTTGCTTTTGCAGCGTCGTAAACTTGCAAAAGCAAAAAAGCAAGCCTTTTTCAAGTTGAACAACTGCCGAAAAAATTTCTCAATTGCTTGCGCAGAGCAGCAGTGCTTTATAACCTTGAATAGTTGCAATTTTGCTTGTAAACACAAGAAAATCACTGAAATTTTATCGTTTTGAATTAGCACGAATTTCAGTTTCTTTGATTAGTTTGAATTTTTTTTTTTTTTGGCTTGTTTTCTGTTGAGGCAGGCACTGTTTTTAATTTGTTCTTAAATTTTGAGCAAAAATGAGCCTCGTGTTTTAGAAAATCGTTCTTATAAAAGGAGAGTGTTACTATTTTTGTCAACTGGCACTACTCAGCATTTCTTTATCAATCAAAACAGCAAATGGTTTTCAATGCAATTCGCTTTTTTTTAGCAGTCTAATAGCAAACATTGCGACAATTTTAATTAATTTTCAGCAAAAATTTGCATGAGTTAGAAGTTTTCAACATTTCGCCATTAAATTTCTGAACCAAAAAGATTTCTTGCGCGCTTAAAGAGTGCTTCAAGATCCTCTTTAAGTTGGCGAGGAAAATGTGACGTTTTTTTATACGAATTGCTTTCCGCAATCGCTCGAAGAAATTTAGCGAGAAAGAATGACGTAACGGATTTCGCAAGGCTTTACATACACGTGCAAAAATGACCTCTTACGTTTAGCGAGTATTTTGTTCGTTAGCGCCTCTTAAAAAAAAACTCGTTATTAAAGCGAACGAAGAAATGTCTGTCATGTGCCCCCTGGTTCGGTGAAATCTTTCCAATCCATGTCGTCTGCGTATATCATCTTGCAACAATGAATCAAAAGACATAGATCGAACATTTTGAATTAAGGTGTCGGGAGCATTGTGAAAAAAAGAAAAATATTTCATATATTGTCAAGCTGTTCCGCCAGGAGACAAAAATAACAGAGCCTTTCGGTTTCCAGTCAAGCTTCCACACCTGCTCCCTTGTTTTACGGCACACGGTGAAGGCACCTAACTGTCCATCTCAATGCTTAATAGCAGTGATGGGCACAGCGGCGCTGCTAGCGCCGCTACTTTATCAGAAGCGGTAGTGGCAGCGCCGCTGTTTTTTTTCATCACCTGCGAAAAGCGGCAGCGCCGCTGTTTTTTCAGTCAAAAAAGCGGCAGCGCTTCAGCGCTATTTTTTAAGTACATTTTCTGCCGCTACTGCTAATAAACTTCTTCCAAAACTTTTTTGATTTCAATTTTTATGCGTTACCGTTTGGAGTCTTTACAATTTTTTTTCACTCTGCTCTTGCTACTGCATTATTTTAGTTTAGTAGAACAAACAATGCTACCTTTGTGACGTTTTGTCGTTGCTTAATAAAGGCGAGTGTTGTCTTACGTGGGCCTTTTTTTTCTGAACCAAAATTCAACAAATAATGTGGTCTGGTAGCGGGCCAAATTAAACTCTGTGTGTAAATTAACGTACAAATCAACACGGTACGTTGGTAAAGTTTATCAGTTGTCATCGTTTTGAGAAAATTGCAAGCTTCTGAAACTTTGCATAGAACAACACCAATCATTTTTGATGGAAGAAAGTAGTAAGTAGACAGTCGGTGTAACGTCGCTTATGTTTTCTTGTTTATACCTGGTTTCGAACACTCGCTCTACTGCATTTAGCTTTTCGTATATATTTGGCTGCTAAGGATTTCCAATGATGTAATGCTACACAACGCACGTGATGTCATCGATTAAGCGTTTTATCGCGCCTTTTCTACTGTATGCAAATTATCTATTGCGCAACTTTTTGAAACTGTTTTCTTGAATTTTCGCGCTATAACTCCTTTGTTCTGGGTCAGTCAAATTTGGTTGTAGTCGAGGAAGGACGTTAAATTTTTACACTCAGAATTACCGAGAATCTTTAAATTTGAAATTATTAAGTATCGGATTGTTTCAGAAATTTAGCAAGCTTTGGAGTTTCAGAATTGCAGTCCTTCCTCGAGGTCTTAAGCTTGTCCTGGGTGGGTCCCATCTTATTTATATTTGGACCTTTTGTCCCCTGAGCTGTTGCTCAAGTTTGAGAATAATTATTTACTGGACTATTGTCCTCTCTTAGCAAGTGTTTCCGTACCGTTTCCCGGGGGCCCACTTCAGAGACTGCGTTCTTTGAAGACTTCGGTTGGAGTTAAAGCTTACTGTCTGCCTGAAGACGAAACCATCGGTGAGTTTGGTTTTTATTGCAATTATTCTGATCAGTATTCTCAGTCTGATTCTTAAACCGTAATTATACTCTAGTTGTTACTTTCTGTTTGGATATTTGGCGTACTGTATGTGTTCAAATTGTCGGAGTTATTTGGTGCTGCGCAGTAATATTTACGTTCGTTTTTGATTCCGAAATTGCTAATTGGCGTACTTTCTACAGAAACCGTTGACAATATAAGAAGAATAGTTAACGCGTGTAGAGGCGTCAGATACGGCAGACAGAAGAGATTTCGCGTCGTCTACAGTCGGTTTCTGACACTCCCTTCTTACTAGTAAGGAATGCACATACACACCAGACAGTTGATTTTGATGCAGGTGTTCTTTGCTATTGTCAAGAGATACTGTTTGAAATCGGTTTTATTGAAGAAATGAAAACTAATTGTGGTAATAAAGAGGTGCCACAAACCTTTTTCTACAATTCCGAATTCCTTTTATTCGCGAAAATACGTTTTAATCCGTTTGACTAGTACCACAGGTGGGCAAGTTAATGCAAAACGTTTGCTTCGTTAACCACTAGTCCATTAACAAACTTCACACCTCCGTTAGCGTTAATCCGTTATTTTCAGCTTTAATTAACGGAAGTTAATACAGTCCGTTAATTCGTTAACATTTTGCGTGTAATTTACATTTTTGTTATTTACTCGCTTCTAGAACACGTATTGACGATGTTGAGCTGATTGTAAAGAAATATTATTTGCTATGGTGGTCTTTTTGTGTTTTAGAAGTTAGCCTACATCTTACAGTCTAATCTAATTTCAAGATAAAAACAAGTTCAAGTGCATTAACGAAGCTGCAATCGAAAAACCTCTGGAAATTGCGAACAGCGATAATTAATGGACCTATGAGGCTGCAGCTTATTATTTGCTACAAACAAGAGCTCTTTTCTTCGCTTTCTTTGATAAAACTCGAGCTAATACGTACTAAGTGTTACCAGTGCAAACTGGTTTGTACCGGTACGATGAATGAATGGTGCTAGATGTTAACGACAAAAACCTTTTCGGAAGTGAACAGAACTTAACGGAAGTTAGGTTTGTCCGTTAACGTGAAAAAAACTTTTTAACGGATTAACGAGTTAATGAAAAAGTTAGCTTCGTTATTA
Source organism: Trididemnum nubilum (assembly GCA_963965965.1). Taxonomy (NCBI): domain Eukaryota; kingdom Metazoa; phylum Chordata; class Ascidiacea; order Aplousobranchia; family Didemnidae; genus Trididemnum; species Trididemnum nubilum. The sequence goes on from OZ014483.1 coordinate 26,257,690, forward strand.
ACGGATAAACGATTAACGGACTTGTGCCCACCTATGCTATAGCACTATTGGCAACCCTGCTTTTCGCAATTTTGTAAAATCACAAAAGGCGTACTATACTGTAGATCAGTACTAGTAGATTAGGATTACAAGTTCCAGTGACAATAGCCAAGTTTTCAGATTTGGTAATGGCTAGGCTACTCACTGCAACTAGTTAATTTTTCTTAGTTTGCAATGATTTTTGCAAAATTATGTCGTTTGTAATGTCACAAAATTGCGAATGCAGGGTTGGCAATGGTACGGAGTCAAGCGAATTAAATCGTATTTTCGCAAATAAGGGAAATTGTGGAAAAAGTTTAGGGGCACCTCTTTGTCACCTCAAATAGTTCTCATTTCTTCAATAAAACCGATTTTGAGCAGTATCTCATTAACAAAAATGCGATAGTTACAGTTCGATAAATAGCTGTAAACTTGCAACAGGCCCGACGCCACGAGGGTCATTCCGGGGCCGTGCCCGCACAAATCACTGCTTGTGCCCCCAAACAAGAATTGTATCCCCCAAACGAGAATTGTGCCCAAAAGAAATTAACAGGCTCGGTGCCAATGAAGTGCAGTTTGAGCCTCGAGGCCTGAGACTCCCAAGATACCAGTTTTTCACCTGTTTGTTTTTTGGAGATCACCTGTTTTCGGTCGGAAAAACCGCTTGAATTTCGATGAAGACCCTTTTTCTTTTTTTGGAGATCACTTGTTTTCGGCCGGAAAAACCGCTTCAATTTCGGTCAAGTTCTAAAGAAATAATTTGAGAGTGGGCCATGGAAAATTTCAAAAGCAGAATGGGGCATGGTTAGAAAAAGGTTGGGAACCACTGATCTAGAGATAAATACACCTTGTTAGCTTGCAATAAACTTGTTTTGCAATGTTAGTCATGTGATGACAAAGAGGTAGCTTTTTTTTCGATGATCTTACAGCCAGCACGCTACTATTGTCAATTATGTGTTCAACTGTACAACAACTTTTAACTTTGATAAAGTTGTTAATAATGAATTAATTGTAAGTATTTGACGGTTGATAAAGATGCAGTTTTTACGATAATTTCATTTAATTTTGATTCTGGAGATGGGCTATAGTGCTTGACTGTTTAATAAAACGATTCGAATCATCCGTACGCAAGCAATAATACTATATTCGTGACAAATGTCTCAAAATTTAACCGATCAGTGTTCGAGTAGATAGAGAGTCTGCTGCTAAAACGATAGACTCAGTTTTCATTCCCGGCAGGTCAAACTAAAGCCTATAAAAGTAGTATTCACAACTTCCCTGTTTGACGTTCAGCAATAAAAAATGACAGCGTCACTGGGTATGTGGCAACTTGACTCGAAGACCGAAAGGTCCATTTGCTCTCTCCTGTCCAAAGCAACTCGGAGAATAAAGATGCAATTACAATACGCTTTATTGCTCAAATGCCGCCTATTACGCAATGTGTAGCAATCTCAAAACAAGATTTTATGCGCAGTCGTTCAGAAACCGATAAGTTTTGCCCTGTTTGCCCCGATAAGTTTTGCCCTTTTTGCTTTCGATGAATGCTACGATTAGACGCAGAGATTTGAGTTAAGGTAAGAGTTATGAGCCAACACTTTTAAATTTACATTTCAATTTCAAAACAGATAAGGCGCACCAAATGCTTTATTTATTTAAAAATTGGTAATTCGCACCGAAGAATTGCATTGGTGATAGCATGAAAATAGATCATTCATTTATTGTAGTGCTGGCGAAGACACTCGAGGCTTAGTATAAATTGGTATTCAGGCAATGACTCGACGTGGCCTCGAAGAATATTGAACAATCTTGTGAAATGAGATTAAAATAAAAATATTTTTACTCCAAATTTTAAGTTTGTGGCTCTGGTAGTTTTGGAGTTTTCGTACGTAGGAAAAAGTTCTCAACTGAAAGAAAGAAACATAAAATAAAAAAAATAAAAAAAAAAACGGAAATAAAAAAGAGAAGAAAGTGTCGAAATTCCAAAAATTTAAATGTAGGAGCTGAAACCACATTGGCCCAGGCGCTTCCAAATTTGAAAATTTTATTCTCCCGCAATTAGTTTTTGAGCTAGAGCGGTTTGAATCTCCGATCAGCTTTTCAATTTTTTGGCTTGGAAACCCCTATCACGTGACCGATTGCCCCCAAAATTTGCTCAAAGGTTGCTCTATAATTCCCTATTTAAGTTCTGAATTTCAATTTTTACCGTTAACCGCTTCGAAGTTATACCAATTTCGGCCTCTGGTGGCAAAAAATCCGTTAATTTTACCCGAAAAAAAACAAAAGGACTTCCAACGCAAAACGTCGCGGAAATCCCATTGATGCCTACTACAATTATTTTTCCGTTTGAAAATTTGATTCTGAAACGACCTTGAAACTTGGCAAAATCTTTTTTACTTTTTTGGTCTTTACCAACATTTGTCTTGAGAAATTTGTGTCTGACCTTATTTCAGAATTTATGACGGCCTGCTGGGACTGTGCTGGATCGAACTGTTGCCCGCGTAACCGGACAGATTTTCGAGCCCTGATTTGAGCAAATGATAGAACAAGCAATTACAAACTGTTGTTTGGCCATTTTTGGTATTTTTTTGGGAAGATTCGGATTAACTTTTTTGGTAATAAATCTCAAATTGTGTTGTCTTGTTACTTTCGGTTACTTTAATTGTCTACGTCTGAAATTAATGCATGGATAACATGATTTAGCCGTGACTTTAGTGTCCCAATCTTGCTGCAAAATGTGATTATACACCCAGCAGCGTAAAGGAGATTGATTGCACACTTCTGACGTTTTCAATGCTTTGCTTTTGGCAAAAAAACGTTCCGCATCTCCTTTTTTACCGAAGCTATTTATCTATGCAAAACAAGTTTAATTTTCAACTCATGCAAAAATTGATATAAGTTGTAGCCTAATTGTTGTCGAATGCGCAGTGCGCAACTTTGATCTTATAAAATACAAATATCGAATCAAATCTTTCGTAATACACGCTGTATTACGCCGAATCGTGTAACAAGCTAGCGGGGCCCATCTCCGCGTCATTGCGCCCGGAAAACATAGCTCCTTTCGGAGGAATGTTGCAGCGGTGGCGAGCGTTTGGCAACACCATGTCTGATTTGACAGGCCAAAGATTTGAATCTTAGATCCCCGGCTCCAGAGACGAACGCGTTACTGCTCGCCCAACTGGCCGGTTAAATAGAATTACACCAACTCGAAATTCAAAAATCAAAATATACCAATTGAAACCCCAACCGTTTATTTTGTCGAAACCGATAGCATTAAGAACATTCTGAGAATCATATGGACATTTTTACATTCTTGATGAGTGATGTTTTCCTTTTGCAGCGAATTTTTGTCCCAATTGGGCAAAATGCAGTAAAAAAAGCTGTTAAGTGCAATCAGGGCATGGTATGGAATGAAATGGAAGACGATTTTTCCATATTCCATACTGGCAATTTTCTTCCATTCCATTTCCATTCTATACTAAAAATCTTCCATTCCAGATTCCATTCCATACTAAAATTTTCTTCCATATTCCATACCAAAGAAATTTTAGACTGGAAGCAATGCAACGCATATTTTGTTGCTTTGCACCTTTGGAATGTTGTAAGCAACCATTCGTGAAGGTGTGCCAACAATACTATGATGCCACTTCCGGGATCTGGTATACATAATGCACATGGTTTAATGCATAGGCGTAGCCTGGATTTTGAATTGGGGGGAGGGCTAAACCGCAAATCATGCAATGACGTCATCAGAAGTTGTTGAAAAGAGGGACTTTTTATGGGACAAAAAATGAAAGGTCAAAAGCTGGCGTCTGATTTGGCTCGTAACCTGGATTTGCTATAGAGGAAGGACTAGAACCGCAAATTAAAAATTTGTCTATCCTATGAAAATTGGGATACGTGGTGAGCAAATTAGTGCAACTCAAACATGTCACAGAGGGGGCATGGGGGCGGATCCCCCAGCCGCTGGGCGATTTTTTTATATATTTTTTGGAAAAAAATGGCTATTTTAATGTGATTCGGATCACATTTCGCTCGTTTTCAGAGCCATTTGAGAGAACAAAATTTTTGATGTTTGAAAGCCAATTGAACAAATCACTCCCTTTACTTCAGATCATGTCCAAAACACGTTTAAAGTCTTGCATTTTGGGATTAAGTTTTGCGACTTGGCCCAAGTCAGGAAAATCAAGGTACATTGCTTTCTGTAACATTTTTAGCATTAAATAGTGCACTCGAAGATTTGCCTTTGAAGATTTTTGTTTTGTCATGAAAATAACCAGTTTTAAGAATAAATGTACGACCGAATATATGTACGACCAGGGGCCCAAGCACCCTCGATTCAAATTCAATAATTTGTTCAATAAGCATTTCCCCTAACTAGCTTTTTTCAAAAGCATTTTGTCGCGTGAAAACTGACAAGATGGAGGTGGATTGTTATTTGAAGTTGGTAATTTAAAGTTATTTGAAATTGGTACATTAAATGCCATAATTGGTTACTAATAATGTTATTGTAATATAAAAGTTAGCTGAGGGCCTAAAACATATTATTGCATAAACAAGTTAGATGAGTGCCTGCGATTGCACCTTATAGAACAAAAACACTGAATTTCTCCCGGCTTGTACATTTAAATTGGTTGGTAAAAAATTAAATTGAGAGGACATGGGCCCCCTGGTCGTCAATATAAGTTATTGCTAATTGCCACTGTTGACATGTACTGTTGCACTCCAAAAATGCTAAAAAGAACTGAATAAATAGGCTTTGTGTCATCATTTTTATCATTGGTAGCTTTTCAATGGGGCAGGGAGAAGGCAGAGAGCCCGGTCCTTCTGGCTATACCTATGGTTTGGGTTTAATGACTACCGTACAAATTTGCCCTCACATCAACTAGAACATTTACCGTAATAGAAATACCAAAGTTTAATATCAAAAAGAATTACTATAAGCTCAAAAACTAAAAATATATATAAAATTAAGCTGAAACGAGGATGAAATAGCAAATACGAGTTTTAGTGACGATGTAAGAAAACAAAATTTACGACTGGGCAAGTCGTCAGCCTCAAAATAAAAAAAAACAACAAGTCAAATCTATCAAGGTCGTCAACTGTAATTGCAATTTACTTACAATGATGCAATACGTACACTGTTTGCGCAACGTACACAACCAAAGTACTGCGGTTTGTCGACAAATAATATGCGAAGATATTGAAGTTGAATACTTCTGTGACAATATTATTGTCACTACCCGACATCGGTACGTATTTTTCTGTAAATACAATGCACAAAATCTAGTATGGAATTGGTATGGAAGTATGGAAGATTGTCTTCCATTCCATTCTTGAAATCTTCCATTCCATTCTGGCATCTTCCATATTCCATACCGAAATTTCCGTTCCATTTCATTCCATTTTCCATTCCATACCATGCCCTGAGTGCAATGTTACCAACGTGGACATGTGATTCATCTCTGCATTATGTACCCAGCAAAAACAAGCCTTTGCAAACTATTAGGGCTTTTCAAATCATCAACTTTTAGGCTATACAACAACTTTTAGCTGTAACCTTGTCGTCCATAACAGCTATTCTGCTGGTTATCGTAACTAAAACATAGTGAAACCTACTTTTTTTTATCTGATTTTTTTCTCAGTCTAACAGGCACCAAACTGTTAATCGCTTCGAGTTCAGGCGTTGCGAAGTTGGTTTGCGGAGGTTCGAGGCCTCAAGCTCGATAAAGTTACAGTTAAAATTACTATTGAGTTTGGTTTGATTTTAAAGCAAGAGTTACGGTGATGATACCAACTAACTTAAAGTTAGCATTAAAGTTAATTTTCTTAGTTGTCATTTCATGACAAGTTTTGCTAAGGTTACTGCTGATTCAAAGATAATCAGGTTATTGATTAGTGATTGCAAATTGATTCTGAATCTTCAGTTAGCAACGACCGATGTATCTAAACGGCTCTCATGCTACTAAGATAAGCTTTCCGACGCCTATAAACTGTCTTTGCGCATCAGACCGCGCTTCGTAGTTCCCATTTCTTAACAGACAAATTTTCATGGCTACTCGGTACAAACTTTTATTTTCTGCTTATTTCCTTTTCTTATAATTATATTTACAAAAGTCACTAATAGTACATGGAGTGCAACTAACCGCTGAGCATCACGACAAAAACTTGAGAAAAAAAAGGGCGTTTTTTCAGTCTGTCTTAAGTTTGATTAATGAGTTGGCAGGGACTAGATCACGAACTGATCATTAAATTTGCGACAAAAAGCTAATTTTAGTTCGACTTATCAGTGGCTGATCGTAACTTCAACGTCTGCTTTACGCATTAAGAGCTGTTACCGGTAAATAATATTAAGAGCCCGGTAGATAATACTTGATTAGTAAAAATGAGTACTTGCTAAAAAGTTCATGGATTCATCAATGTCCTTGTCTAGATTTATTATTCTTCTGTGCAAAGAAAAAAAAACAATAAAAAACTAACAATATTGTTGTACAAAGCCGAATACCGTCTGGTGATATCGAATTACTGTTTTCCGCAATAGTGCAACAGTTTAATTCCGAACACTACCATATATGGTTTAATCAGCTTTAATAACGATTTAATAAACAGAGATTATTCTAAAAATAAACGCAATACTAAACAATAGCTTGTTCTTAACTGAACTTAAAATCACGATTCACGGAACGTATCTATTAGCCTCATTCATAGTTACCAGTGGAGGGCAAATTACTGCACAAAAGTAATGAAATTACTTCACTAAAAATTACTTTTAAAAAGTAATGAAATTATCGTAGTCGTTACTTCTCAGAAAAAGTATTACGTAATTTGTCGTTACAAATTACAATTTACTTTAAATGAAAGATTCAGCCACAATGACAGCGGTCTGCGCCAATTTTTCTAATAAGGCTGTGTGAGAGAAAATGTTGCATCTCGTCTATGATTCAAGCACCATTATGATACGCATATGCAATAATCAATCAGATGATGGCTTATATTATGCTGCCACACCAAGGTTCAGCGTAAAAGAATATTATGTTAATTACTTAACCTGAGTAAGTACAGACTTGTTTGAAAACTAAGCAGGTTTTGAACTTCGGATTATCTGTTTCCGTGGTCAAAGATTATATCATGACTCTTCGGCTATTGTGGCTTTTTTGTTGCGCTAAAGCAAGGCCTTCAACACCAAAGTCATTAAGCAAAATCGAGCAATAAAAATGTAACAATTTTGGTTCATTCAGAATCTGAAGTAATCTCTTCAACATCAATTGCAGCATTACAACGCTCAGCAGTTGGTCTTGATCTCGAGTCTAGGCTTACTCGTATTATAGACGCAAACTAGTCCATTTTTTTGTGACAATCTTAATAATATTATCACACTTTTGGTAATCCTACCATCGTAAATTCTTTTAAACTTCTTATTTTAATAGTGACACCAGTATTACTGTGACTTTTCGTTGCTAACACTATTACTACTGTATAAGTTTATAAAAATAGATGTCAGAAAGACTTAATTCTAACATTCTAATCGCTCTTTACATATTTATCTATTTGAAAAGTTGATAGGTGGTACAGAACTTGTGAATTGCTGTGATTAAAATTCGAAGATATGAACAATTTAATCAAAGCGTTATTTACAGTATCTATGTTCTTTCTTCTGATATTATTTGAATTGCATTGCACAAAATGTTTCCAATTTTTTGTTGTACGGTAGCTGGCTAGTTGCTATGACAAGAATTTTACTTATTGCCGCGGAAATGGAGCTATATATTGCTATTCAGTTACTGACTTACGCTTTTCGCGCGAATTTGGAATGCGACACTACGCGGTCATAGATACTGTAAATGCTAACTCGAAATACTCTTGGAACAGGCCTGCACAAATTGCTGCAGTACAAGAGCCATAACAACGCAGACCTACTTGTTGCGGGCCGTGTGCTTTGCTATTTTAGCTACCACCGTTACGGCGAAACGTCTTGTGATTGTGGAAAAGTAAAAAACAACCGCTACCTCTTTACCGGCATGCCAAAGCATCTAATTGTGGCATTTTGGTAGCAGTAGCTACACTAACTCTGGTAGCAGTAGCACTTTCACTGCTCGAAGGTTTAAAATAGTTTTGTTCAGAGCGAAAATTGGTACCTGAACTTTATCCTTTAAGCAGTGGCATCGGTAGGAGGGGGGCAATTCGCCCTGGGTGTCACCATTATGGGGTGACACCATTTGGGGAGACATGATATTATAATGTGAAACCATAACTCCTCCAATTTGTGGTGAATACCTTTCTTTTTTCACTTTGTTAGGTCCCTATCCTCATTTGGACCGAAAACCCACTGATTTTGCGTTATTTTGGTCTTCACATACTTTTAGACCGAAAACCCATTCATTTTGCAGCAAAGATTTTTTTTTTGGTCTTCACCTATTTTTGGACCAAAAAAAGAGTGCCACCACGAAATTCCGCCCTGGATGCCATTATGCTTAGCAAAGCCACTGCCTTTCAGTCCTTTTTCATTAGCATCTAATTCAGCGAGATTCGGATGTTGGGATTCAAAATGGCGTCAAAGATTATAGTCTTTTGGAACTGAATCCACGTTTCTGTAAAACTAAACACATTGCTTTTAAGTTTACAACTGTTAACAAGTGTTTGTTTGTCCAGTTTGAGTTAAACGCACTGCCTTCTCTTTCGATGATTCTTTTCTTGTTTTTAGTCATTGTGGTATGCTGCACAAGCAGGCGCGTAGCCAGTAATCTGCAATTGGGGAAAGGGGGGTGTTGTGGAGATTCAGGGCAAAAAGGTCTTTACCTGAAATTGGAAATTTTTGTGTCCGCATTCTCTTGAAATCAAAAAACAGCATATGCTGAATGCCAATGGGGGAGGGCTTTTGTTTATTTCAGTGCAAAAATCAGCCTCATAAGTGCAAAAAACGTGGTATTTTCCATATTTTGCGTGTCAATAGTGGGTGCTTTATTACCCTCCTCTGGCTACGCTACTGTACACAAGGAACACAACAAACTGAAAGTTACTGAATTGCTTACAAATAAAATAAAAGAAAAAATGCTGGTCAAAAAAGCACACGCCGTAGATTTCAGTTTTACGCACATACACACAGTTGAATAAGCTATCCCATCACAATACGACAAATATGAATCGCTTGAAGAGATTATGCTTGAGAAATCATTTCTAGGACCGCAAAAAAAGGCTTCGCTAGGCTGCGTATTGTGCATGCCCAATCTAAAAAGTCTAGATTATTGAAATCTTCAGATCGATACCCGTTGCAGTATTAACATGCTTGACTTTTTTTTATCTTCACTATTACACGTCTAACAGCATTTAATCTGTTAGTACTAAACAAAAAAAAAAAAAACTTTTGAAATCAAACCAGTGTATAGAACTTAATTATATTACACTTAAAAGAGCATTCAAGTCAAATTTTTCAGTCTTGACTAAATTGTTGGGAAAAGCCTCAAATGCATCTTCAACAAATTTGAATTTTCTACGTCTTCTTGTTCTCAAGATATTGCAGTTCAAAATTAACGGTTTTCCTCTTATTTCAGCGTTGCCATTTTGCCAGTATTGTGACAGAAAATAAACTTAAAGCAGTTAATTTACAATTCGGACACTTAACTTTGTTCAAGAATTGTTGAAAATTACAAGCATGAAGCAACTTTTTGAAATTTTGTCTGTAGTTGGAAACCCTGGCAAAATTTTTAAGCCGAAAAAGCTTTTCTAAGGGGAAATCTAAATTGTCATATCTTTTGAAAGGAAGATCGTAAAACGCTCGAATTTGGTGAAGTTGGTCTTCAAATTTGTCAAAATTTTTTGAAAGAAAATCAGCAAAAATATTTTTGACCCGAATGCCCTTTTAAGCAAACCGACACCAAAATATAACTGCAAAATTATAAAACTTGACCGTAATTTTTCTAATCCTATAGCGCTTGTGCTGCTTATCTTTAAACTTATCTATCATATTCATCGTCTGTTTTGATGCACAAAAAGGCTTGCGACCAATGGCACGACCATGCATCGTTCTTACACACAAACTGTTTTGATTGGTTGGAAATCTAATAAAAGCAGGCAATCAAGTGTTCCTCCTCAGTAGTGCCAGAACGGCGATGCCATCTTAAACACGTTGCCTACTGATACACTGCGCGTTGTTTCAACTGTAAATACTTTTTTGTGATCTACAACTTGTCTTTAAGTAACATTTAAAAAGCGATTTGTTATTAGTAGTTTTAACACCTCTAAAAAGGTAGTAAAATTACCACAAAAATTACGTTTTTAAAGAAGTAGTTTCATTACTGCAAAAATTACTAAAAAAGTAATTCTTTGCTGTAATTCGTTACTTTAGTAATTCGTTACTGCCCACTACTGATAGTTACGCACTATACGTTAGGCTTCGAGGTCTTAACCTTAGTTGTAACCGAACCCTAAGACTATTTTTCAAATTTCTTTACCAACTAAAAAATTCGTGCTTAAATAGTCGTTAAAGGTTCCTAAACATTTCAATGCTAAACGCCTCGACCCGAATTAACCAAAACAATTGTTGACAACTTACTCCAGCACTCATATCATAACTCCTAAAAATTTTTTCGCTAACATCAAGTGCTCATTGCGGTCGGCCGCGAAAGACGTCAAGCTTTTTTAGTGCGGTATGATGTTGCACTTCTATTATTTTGTCATAGTCAGTATGACTAATACCAGCGGTTACGTCACAAAAAAGAGAACTAAGTTGCGCTTATACGGCTGAGGAAAACAGTGTTGTATTACTGAAACTTCATCTATATAATTTTGGTAAAATACTAACAACGTTAACCCTATGTATTTTATACGTGAGGGAGCTTTTTTGCCGTTCAGAAAAAGGCTTTTTATTTCTAATCAATCTGGCTGTAAGTTAAATTCATTCACAAATAACTTCTGAAAATTTGAAGTTGCTAAAGTAACGGGAAGTTTCCCAAGTTTGAGGTTTCCCAAAATCGGAGCATTTTTTGGTCAATGTTTTAAATGGCGTCAAAAAACATTTTTGCGACATACCGTATTTGACGGCATATAGGACGCACTTTTTTCCAAAATTTTGGCTCAAAAAATTGCCCTACGCCTTACATGACGTAAGTAATGCTTTTTTTTTCCTGAATCTGACCTGCTAAAATGAGGTGCGATGCCCGTGCGTCCTATATGCCGTCAAATACGGTAATTAACCTGACTTTGGCATTTTATGATTTAGCATCAAAAAAAATAACTTATGTTCAAAATTTGAACCCCTTACGAAGTAATTTTTTCAAAAATATGGCCGTGACGTCATAATGACGATGCTATCAACTCAAAACTTTGTCCTTTAAAAAATTTTGTTGAAGCCCAACCCACATACCTACTATATAATTTTATGATTCAGCATCAAAAAATAAACCTTTGTTAAAAATTTGAATCGCTTATGAAGTCATTTTTTCAAAAATATGGCCGTGACATCACAGTAATATTGCTATCAACTCAAAAGCTTTCCTTTTAAAAAAAATTTGTTGAACCCCAACCCACATACCAAATTTGGAGTTCTCATGACTTTTGGTCCAGGAGTTAGATAGGGATCATTTGTGAACCTACCCAGCGTAAAATGCGTAGGTCAAATAGCCCTTTTGAAACAGGGTTAAAGAAGGAAATTCCTTTTGAATATATAGAGATCACTCAATTATCTACAAACATAGAAGAGAAACTGCTCAGCAAAATTAAGCTATGAAGTATTTCTTTCAATGTCTGTTTTTCTGCCTTCAGTACAGAACAGACCCGAAAGTTTGTTTTGTTGCGCAACAGCGTGAAGGAAAATGACGGTCAGTGAGTCAAGCTCAGTCTGAACTAACGCACCGGTAACTGTAGGTACCGGTTTCGAAGCAAGTAAGTTAAAAAAAGATAGCGTGTCGAAGCTCAATTTAACCCGCAAACTGTTACACTTTTTGAACTCGCCCTTTTTCTTTTTGAAAGACTCACTAGTTTTTTCTCCTGTACATAATCAATTAATCACCCAGCAGTTTTACAGCAGAGAGTGTAGCAAGATTTTGTAACCAAGATAAGCTTATGTATATTTATTTCATTTGCTGCAAATCATACGACTCTTAAGCGCAAGTTTACAAAATTATCTTGGTGGCAAAAATTTTTTGGTGCAGTTTGTATCACCGGGATAAGTTCGTATCAAAGTTAATACATACAATGTACTATTTCATGCTGTAACTTTGATTATATGTTTTTATATTTAAAACGAAACTTTTTCGACCATTGTTTCGTGCTCATCAGATTGGAATGTAACATCGTTCTTTCAATATTTGTAGTAATGTAACTGGTGGCAGCTTCAATTGAAAGCCATGATATTTTCTCTTTGTCTATACTGGCTTTCGGTATCGACTTTAATTGTTCAATTTTTGATACGGTATTGTGCCACCATTAGTTTTGTTCACATTGTAAGTTAGTGATTGCAGATTTAATTGCAATTTTTGTCTGTCACATGCACTTCCACTCAGCCTGCGATCATTCCAGACCTCTCACCAAAATATGTGTTTGCAACTCCCAAAAATATTTTTGAAGCAAATGTATTAGTCATCATTTATTAATGAAGGTATCTTCAAAAAGCTTCGCAAATACAGTTGGGAAGAACGCTTTTAATTAAAGTAAAAAAAACTTGCTAAATCCTTCGTTCTTAGCTTTTTCAAAAGTTTTTTGATTGAAGGAGCAGCCAAAATACAATGACAATTGAGCAAGGCGATAATTAGCGCTGATGGTACCTTTTTGTGTGAAATATATTACTTTGTTTTTAAAACGATAGCTTGATAGGCCGATACTGTACAACCTTTAATTTTAATATTTCTCTTAGTTTTGTAATCCTTGCGGGTGTCCGCTGCAGTCTAGTTTACAAATACTTGAGGTCTATAAAAGTACTTTGTTTACGACATACTACCTAACTTCCAACAAGAATAATCTTATTCCTGCAAATTTTAAAAACATTGAATAGAAATTTTTTTACTTAAATGGGCAATTGGACATTAAACGTTAATTAAAAAAAATTATTCTATGCCAAGCAAAATCTTACATTTTTTTAAACATTTTCTTGATATCAAAATTTGGCCACTTCTACATCGAAAAAAATTTGTACTTATTTTTCCTGCTATCTTTTGCATTCCTTTCATTTTAAAAATAATTCTTGAATCGCTGATACGCGACTGCTGTTGTTGCCATGGTTTGGAAGCTAACTCAAACGTTATCTAGTTATAGACCTATCACTAATATAGCTCTTACCACCATTAGCAGCCTACCAGGCCCATTGCCAGTAGATTTTTAACTGCTTATAGCCTAGCCTAACTGTTTTTAGACAAAGTTTTACTCTTAGAATTGCAACAAACAACTACTAAACTGACTTAGTTAATCAGTAGACTATTCTAGCCCACCTGTTCTAGGCCTTTGTTTCATTTCTTCCCAAGACCAGCAAATTGCATATGTTTTTGCTAAAAGTAGCAAATTCAAAACAATATAAGTATATTTAGAACAGACCACACTAATAAAATTAAAAACACTATTTCTGGAAGTACCGACCAGCACAACTGCAAAACAATATAAGGGTATTTTTTATAATAATTTAAAAACCAATTTATCTCATCAAAGTCTCAGAAGAAACTTGCAGAAGCCCATGCTATCCTGAGATCTACAACCTGACAATGTTCGCTTAAAATCACTGATGCAAGTTTGATGTTGTCAATTTGTCATGTTGCCACAGCCGAATTTCTTCCCGTCAAGTCAAAATCTTTCCCGTTAAAGCTATTTAGCGTCAAATAATGAAAAAACGGGCAAAAACTTTGGTAATTAATTATTTTTCGCATAGCTGCAGTAGAGTTAAAATTCAAAAATTAGATTTCAATTCCCATTTAACTACCAAACAATCGAAAGAAATCATCCAGAAATATTGCAATAAGCAAGCGGCATTGTGTCTGTACATAGACATGCTATGACTCAGTGTCTGTAATTGGTGCAACTAAATAAACTACAATTCATATGACATAGTCTAAAAAATTAGTAATGAATTGGCATTTTAACTGCTGTAAGTGAAATGCTTTAAATATGTATGACCGTTTGACCTTTGAAGTATATGATGCATGTTTCGCTATAACGCTATTGAAAAATCGTACCTAAGCAAAATTATTTTCCAGAAAGTGTTATGATGTCGTTCTTGACAAGTTTCGTGAATATTTTTTTGCATTTTGTTCAACGTTTTTTTATATATTTTTAGTACTCTTTCACTGCTGCGTAAAAAGATTTTTAAACTCAAAACTGGGTCTTGTATATTTCTTTTTAAAATCAAATCTTGGGGAGTCGAGCCAATGAGACATTCAATTAAGTCCCTTGTATCAAAACTGGTCGAAAGGATAAAGGCGTCATTTTTACGACGACCCTGATCGAATGATCTCTGTTCAACCCACATTCTGGTCACTTTGTTGCGTTCTTGGTTAAGGCGCTTTTCCATCATAATCTATTCTTGGTGGCTTTGAACAAGCAACAAATTCAGTGGGAAAGAATTTTAAGAAATCCGCAGGAGCATTAGGTCGCTGGAAACTCTTTAGCAGGTGCGGATTCCTCCAAGCACGAAGTAGTCCTTGCAATGAAAAGTGTGTAGATCATCCAACAGTTAGCGGCTGTAATTGATGCAATAAAATAAACGACAATTTATACAACATAGTCTAAGAAATTAGCAATGAATTGGCATCTCAATTAAGTGAAATGCTTTAAACATGTATGACCTTTCGACCTTCGAAGTATGTATGATGTATGTTTCGCTAAAACGCCATTGCAACTATCATATGACGCTTTATGTCCGGTTCAAAAAATTCAAAAGCTTTATGTCCGGTTCAAAAAAATCGAGGATCGCAGTCATGAAATGCTGGACAAATGGAGAGAAAAATCGAATGAGTTTGTTCGCAACTTCATTGAAATGTATGGTACAATGAACCAGTACAAAGACCAGATCATTGAAGCCATTTCTCCTGGGCGTGTGAGTCCAAATGAGCCGGATGCGAATCCAAGTGAAATGGAAGCTTCGCCAAACGAGTGCTTAAGGCCTCGCTCTCCGAGTTTTTTAGTGAAGAACTCAGCGCGTTTTCTGGCCGGTAAAGAATCTTCAGATGAAGATTTCAATTAAGTATTCCTAGTGGAATACTGCTAATTATGACTGTTGCGCTATTGCTGTAATGCAGCAAATTGACCAAAAGTTATTTGGTATAGGCTTTTCTCGCTCCTTTTATAATAATAGTTGAAATTCGAAGTTTTTCTTCACCCCTAAATATCGAAGTGTTCATTTTTTGTGCACTTGGAGGTGTAACGTCGAAAAGTAGTCCCCAGAGTCCCAAACCTTTTTCAAAATTCGTTAGAAAGTTCTGTAACTTTTGTTCAGTAGTGAGCAGCCTTTTTTTTAACTGTATTTGGGGCGTAACCAGTTGATTACTTCAGTGTGTTCAATTCTTCATGAATAACTAATTGGTGCAAATTTTTAAGCCATTACAAAACCTCAAGAATAGGAGCTTCAAATATTCACGGATTCCTCCAAATACAAAAGTACTTTTGCTATGAAGAATGTGTGAATCATCAAATAATTAGCGACTGACGACATCCGATGACAGGAGGTTAAATATTAAACATGTAATACAAAAACAGCTGTAAGCTTATATTGATTTAGAAGGTTTATCCGCAAACTTTGAACATTTCCCCTCCCTAAAAAAACATCGTATAATTTATTAAGACACGTATGATTTTCATTTTTTCTTCTCGTCTGACAACGGAGTTAAATTGCTGATACATCATACAATATATTTGTACAATTTTTTTGATCTACCTGATTTGTCATCTTGGACATGAACTATTCGATTGTGCTTTGCTGTTTACTTGTTCATTTATTACTGTGTTGATTTGAAAGTTTGTCAGTTGCGGTATTATCTCTATTAATTTTGTAGCGCAAACGATACCCCAATTAGCAAACCCTGTTTTTTGATGTATTTAAAAACACTCACCTAAATTAGACGTGCCAGACCTTGCCAATCACTGCTGTACAAATATGGTGCCAGTTGATACCGGTCACTACAAGCAGTCTATATTGCACTTTTGTAACGTGAAGTTGCCTGCTTGGGCTTGGCCTGAAATTAGTACTTAAAGTTATGAACATAGTTTCCTCTAATTTCTTTTCTTATCTGATTGGTTTGGCTGGAAATGCTAGGGATATAGTGTTTCATAGCGCAAATTTCAAATAATTTTAGTCGAAGTACGCTCAAGGGGAAATTCTTTCAAAAGAATGAACACTCGTAAAATTGTCTGAAATCCTCCGAAAAAAAACAGTGTCCAACTTCCCACCTAACAGGTTTCAGCTGCCGCATTAACATTCACTGTGCAGCCCATCGTCGTGCTTTGATTTTTAATGAGTTTTGCAAACTAACTTAGAAACTCATGCATTTGCCACGTTTGCTTAGCGGCTGTAATGAACAAGTTGTATGAAAATTGTTGGAAGCACACTTTCTGTTGGTCCAATTTTTTGTAGGTTTCAAGAAGTTTTTTCGTTATTGTGTGATTTGGATTTGTGGTTCAAGACTTTGTCTTGTTGCGTTCGAACAATATACTGCCTTTCTAAAATACATATCTTATTGGATTGTAAATGGGTTGAGAGCTGCAATTATGCTTTTTTTGATGTGTATATTTATAGATTTATTGTTTTGTTGTGCTGTAATAGCATAGATAGCAAATTAAAATGAAGTTTGACAAAGCTCTGTTACGTTTTCCACAACTTTAAGCTGCTTTGTTTTGTAATGTAGCTTCAGTTGTAAATTAGTTGCGATGCGAACTCCGCTAGCAAGCGGACTCCCAGGTTCAGAACGTCTGGAATCTTTTTCTTCAGTCTTACTGTTGCTCTACTGGTTTCGCCTACGTCAGCACTTGTTTTCTGTTAAAGACATTGGCCCTAAAACTTGGACTAAAGGCAAAATCGAAGGGGTTATTTAAAGTTAGGCGAATTGTATTAGACTAGATTGGCATTGACATCATCCTTTTTGACCCAGCCGTTCTAGCACAGAGAACTTCGTAAACCCAGAGAGAACACAAGACTTGTTACGTCACGCATGAATGAAACCACCGAATGCTTTCTGCTAAGCATGTGACTGCATAGAAAGTAAATGAAAGCAGAAGAAGTCTAGGCTAGACACCGAAATAAAGTTAAATACGGTATAAAAAAAATTATGGATAGGTCGGTGACAAATGACGTAGAATTTGAAAAAGTTGATACAGCCAGGGATTTAGAAAACTGGTTATTTTTTTTAAAAGAGTATGGCGATATTAGGCTACTAAAGCTTTGTTTTGGCCTTTTCACCTAAAATTTGTATTAGCTTATCCTTGCGGTCGGTGTTTCATCGCGAAGACGTAAAAAGTGAGAAGCAAATATCAAAATCTTTTTTGCTTAAGCTGTTTACTAGTTTATCAGCAAACCTGAAACGCTCGCTCTACATCCATCTCCCATCATATCTGATATTAGACCTATGTTGTTGACATACCGGTATGCATAGCACAGGCTACCTTAACTGTTTTTCATTGTGATTTTTATTTTTCAGGAAAAGCCGTTATGGCAGTATCGTCATTGTAGGCTACAAGCGTGTACAGATGTTAATAGTCTACTGTCACTCTTTTTAATATTATACCACTAGCACTAAATCGATACTATAGGTAGGCTAGCCTACTAACTGTTCTTCCGATAAAAGGCACACGATTAGCATAACGCTAATTTATTACCTTGACGTTTTCATAGACGACAATCTAAACTGGAAACAACAAATCAAGGAACAATGTTCAAAGGTAGCAAGAGGATCTTGGGCCCTTAATCAATTAAAACACTTTGTAGATGAGCAAACCTTAAGATCTGTTTACCACTGCCTCATATACTCTCATCTACAATACTGCATAAGTAGTTGGGGGACTGCTTCAAAATCAACATTAGCACCTCTCTTTATTCTGCAAAAAAGAAGCATCAGATTGTTAACTGGAAGTGGATATCGTGAGCATACTAATTCTTTGCTCTATCGAGCTAAATGCTTAAAACTCGAGGATATTTACTCTCTGGAAACTGCAAAGCTAATGTACAAAATTCACAATAATGTATTATCTTTTGCAAATTCAGATAAGTTTAACCTAATAAAAAACTGCTATACACATAAGACAAGATTGAGCCACAAAAACAACTTCTTTCTTCCAAGAACTAGAACAAGATTAGGGCAAAAGTCTCTATCATTCGCAGGAATTAAAGTTTGGAATGAAATTCCAAGCAGTATGAAAGAAGTTTCATTCTACAGATTTAAAAAAGCTGTTAAAGCTCATTTTTTATCAAACTATGAAACCGATAAAAGCTAGAATAACAGCTTTCTATCAGCAATGCAGTTGTAATTACAGGAATCATAGTTGCATATTTATGCTTTAGTTCAACAATAACCTATTCTTTGCTTGAATAGCATGAGTTTGGTGCATTCATCTATCACACATTTATTACAATACGTCATCTCTCATTTTGATGTGCCCATGAATTATTAGTAATTTTGCAATAACTGACTGAGGTTGATATATACTGGTATTGGAAATTGTACCAGTACTAATGACATATTGACAAACAAGACAAAACAAAGCTAGGAGGTTTTTTTTTCACTCCAATTGCCCACTTTAAATTCTATAAAACATAAATAAGCATTATGAACTTTATTAATTTTATTTCTATCCAATCTGTAGTTACAGCATTTTTATTTTTTAGTATGCTTAGAGTCAGAACAATTCTAATGTTGTCTTGCATTTTCTTTACATGGTGACTGTGAGTTTTGTGTATACACTGTACAAAGTGTACATATCTTTGCAATACTTTGTTTTAATTTTGCGTAAAATTTTTATCATAGAAAGTAGCAGACTGAGAAAATCTAGAAGCTGCTTTTTTTAACCTTAACTTGGTGAGGTGGCAGTAGACTTAGATGACCTTTCGGTCCTTCGCTGTCTCCTCACCAAGTGACTAAATATCGCTTTGACTCTGCAAGTTTGTGTGTTTGGTTTTAAAGGAATTTCATATTTCGATGCTTTGGTGATAGACCTAGAGGAAGTTGCAGTTGTTTCTTGTGATATGACGTCACTTGGTAAATAAATAAATATGATGATGATGATGATGATGGTGATGATGGTTACAGGAGGATAAAATATGCACTACAACAACAACAGCAACTGATTTTTGCTGTACCTAAAGATGACGAATTATTCTCGGCTTCTTGCGATATCATGGCTCAAGCTTGCGAGACCCAAGCTGATGATATCAGCCTAATAAAAATGCAAAATATTGCATAAAATACGTGAGATTTGTATAGGGCGCAGCAGCTTGAAAGCGAGCTGCCATTTATACTGAAAGCTTGATAATCGTGCAAATTGCTCATTAAAACAATGGTAGAAGTTATTAGGTAATCAGAATGAAATAACCATTAGCTAGCTGATAAAGTGTTCGAATCAAAACCAAATCAAAAATCAAATCTTCATTATACTCGCTGTATTACGCCAAACGTGTAACGAGTTTGGTGCGGCGCCCATTTCCGCTCATTACGCCTGCGGGCAGCACAGTTCCCTTCAAAAAAATATCGCAGCGGTAACTAGCGGTTAGTAAGATTTTGTCCGATTTGATCGGCTCAAAATTTGATGCTCGGACATTTTGATCCAAAGACGGTATACGTTCCCATTGGTCGGTTTCGCTTTCGAATCAGAAAATAATTGTTTTCAAACTTAAGGCAAATTTCGAAAACAACATTTTTATGGTCAGTACGTTAACTTTTAAGAACTTATTTCTACTAGTATCACACGTGTAATGTTGTGATTACTTAATTAATATTTTCCTTTAAAAAAAATTGTAAACTTTTTAATATTCCGTTATGATGTGATTATATTTGCGATTCTTTGCCTTTCTATATACGCTCATGTTCATACCTGTTAGTCCTAGCTATATACTGACGATATATTAAAGCAAAAGTCGATTCCAAAAGTGTATGTCTTAATTGTCTTTGACTGTTAATCATAGGTTTAAATGTAGCTCTAACATTCTGGACACTGTCTATAGTTCATCATTAATTTCTCAGTACATTGTTCTTAACTAAATCCCTCTTCTGCATTTGTTGTGTAGATCAGAGGTGGAATTCTAGAGAATGTCCTTGGCCTCAAAGACGTCCTCGAAAACACTTTTTGAAGTCCGAGGTTTGGCCTCGAGGGTCAAGCCCTTGGTCTCAAAGCCTACAATTCCTCGAAATTGCCCAGTTCTCGGCCGAGGACAGCATTATTTTTTGATTTGTTAAAAATGGACCAAGATCATGACCTTTTATTTCTTCGCAGAAAATTTGCAATCTTTTTGCGCGAAAACTTTTTCTGTTTTTGAAGAACAGTTGCGCGTTGTGCCTTTGATCCTTGGCCTCGACCATTCCTGTCCTGGGCCACAAGGGGGTCTGTCCTCGAAAAGTCGGTCCTTGGCCTCGGAGTTTTTTTTTGTGTCCTTGGCCTCGAGCTTTGTGTCCTCGACTCTACCTCTGGTGTAGATGGTAATCATTGCCAAACCTTGTGGGAAAATAACTAATCAGTTGATCACCAAAGGAGAGTATTTATGTCTTATTTTTGATCCAATTATTCATTTTTAAATCGTTAAACATCTCTCAGCTTAAATCAATGTATGGTAACTGAAGGTGTGTTTACACTTGATGCGAAGCAATGAAAAACGACGCGAAGCAACCAAAATTTGGCGTCATCGTAAACTTCAAAATGTTTCAATCGGTCAATAACTTCGTGAGTGGTTGCTTAACTTCACTGAGACAAAATTATTGTTGATGTGCGGTAGGTCTATTTGAGCAAATGAGGTGAGCTACCACAAGCGAAGCTTGCCTATCTTCGCTTCGCGACTATTGTAAACGCACTTTAAGATATCAAAGTAAAGACAGTAAAACTTTGCCCGGATAATGGATCTATTGAGTTTATATACAGCAATGCATTTTCAGTATGCCAATCAGCAGAGTATTACATCAAATGCACGTGTTTCTTTCCTGTAATTTGCTCAAATCTTAAAGGGGTATTCATGTCAAGTTTTTCACTGTTGACCATAATGTTGGGGAAAGCCTAAAATGCATCTCACTAAATTCGAATTTTCTCCGTCTTGCAGTTTTCAAGATATTGCAGTTCAAATTTGGCAGTATTTTTCTTTTACTTCAGTGTTGCCATTTTGCCAGTATTGTGACAGAAGACGGAGAAAACGAAAGATTAAATTTTGCCAGTATTGAGACAGAAGACGGCAAGACAGAGAAAATTGTTGGCAGCGTGGCCGAATGGGTAAAAGCGTCGTTTTTACGACGACCCCGATCGAATGATCTTGGTTCAACCAGCACCCTGGTCACGTCGTTGCGCCCTTGGGTAAAACGTTTTACGATAATTATCTCTGCTTGGTGGCTTCGAACAAGCAGCAAATTCAATGGAAAAGAATTCGAATAAATCCAAAGGAACATTGGATCATCGGAAACTTCTAAGCAGGTGCGGATTTCGCCAATCACGAAGTAGTCGTTGTAATGAAAAATGTGCGGATCGTCCAATAAATTAGCGTCTGACGCTGTCCGGTGAAAGGAGGATAAATATGCGCTACAACAACAACAACAAGATTTCTGTAACTTTTAAACTCGAAAAGCAGCTAAATTACAATTCTGACCCTTTACTTTGTTTTGACAGCAACTTGACGAAAGCATCTAATAAGAGTAACAAACAAGATGTAATGTTATGAAATTTTGTTTGTAGCTGGCAACCGTAAGCAAAATTTTTAAGGGAAAAAAATAGTGTCTCTAAAGGTGCGTTTAGACTGGACGCGAAGCAACGCGAAGCAACGCGAAGCGACGCGAAGCAACCAAACTTTGACGTCATCGACAGCTCGCGAAAGGTTGCAACCGCTCGCAACCTTCGCGAGCAGTTACACAACATCGCTTGCTTGCAGGCTGTAGTAAGATACTCTACTAAATCACTGATCGGATTTTCACGATCGCAGTTTGCTAGAAAATCACGTAAATAGTATATTTGTATGGTTTAGCGCCTATTTATCAGTCCAAAGAGTAGGTTGTTGGCAAAGTTAGATTCGCGATAGCCCTAGGCTAGCCAAGTTAATTTGGATCTAGACAGCTAAGGCTGTAAATCCAAGAGTGATTTTTCATAGCTATGCTTGATCTCAGAGCTTCATTATAATGAATACACCAAAGCAGTAAGCCTAGCCCCACGACATCTAGCTTTTAAAACAAAACTTTTTAGTCTGTCCAGCGTAGCAGAAGCTATTGTATCAGTCCAGTGGTTCTTTTGGCTGAGCAGCTTTTGCTTTTTTGTCTTAAAGTAAACTTAAACTAACATGGTGTTGTTGTTTTTTTCAGAATATAAAACAACCCACCAGCAGGCTAGTTTTGAATGTGTTGGTAGTGTTTTTACCCATTGTTTGTTAGCTCGTTGTTTTAAAAGTAACCACAATTGAACAATTCCTTGAATACTGGAAAACTCGCATAAGTTTTTTCACTGTCTCCTTGACCAAGCCAACTTGGTGAATAAAACTATATTTAGAATTGGTTTCAAGCTACACTGCTACATACAACAGCTAGATTGATACAAAAAATCGAAAAATTTCTATGAACTTTTGGATTGGCCTAATTAGTAGTAACTTCTTTGAATATCTACAAACATGGAATTTTTTGTTCTGAATGTCCTCTTAAAAGTCTTCTTGTTTCTGAAGGTTTGTAACCAAGATCAAGATGAACTGGAAGCATTGGTTTTGGACTACCCCAACAGCCCAAGTTTTATAATCTTGAATATTGTAGCCTGGCAGTGATTTTTCACTCCAGTCCTATGTGATGAAAATAGAAGTGTCAAGTGTTTTAAATAATTCATTTACTGTGTTTTTGTGTAATATCTGAATTTAGTTGTTTGTGAATTTCAAAACATTTTTACTGTCTCTTAAAATTTTAACTGCTTTACATGGTGAATAAAGTGACAAAGTAAACAATTTTTAGTCTGAAGTTTAATCATTGCAATTACAGTCAGTGTATTTAGATGAATTAGAAAGCCAATATTTATCTAACTAGTAGAAAATGAGTTTTATTTTTTTGCTGAGGTTACTATTATTGGTAGAGAAGTACCCGCCAAGCAAGTTCATTAATTTTGTTCCATTCTCATTACTCACCTCTAAACAAAAAACTTGATGCAGCATTTATAATTGAAATAATTGGACTGGGGTAGGAAGCTTCAGTTACATAAAAATGTGAGAACGAACAACACTTTTATTCAGATGCTTGAGTAACAATTTCCACATAAAAAAATCAAGATGTTTTTTTTATCAGGGGCATAAGCAAAAACTTGCTAAGAGGGGGCTTGACCTTGCAGCTATAAGTTTGTCTGTATCTTACAAACGGTGGTTTAGAGCGAAGCCCTTTGAGGTAAATGCGACCGTCGCAACGTAGCCTACTGGTACCGCAAGAAAATGCAAACTAATAAAATGCTCTCAAAAGCATTTAACTTCGCTCTAAACATCGATAAGCGCTCCGCTAGCGAGTAAAACACCAAACTTAGTTTTAGAAGCTGACTTTTCCTCAAAGCAACTGCTGGTATTACTGTGCTAAATTCTTGTCCTTCGATGATAGTGTCAAATCATGCAAAATCTGCAATGTTTTTTTGCTTTCTCCAGCAAATCAACACAGCAATCCATTGCACAATAAGCAAAAAATCCACTACATAACTGATGAGAAATCCAGCTTTCAGTTTCACTCATAGCATTAACATTGGGAGTCTTCATAAACAGCACAAAATAACAAATACAAACAACTGTTTAAGCTTACAACAGGTATCATAACATGATTGCCTGAAAAAGAAAAATCACATCAAAAAAACAACATAGTGTATGCTTTAAATGTACCTGTAGACTAGCATATTGGTCTGCACTCTACAAAATAGATCTACCAGTACCATAATGAGACATGGATGGTGAAAGCTTCTAAGGGTTTGTTAACTGAGTAAACATCTAAAGAGAACTTTTGACATCTGCTTCCAGCTTTTCGCGTTTCTGCATTAAAACCCAGAACTGTCATCGTCAACACAAATCATGGCAAGTTTTAGTGGAAGGATCTAAACAAATCATTGATAGCTAGTAAATAGGCTAAGTTCTACTACGTTTTTGAAGAAATGACTTGTCTTTTCATTTCCAAACTCGATCTACTGTACTTCGTTTTTCACTTATACTTTACACACTTTTTTCTCAAGATTGTTTTGCTACCTAAGCTATTAGTCTAGACTCTTCTTCACGATTATTGCGTGATAATATAATATAAACTCAATCTTTGTTTTACCCCTAATTTCAGCGCCCTATGACGAAACAGAACCTGTGATTACTATAATAGCGCTTCAATAATGAAGTACACAAAGCTTTCTGCTCATTGAATACATTTTAAAAGTAAGTTATTAAAATTAGCCTATGAAGCGACCAGTCGCGAAGATAAGCAACCACTCGCGAAGGTTGGCAACCTTCGCGAGTGACGTAATCGACCACTCGCGAAGGTCGCCAACCTTCACTTCGCGTTGCTTCGCGTCCAGTCTAAACGCACCTTAAGAGGAAATCTAGATTGTCATATCTTGGGAAGGAAAAGTCGAAGAAAGCTCAAATTTGGTGAAGGTTGTCTTTAGATCTGTCAACTTTTTTTGAGAAAAAAGCAAGCAATGTACTTTTACCGCCTACAGCTGCAACCATTACAAAGTCGTAGAAACGCTATGTGAATTATGCGATGAGAAAATGTAAAATGAAACTGACTCACACCGTGTGTTTCAGTGCTTATTGGCGGCTTGCTAGACTGCAATAGATTGTTTCAGTGTACAACCACGGACTTCTAAGAGGTAAAATAGGGTTATGATTTTTTGTCTGCATTTACCTGGTGTTGGAAGCGATGAAGTTTTTCATGTTAATGGCAAAGATTACTTACTTTTTGCTTAACATTAGAAAAACCGGGCACACCCATACTCCGAAAAATCTTACGATTTACAGAAAAATAGTATTTAAATTTCCATTAAAACAGAACAAAAGTAGCTATACGTACAGCATATACCGCATAAACTGAATTAGTAAGAGACACACCCAATCATACGAATTAAGTTTTTTCGTGAAGAGAAGTCGCATGTTTGCGGGACTTTTCAAAAACTATACCCCCAAACATAGGCGTAGCCAGGATTTTTGATTGGGAGGGCCCAAACCACAAATCACATGCAATAACGTCATCAGAAATTTTCAAAAAAGGAGCTTTTTGTGGGGCAAAGATATCGTAGAATGCAAGATCTGAAGCTGTAGTCTGTTGGCACTAAACCAGGATTTTGGTAAAGGGAGAGGGTGAAAACTAATCGTTAGACAATGCAAATGTCTGACTTAGGATACGTGTTGAGTAAGCTAGTGTACTCAAAAGTACCACAGACGGGGTCTGGGGGTGGAGCTTCCAGCCGCTGGGCGATTTTTGTAAGTTTTTGGAAAAAAAAGCGATTTTGATCCCATTGGATCACATTTCGCACGTGTTCAAAGCAATTTGAAAGAACTAGATTTTTAACATTGAAAGCCGATCGAAAAAATTTAACTGTTCAATCCTGCTTTTACTTGCAATTAAAGTACAAAACTCGTTTAAAATTTTGCTTTATGGCGTAAAATTTTAATTGTAAGTGATTTGGTCCATGGAGGGGTAAGTAAGGCACATTGCCTCCTGCAATATTTTAGCAGTGAATAGTAATCCACTCGAAGATTTTCCTTCAAGATTTTTGTTTTGTCATGACGTTAACCAGTTATAGGAGTACATGTACGGCCAGGAGGCCCAGGCCCCTCAATTGAAATTCAATGATTTGTTCAATGAGCATTTTCTCTAGCTATTTTTTTAAAGTATTTTGTGCGTAAAAACTGTCGAGTTGGCGTTGAATCGTAATTGAAAAATGGTACAATAGATGGTTACGCTTACTAAACATGTCATTCATGGGCCGGACTTACATTGTGCGGGGCCCCTGGCACTTAGGGGATTTTTGCAACATCTTCCTGCCAAATCAAAGTGAAAACCAAAAAAAGTCCTATCATCTGAGCGCTGGGCCCTGGTGCTGTGTAATATGGCAAATACGGCGCTGGTAATTGCGTTACGTTCATAAAAAGTTTACATGAGGGCCTGAGGTTGCAATTTTCAGGACAAAAGCCCTTGATTTCATTCTGATTATACATTTAAACTGGTTGGAAAAAATTGAATTAAGGGGGTGCGCCGGGCCCCCTGGTCGTCAATATTATTTATTGTTAATTACTGTTGTACGCGTGTACTGTTGTACGCAAAGATGCTAAAAGAAACTGAAAATGAAGAAACAAGGTTTTTTAGTCAAATTTTGTCGTTGGTGGCATTTCAACTGAGGGGGCCCGGGACCACGGGGCCACCCCCCCTCCCCCCCCCTGGCTACGCCTATGAGTTTGAGATAAGATCGCGTCCTTAATTCTTTCATAAACAAACATTTAAAGCAAAATTCAAAAAAAAAACTTTTTTTCCAGAACGTGGAGGACTCGATTCAAGTCACTTGACAGTTTTTTGAAACCTCCAGAAATTGCATGACATTATTATGACGTGGACAGGTGGTCGTCATTATTACTACTTGCTTTTGTACGCGCGTAAATCCTAAATTAAAGAAACTGCAATTCCGGACAAGTACAGCATACTGGCTATGCTCTCATTATATTTATCATTGGTAGTATTTCAGTTGGGGGTTTGCATTACCGCCTGTGCTATAGCATTAAGTTTATAATAACAATAAACGAGGGTCTGGGATTGCAACTTTTAGCACAAAACTTTTAGATTTTTCTCAGGTTTTGCGTATATATTATTAAAAATTAGAATTGTGGGGCCCATGGCCCGAGACCTTGGTCGTCAGTTAGGGGCCCCGGGGCTCCCTGGTTGTTAGTTAGGGGCTCTGGGGGCCCCTGGTTGTCAATTAGGGGCCCTGGGGCCTCCTGTTTGTCAGTTAGAGGCCCCGGAGTCCCCATTTGTCAGTTAAAGGCCCCAGGGCCCCTTGGTCATTAGTTAGGAGCCCCGGGGCCCCCTGGTTGTAGGTTAGAGGCTCGTGGTTGTGGATTAGGGGCCCCCTGGTTGTCAGTTAGGGGCCTCGGGGCCCTCTGGTCGTTAGTTAGGGGTTCTGGGGCCCTTTGGTTGTTAGTTAGGGGCCCGGGGCCCCATGATTGTCGGTTAGGGGCTCCCTGGTCGTCAGTTAAGGGCCCTGGTTGTTAGTTAGGGGCCCTGGGGGCCATTGGTTGCCAATTAGGGGCCCCATGTTTGACAGTTAGAGGCCTCAGGGCCCCCGTTTTTCAGTTAGGGGCACTAGGGCTCCCTGGTTGTTAGTTAGGGGCTCCAGGGCCCCCTGGTTTTGGTTATGGGCCCCCTGGTTGGTAGTTACGGGCCCCGGGGCTCCCTCGTCGTCCGTAACTGCAACTATACATCGCTAGGCTATGTTGTCATAATTTTTTATCATTGGTGGTATTTCAATTGGGGGGGGGCCCGGGCTTCCTGGGCCCCTCCCTGGCTACGCTTATGCCCCTAAATATTTGTAATGTTTGACAATTTTTTTTTAATTTTTCCATGATATACTGTACTAATTTTTTTCTGGCTACCACGTTTGATCGTTCTATCTCAGCTGCTGATGAAACATTACCACAATACGTCCCTTTGGGTATGCAATAAAAATGGCTAGCAAAATCAGGTCTAGGTCAGTATGCCGGCTTTTAGTAATACTGATAGCTAAATCAGGCATCTGCCCACACAGTTACGGTTTACAGTAGATTGTTTTGTACAGAATAGTTTTGAAAAAACTGGAAATTTTCACTTTTGCCAAAGAAAATTTTACGTATTGTGCTGTTGCTGTCCCACTGGCAACTATCCCCTGAAAAGGTTCGAAAAAATTAGAACACGTGGAAGCAAAAATTAGTCCGAGGACTAGAGATGGCAACAGCGCAGCGTACGCGGCCGCGCGCTGCTGTTGGTGCACCGCGCCGTGCAGCGTGGCAACTAAAATCTGCATTACGTCACAGCGCATCGCCGCGTACAATAATTTTTTTACACTTTTTAACAATTATGACTGGCGATTTTCTCTTTATGAACAACAATGGTTAGTCTGGATGTAACAATTATATGAATTGAAAGCAATGTATGCTACTTAAACAGTAAAAGGTGCCTTCGGTTCAAGTTTATTTTTTCAGAATTCGGAGCATCCTAGAATCGGCTATTTTGGCTACAAGAAACTTAATTTTGATCGGCTGAACGTGTTTTTTGACACCAACAAAAAGATTTTGGTTTTGGTAGGCTAGACTAGGGAAGGTTTAGGACGGTCGGTGAGAAGTTGAAACAAAGGCAGACAAAATCACACAAATGTAGAAGAAACAGGTTTGTGGGAAACAATCATCAGAGAAGAGGCACAAAACAAAGCCTAGCGACACACCCACCCTGTACGCAGTAGGCCTATGGTATTGGTACAAGCCCAAGGCTAGACAACAGTTTCTGCTACACAAGCGCTTGCATTTCAGAGTGACAGAGTTAGTTCAGTGTAGCCTATTCGTCAACAGGTCTTGGCATCAAGAATTAGGCTTTCGGTACGATGTCTGTAGCCTATCTTAGATCTGGTAGACGTATGTAGTAGAGTACGAAGACTAGGCTACACAAATTTCCGATGACAGAATAGCCTACGTAGTAGCAAAATTTATTCCACCATCAAACACACATGCAAACGGCAAAGGTATGATACATAGGGTAGTTTCATACAAGTGTAGTAGCTCGTGACAGCATGCAGAGCACGTGATACCCCTTATGTTTCATTATTAGAGCCACTGGTTAAGGATTAGTACAGTAGTTGCATAGAATCATCAGGTAGACTGGTAGATTGTTTTTCATTGCCAAAACATGGTGCAGAAAAACTGATAGAAAGCACACACAAGGCAGATTAAACCTGAAGGCCTATAATTGAAACGACTGATCTCACGTCGCATGTTTTTTAGTTTTTACTTGGCCATTTTCAAAGTTAACGAGTGCAAAGTTTCTGACTTTTACTCATAACTTGATAAAGGTTTGGTCTAGCTTCATGAAATTTTGACAGCAGTTTGAGATTCATAAGTTATTTGTGTGTGCCAAATTTCAAGGCAATGAGTCCCATAACTTCAGGTTTAGGACCCGAAAACTACTTCAAAAGTTTGGCGTAAAAAGTGGCCTTATTCAAAAACGGCGTAAGTATGGCAAAAAAATATTTCACATGGTTATATGTCGTATGATACTCTTTCATCCCTACCTACACTTTTAGCCACATTGAGTTTTTTTTTCTTTTTTCATTTTTTGCTTTCTAAATTTTGTGCACTCTTCTTCTCCTAAACCACACAACATCAATATCTAATTTTTGTGTAAATTTGTTGAGCTGCAAATGCAATTCTGTCTCCTGAAATTTTGTGAGGCTTCTCCCCAGAACCCCCCCAAAATGGGGCCCTAAAAAACTAATTTTTTTAATTGCTCAAGCTAGGGTGATGGTTTTTTGCTTATATTGGTAGATATTTAAGCAACAAATAGTTTGACATAGTATGGAGGTACCACTCCCCCCAGGGGCCCCCAAATGGACTCCCCAGAAATTAGTTTTTTGAACGGCTCAAGCTAGGGCATTATTTTTTTACATCAGCAAATGTTTAAGAAACAAATATTTTGACATGGTTTGAGAGAGCGACCCTTTTGAAAACTCTTCAAAATGACACCCCTAAAATCAGTATTTTTATATGTCATAAGCTAGAGAGCTAATATTTTTCTGATGTTAGTGGAAATTTAAAGGATACTCCTATCTCTTGCGGTGTGGCACTTGCGGTGTGGCACGGTGCAGCGTGAACTTAGTTGTATTTGGATGCGATGCGGTGCTGCATGCGTACAAGGTTTGCGAATGCAGCGCAGCATGCGGATGCATTTTCTGCTATCCGTGCCATCTCTACAGAGGACACCCACCCTACGGATATAAATTAGCCACAAAAGTTCTTTTGATGACTATAGCTATGAGCTAATATATTTAACCGTTTCGCACTTTATTGCATCAGGTTTGTAGCAGGACATGGTATGGAAAAAGGAATGGAACGGAAATTTTGGTACCGGTATGGAACATGGCAGAATGCCAAAATGGAATGGATCGGAAGATTTCAAAAATGGAATAGAAGACAATTTCCATACTTTCATACCAATTCCATACTATATTTTATTCTTGGCATTTACAGGAAAATATATACGGATAGTGATAACTAAAACTATGTGGAAGCGTTTAGCAGCTAATAATCTGCCAACAAATTGATAGTGCAATTCGGTCACGACTCATGAACATTGCGCAAACAGAGCAGGCATCGCATTATCAGATCATAAAATCTATTCATTGCAATTTGCAGCTGCATTGATACTGACAGGCCTAATTTTTGTTTTGAGATTGACTATTTGCCTAGTGCCGTCACCAGAACAAACGAAGTTAGGGGGCATTAAAATAGACTGAGCTTTTGAACATTAAAACTAATCTTGTACAGCTGCAAATTATGCGCAATTTGGAAATTCTGTAATTATGTCAAAAAAATAGACGTGTAAGTCCTGTAGCGTTTCTCAGTTTTTTTGCTTCCGGCCCATAATCACTTGAAAAGAATCTGCAGCAGTGACTGAGACCTAAACAACCTTGATTATACTCTAAAAAACAAAACAGCTGGTCTTTTAAAAACGAAATAAACGATTTTTTTATTTAATCGTTTGCTTGCTATCTGGCCTAAAGACTACCAGAGTAAAAAGCCTAGGAAAGAGTCACCAGAACGGCGACTACTTAAAAACAAGCAATGCGAAAAAGTTATCTTCACGCAGAAATCGAATCTGCAGCCTTTAGATTACCGGTCCACTGCTCTACCATTTGAGCTAAAGAAGACGTCTCCTCTAACTCAAGTTGTAGAGCAGTGGACCGGTAATCTAAAGGCTGCAGATTCGATTTCTGCGGGAAGACAACTTTTTCGCAGTGCTTGTTTTTAACACTTGGATACTCGACGATTTTTCTTACCTAAGATGCCCAAGGTAGTCATTTTGACTACTTTGGTTATTGCGAAGTAAACGGCGAGCTTTATATGGTTGTAAGGAACTAATATCTTTCCTTTTCACGATAAATCGAGTATCAGCATTAATATTAAAGTCTTATTCGTGTGCTAGCGTTACTCTTACTTTACTATTAAGTGAGATCTTATACCGATGCACTTTTTCGGTTTGTTTTCAGTTATATTTGGCAAACTGAATTTATTCATAATCACACTCGCATAAATTAAATCTTTGCTAACACAATACAGTACACGGACACAAAAAATCGACAAACTCAAACTGACTACGTACTGCACTTTTTGCTCACACGTTGTACAAGTATCGTGCAAGTTCCACATCTAGATTTTTAACATTGAATGCACACCCCAACCGAGCGATTTCCCTTGCACATTGTCTTCACTTGACAGAGTTTTTTTGGCTGCGTTTGGTGTTCGCCACTTCGAGTTTGTGATGGCACCGCTTGGCCAAGACCGCCATTTCTCTTCTTCATTAGTGGTTCAGCCAACTCCTCCGCTAATTTGCGAGTAAAGGTCCTGCGAGAAATCTTCTCATTGGTAACCTCTTTGTAAAGAGCCCAGGCATTGATAGCAGACAAATCCAGTGTGTTTTGAAAACTATGTATTGGACATCTTCGTGTGCCAGTTCTGCAAGAGTATTTTTTAGCCAATTGGTAAACAATATCAACTCCGTACTTTGTTTTATTATAAGAGAAAACTGTTTCCGGTGTTTTCTTTGCATTATTAGCTATAGTAATGTCCTTGTGCATTGTGCTAAGTATTAGCACGTGTTTATTCACCTTTCCCTGGTGGAATAGTATCTTCAGGTTTGCATAACTTGCAAGAATGAAGATCTTCTTTCTTTTTTCTCAATGGTAATGGCACTTCTCTCCTAATTTTGTTTACTGTTCCCAAAAGACTTGTTTGCTTTTCTTTCAACTGATTTGCTAATTTCACAGAAGTGAAATAACTATCAGTGGTGACATTTCTCCCTTTGCATAAATAAGGGCGCATGAATTGCATCACAACACGATCAAAAACGCATTCAGTTGAGGAGCGCATTTCATCTTTCTCTACATAAGCAAAGCTATTTATCATGTATTTGCTCTCTTTGTCGACGGCTAACCAATATTTTGGCCCAAATTTATCTGGCTTTGAAGCCATGTATTGAGTGAAAGGGCATTTGGCTTTATTAGGGAAGAGCTGCTCGTCGAGTGTGATGAAAGCTCCCGGTTCATACAATGCACAGCAATTATCCGTATTAAAAGTGGGTGCTGACTTCTGAAAATAGAGCAAATTTTTCGGTCTGTAGCCTATGTGAGCGATTTTATTTCACATCAAAATGAAGGAACCGAAAATTTTCACAAAATCGGTTTCTGGACATAGCGCTTTTGCACAAAGGCACACCCCAATTTTCAGTAGAAAGGTCATGCAAAAGTACGAGGTGTGTCCGAAAAGTAAAGAGACTGCAACCGCTGCTCGCTTGCTTCAATGAATTTTGACAAATTTATTGCGTCGGACGTCAGCACTGTCAAAGCACTGTCGCAGGGTGAAAACAAGTTCATTTCCCGCGCTTTCTGATTGAAGCGTCTCTTTTCGTTTGCCTTGTGTTTCTTACTTTTCGTCGTACTGCTTGAAAAGCCGCATTTTTTACGCTTTTTGCGGTGAGAGTACCTTCCAAACATAAGTACGGTAGAGCAAAGAATTAATTTGAAATTTTTAGCCAAGCTTGATAAGACACCTTCGGAATGTTTTGTGTTGCTACAGCAAGTTTACAAAGAAGAAACAATGTCGAGAGCTCGTGCTTTTGAATGGCACAAACGATTCCGAGAGGGTCGAGAAGAATGTGAGGACGATCAAAGATCTGACAAGCAGGACTGATAGCAACATCGATCGTGTGAAACAACTGGTGCGTGCAGATCGTCGACTGACTGTAAAGCCGCATTTACACGGGCGACTTTTTTGCAACGCGATTCGACGATTTTTTATGCGTGAAAATCTCTCTCGCAAAGCAGTTACTCACACGAGGCAAGACTCGCTTGCCGCGATCGCGTTTGGCAAGAATCGCTGCCGTGTAAGTAACACCTGCGATTTGCGATGCCGATTATATTTTTGCGCGACTCGGTGCAACAATC
Organism: Trididemnum nubilum; assembly: GCA_963965965.1. Classification (NCBI taxonomy): domain Eukaryota; kingdom Metazoa; phylum Chordata; class Ascidiacea; order Aplousobranchia; family Didemnidae; genus Trididemnum; species Trididemnum nubilum. Next base: position 26,291,014 of record OZ014483.1, read on the forward strand.
GTTCTCGCCCATGATCACTTACACGAGGTCGATTTCAGCGCCTTGAGAGTCACAAGACAAAGTCGCGCTCGTGTAAACAGCAAATCGTATGCAATTTACGAGTCGCCCAGGCATAGCGCAATGCACAAATGCTTTGCGAGTCGCTGGCTGCGATTATCTAAGTTTACTTCACAAAGTATTGTGTTCATAGTATAAAATAATCTGTAGTGCTTTTACCGTAATTAATTGTGATTTCGATACTAAATTTACTTCACATTAGAACCGCAGAAGCAATAATTTTCTTGTTGATGCTGGCAGTGGTCTACTGCAGATACGGCAGTCATGAGCTGATTGCTAGTAACTGTGAAGCCAATCAAGCAAAACTTTAACCCTTTATAAAGTGTATGATGAATTAACCACAGGTAACAGTACCGTAATTGTATTCTGCTTTTATAATACCTTAAGCACGCTTTTTTATAAGAATCAGTAAACTTTGAGTTAAGGCTGGCTGTTTTTATCTTTTCGCCAATGTTAAGCCTCAGTTGCTCGTAATTGGTTCTTAAAGTTTGAGATCATTGATGTCAATTATGGCGACCATGTTTGTTAATTCCTAGTGCTATGTCTGCTTGTAAACGCCTTTTTGGCTACTTTTGCAGCATCGTAAAATTGCGGAAAGCGAAAAAGCGAGCACTAATTTGTTTGAACGAGAGCCAAAAAGTTTTTTTGTTACCTGCGCTGTGTGCAAAAGCACTCTATAGTCTCAACTTTGTTGCAATTTTGCTCGCAAATACTAAAAAACCACTCAAGCTTTATTGGTTTTAATCAGAACAGAATTTAGTTTGTTTTTTGATTTGGAATTTATTCTTTTTCGGTTGCTCTTCCTAATGTGTTATTAAATTTTGAGCAAAAATGAGCCTCGTGTTTTTACAAAATTTTTTGTGTATAAAAAAATGTAATCAATTTTGTCATTGCTAATATTCTGACATAGCAAAAACATACGAGTAAGTTAAAAATCTGAAAACCCTAGAATAGCTAAGACAATGAATTCTCAATAATGGCGTTTGGACAATATATTTTGGAAATGGAGGTGCTTGTTACAGAAGCCCTCCGTAATACTGTTGACTGCAGGTGCTCCAGCGAAACTCTGGAGCCTTCACCCTGTAGGTCTGGGCAAACGACAATTGAAATTCTCCAACTTAAACTGTATAGTTCAGACAAAACAAATAATATGGAACAGTACGGCATGGCAAACAACAACTAAAATTTAACCTGAAAATAATGAACTAATAGAGTGCCGTACGAGCGGTCTTCAAAATAAAATACTTCTGTTTGCCAATTGCTCGAATGAAACGAAATGTCAGAACAGAGGTAACTCGACCAAAAAGCGCGTAATTTTTAAAACGTTTGCAGCCAATGGCTGCTGGAAATAAGGTGACGTGCGCAAACTGAGCAAACTGAAAATAAGAAGCGGCCGAATTCCGAAACTAGAGCGGGGCAACACAAAAAAAAGTCAATCGGTGCTTTGACAGTGCTAGCAGTGTAGGCTCACTACACCCTATGCTCACTCGTTGGGTCCAGCATCTTGTAGACAAGTACCATCCACTGGTTTTTGTCGGCTAAAAACGAGTTAGCGTTTGCTTTCTTTTCTGACCCGAGATTGCTAGTAGCCTACCGGCATCTCTTGTGGTTAAAATGACCACATTTAAGTGCAAAAACATAACACCTACTGCACCGTATATTGTAATTAAACATTAATTTCATGAAAATGCTATTTCTAAGCAAATCATGTTCTCAATTTCTAGTGGTTTTATGGCGCTTTTTCATTTGAATTACGCCAGGAACGAAGACTGACGTATTTTTGCACTGTTCATAATGATCATCCTCCGCACTATACTTATTGTAATTGCCTAGAGTTTAGCAAGTGCATGCGCGGCTTATTTTATTATTGTGGATATTGATGCTTTGTAACAGCTGTGGTTTAGTAGCTCCATAACAAATTCACATGAAAACACGTATTATACAAATGCTATATGGATTTTTTGAATGTTGGTTTAAATTAAAAAAGAACCAGTGCTTCAGTAGCGACAAAAGGCGCTTGGTATCACTTTAGAAGAACTCAAAAAGTAAACTTAAAAATAAAATTTAACAATTAGCATTTCGTATGATATAACAGCACATATCTACTATAAAATACAAAATACTTGTGCACTATTAAGGAAACAAACAATATGAATTTGTCGGTCACACATGCTTGGAGAAAAGGTAATTTCAAAAGTGTTTTTAGAATTAATTGCACAGAAATGTTGATAAATTTTAATGCTTTATTTTACCAAAGTATTATGTATAACCAAACAAGAAACACAGTCAGAGATGGGTTGCAGGTTGCAGTGGAGAAAAACCAAGACCTTAAGGGTAAATGACAGAATTTTATAATAAATTATGAGCATTAATGCCCGCTTGACTTTGCTCCACCCAAGCCAACTCAAAATAGCATTTAAGCCGCATTTACACGGGCGACTTTTAGCTGCGAGAATCGACATTTTGCCTTTTTTCTTTCTCAAATCGCGTAGGTCACTTACACGGCGCAAGATTCACGTGTGATTTTGTCTGCGCGATATCGCCAGACACGCCCCCCGAAAAATCAAATCGTAGCAGTCACTCACACGGGAGAGATTTTAACGCGGCGCTCGCATTCGATTGCAACTCGCTGAAGTCGCTTACACGTTGAGACTGCGTGCCAGTGATTCTCGCAAAATCGAGTCGGCAGAAGAGTCGCTATCGCACTGGTTTACTTACACGGTGCGAGATAGTTTCAAAGCGCTGCTTGCTGGTTTTGAATTTGCAAAAGCGAACTGCTGCAAAAGCACTTCAAATGCGCCGCTTGTCAGCTTTTGCATTTGAAGCAATCACGCTTTGGAATTTTGAAAAGAAAATGAATGAAGCCAACGCAAGCGTAAAGCGAAATACGAAAAATACTATTAAGCAGCTAATGTCAAAACTTGCAATGAAAATGCAAGGTGAAAGATGAAGCAGCAACGGCGGCGTGCTGCTCGAGCCGAATGTGTGATACGCAAATGCTATTTTGAGTTGGCTTGGATGGAGCAAAGTCAAGCGGGCATTAAAGCCGCATTTACACGGGCGACTTTTTTGCAACGCGATTCGACGATTTTTTATGCGTGAAAATCTCTCTCGCATAGTGGTTACTCACACGAGGCAAGACTCGCTTGCCGCGATCGCGTTTGGCAAGAATCGCTGCCGTGTAAGTAACACCTGCGATTTGCGATGCCGATTATATTTTTGCGCGACTCGATGCAACAATCGTTCTCGCCCATGATCACTTACACGAGGGCGATTTCAACGTCTCGAGAGTCACAAGGCAAAGTCGCGCTCGTGTAAGCAGCAAATCGTATGCAATTTACGAGTCGCCCAGGCATAGCGCAATGCACAAATGCTTTGCGGGTCGCTGGCTGCGATTATCTAAGTTTACTTCATAAAATATTGTGTTCATGGTACAAAATAGTCTGTAGTGCTGTTACCGTAATTAATTGTGATTGTGATACTAAATTTACTTCATATTAGTTTGAAACGAAGAAGAAATAATTTTCTTGTTGATGCTGGCATGGTCTACTGCAGATACGGCAGTCATGAGCTGATTGCTGATAACTGTGAAGCCAATCAAGCAGGGCTTAAACCCTTAAAAAATGTATGATAAATTAACCACAGGAAACAGTACCTTAATTTTATTTTGTTTTTATAATACCGTAAGTACACTGTTTTCATAAGAACCAGTAAATTTTGAGTTGATGCTGACTGTTCTTAATTTTTTGTCAATGTTGAGCATCAGTTGCTCTTAATTGGTTCTTAAAGTTTGAGATCATTGATGTCAATTATGGCGACCATGTTAGTTAATTCCAAATGCTATGTCTGCTTGTAAACGCCTTTTTAGCTGCTTTTGCAGCATCGTAAAATTGCGGAAAGCAAAAAAGCAAGCTCTAATTTTCGTTTGAACGAGAGCCAAAAAGTTTTTTTGTTACCTGCCCAATGCGCAATAGCACTCTATACTCTCGAAGTTATTCAAGCTCTTTTGTTTTGAATCAGTACAGAATTTAGTTTGTTTTTTGATTTGGCATTTCTTGTTTTTCGGTTGTTCTCAACCCTAGAATAGCTAAGACAATGAATTCACTGTAATGGCATTTGGACAATATATTTTGGAAATGGAGGTGCTTGTTACAGAAGCCAGAGGTGGAGTCGAGGACACAAGGCTCGAGGCCAAGGCCAAGGACACAAAAAAAATCCGAGGCCAAGGCCAAGGACAGCCTTTCCGAGGACAGACTCTCTCGAGGCCAAGGACAGGAATGCTCGAGGCCAAGGCCAAGGACCAAGGACACAAGCGCTTGTGCTCTCCACAAAAAAAAAAGTCTTCACAAAAATTTTTCAAGCGATTTCCAAAAAAAAAAAATTTAACAATTCAAAAAATAGTGCTGTCCTCGAGCCGAGGACAGGCCAATTTTCGAGGACTTGAGGCCTCGAGGCCAAGGCCAAGGACTTGACCTTCGAGGCCAAGGACTTCAAAATGTGTCCTCGAGGACTCCACCTCTGACAGAAGCCCTCCGTTACAATATGGAGCCTTCACCGTGTCCGTCTGGGCAAACCACAATTGAAATTCTTCAACTTGAACTGCATTGTTCAGACAAAATGCATAATTTGGAACAGTACGACATGGCAAAATATATCTGAAATTTAGCCTGAAAATAATGAACTTAAAGAGTGCCATACGAGCGGTCTTGAAAATGAAATACGTCTGTTTGCCAGTTGCTTGAATGAAAGGGAATGCCAGAACAGAGGTAACTCGGCCAAACACAAAGGCGTGCAGGAATTACCAAAAAGCGCGTAATTTTTAAAGCGTTGGCTGCAGGAACTAAAGTGAGGCGCACAAACTGAGCAAACCAAAAGGAAAAAGCGGCCGGATCAAAACTAGAGCGGGGCAACACAAAAAAGGTCAATCGGTGCTGTGACAGTGCTGGCAGAGTAGGTTGATAGGCTCACATCTATACTCACTCGTTGGGTCCAGCACTTTGTACACAAGTACCATCCACTGGTTTTTGTCGGCTAAAAACGTGTTAGCGTTTGCTTTCTTTTCTGACCCGAGATTGCTAGAGCGTACCGGCAATTCTTGCGGTTAAAATAACCACAGTTAAGTGGAGAAGCACAACACCTACTGCCCCGCATATTGTGATTAAACATTAATTTCATGAAAATGATGTTTATAATGAAATCATGTTCTCAATTTCGAGTGGTTTTTTTGGGCTTTTTCATTTGAATAACGCCAGGAATGAGTTTTGACATGAAGTCACTGGCGTATTTTTGCATTGCTCATAATAATTCATCCTCCGCACTATACTAACTGTAATTGCCTAGCGTTTAGCAAATGCATGCGCTGCTTATTTTATTATTGTGGATATTGGTGCTTTGTAACAGCTGTGGTTTAGTAGCTCCATAAAAAAATTACATGAAAACACATATTATATGAATGCTATGTGGATTTTTTGAATGTTGGTTTAATTGAAAAAGAGCCAGTACTTCTGTAGTGACAAAAGGCGCCTGGTATCACTGCAGAAGAACTCAAAAAGTAAACTTCTAAAAACAAAAATAAAATTTAACCATTAGCATTTCGTATAGTATATGACAGCACAGATCTCCTATAAACTACTAAAATACTTGTGCACTATTAAGCAAATAAACAATATGAATTTGTCAGTTACACATGCTTGGAGAAAAAGTAATTTCAAAAGTGTTTTTAGAATTAACTGCACAAAAATATTGATAAATTTTATGGTATTACCAAACATTATGCATAACCAAACAAGACACACAGTCAGAGATGGGTTGCGGTGGAGAAAAACCAATACCAAAAGGGTAAATGACAGAGTTTTATAATAAATTATGAGCATTAATGCCCGCTTGACTTTGCTCCATCCAAGCCAACTCAAAATAGCATTTAGCCTACGTATCACACATTCGGCTCGAGCAGCACGCCGCCGTTGCTGCTTCATCTTTCACCTTGCATTTTCATTGCAAGTTTTGACATTAGCTGCTTAATAGTATTTTTCGTATTTCGCTTTACGCTTGCGTTGGCTTCATTCATTTTCTTTTCAAAATTCCAAAGCGTGATTGCTTCAAATGCAAAAGCTGACAAGCGGCGCATTTGAAGTGCTTTTGCAGCAGTTCGCTTTTGCAAATTCAAAACCAGCAAGCAGCGCTTTGAAACTATCTCGCACCGTGTAAGTAAACCAGTGCGATAGCGACTCTTCCGCCGACTCGATTTAGCGAGAATCACTGGCACGCAGTCTCAACGTGTAAGTGACTTCAGCGAGTTGCAATCGAATGCGAGCGCCGCGGTAAAATCTCTCCCGTGTGAGTGACTGCTACGATTTGATTTTTCGGGGGGCGTGTCTGGCGATATCGCGCAGACAAAATCACACGTGAATCTTGCGTCGTGTAAGTGACCTACGCGATTTGAGAAAGAAAAAAGGCAAAATGTCGATTCTCGCATCTAAAAGTCGCCCGTGTAAATGCGGCTTAATGCTCATAATTTATTATAAAATTCTGTCATTTACCCTTTAGGTATTGGTTTTTCTCTACCGCAACCCATCTCTGACTGTGTGTCTTGTTTGGTTATGCATAATGTTGGGTAAAACAATAAAATTTATCAATATTTTTGTGCAGTTAATTCTAAAAACACTTTTGACATTACTTTTTCTCCAAGCATGTGTAACTGACAAATTCATATTGTTTATTTGCTTAATAGTGCACAAGTATTTTAGTATTTTATAGGAGATCTGTGCTGTCATATACTATTCGAAATGCTAATGGTTAAATTTTATTTTTGTTTTTAGAAGTTTACTTTTTGAGTTCTTCTGCAGTGATACCAGGCGCCTTTTGTCACTACAGAAGTACTGGCTCTTTTTCAATTAAACCAACATTCAAAAAATCCACGATAGCATTCATATAATACGTGTTTTCACGTAATTTTTTTATGGAGCTACTAAACCACAGCTGTTACGAAGCACCAATATCCACAATAATAAAATAAGCAGCGCATGGATTTGCTAAACGCTAGGCAATTACAGTAAGTATAGTGCGGAGGATGAATTATTATGAACTGAGCAAAAATACGCCAGTGACTTCATGTCAAAACTCATTCCTGGCGTTATTCAAATGAAAAAGCCCCATAAAACCACTCGAAATTGAGAACATGATTTCATTATAAACATCATTTTCATGAAATTAATGTTTTATCACAATATGCGGGGCAGTAGGTGTTGTGCTTCTTCACTTAAGTGTGGTTATTTTAACCGTAAGAATTGCCGGTAGGCTCTAGCAATCTCGGGTCAGAAAAGAAAGCAAACGCTAACTCGTTTTTAGCCGACAAAAACCAGTGGATGGTACTTGTATACAAAGTGCTGGACCCAACGAGTGAGCATAGATGTGAGCCTATGAGCCTACTCTGCCAGCACTGTCACAGCACCGATTGACCTTTTTTGTGTTGCCCCGCTCTAGTTTTGATCCGGCCGCTTTTTCCTTTTAGTTTGCTCAGTTTGTGCGCCTCACTTTAGTTCCTGCTGCCAACGCTTTAAAAATTACGCGCTTTTTGGTAATTCCTGCACGCCTTTGTGTTTGGCCGAGTTACCTCTGTTCTGGCATTCCCTTTCATTCAAGCAACTGGCAAACAGACGTATTTCATTTTCAAGACCGCTCGTATGGCACTCTTTAAGTTCATTATTTTCAGGCTAAATTTCAGATATATTTTGCCATGTCGTACTGTTCCAAATTATGCATTTTGTCTGAACAATGCAGTTCAAGTTGAAGAATTTCAATTGTGGTTTGCCCAGACGGACACGGTGAAGGCTCCATATTGTAACGAAGGGCTTTTGTAACAAGCACCTCCATTTCCAAAATATATTGTCCAAATGCTATTACTGTGAATTCATTGTCTTAGCTATTCTAGGGTTGAGAACAACCGAAAAACAAGAAATGCCAAATCAAAAAACAAACTAAATTCTGTACTGATTCAAAACAAAAGAGCTTGAATAACTTCAAGAGTATAGAGTGTTATTGCGCATTGGGCAGGTAACAAAAAAACTTTTTGGCTCTCGTTCAAACGAAAATTAGAGCTTGCTTTTTTGCTTTCCGCAATTTTACGATGCTGCAAAAGCAGCTAAAAAGGCGTTTACAAGCAGACAGACCATTAGGTATTAACAAACATTGTCGCTATAATTGACATCAATGATCTCAAAATTTAAGAACCAATTAAGAGCAACTGATGCTCAACATTGGCAAAAAAATTAAGAACAGTCAGCCTCAACTCAAAATTTACTGGCTCTGATGCAAACAGTGCACTTACGGTATTATAAAAACAAAATGCAATTAAGGTACTGTTTCCTGTGATTAATTTATCATACATTTTAAGGGTTAAAAAGCCCTGCTTGATTGGGTTCACAGTTACTAGCAATCAGCTCATGACTGCCGTATCTGCAGTAGACCAGTGACAGCATCAACAAGAAAATTATTTCTTCTTCGTTTCAAACTAATATGAAGTAAATTTAATATCACAATCACAATTAACTACGGTAAAAGCACTACAGACTATTTTGTACCATGAACACAATATTTTATGAAGTAAACTTAGATAATCGCAGCCAGCGACTCGCAAAGCATTTGTGCATTGCGCTATGCCTGGGCGACTCGTAAACTGCATACGATTTGCTGTTTACACGAGCGCGACTTTGCCTTGTGACTCTCGAGACGCTGAAATCGACTTCGTGTAAGTGATCATGGGCGAGAACGATTGTTACATCGAGTCGCGCAAAAATATAATCGGCATCGCAAATCGCAGGTGTTACTTACACGGCAGCGATTCTTGCCAAACGCGATCGCGACAAGCGAGTCTTGCCTCGTGTGAGTAACCGCTTTGCGAGAGAGATTTTCACGCATAAAAAATCGTCGAATCGCGTTGCAAAAAAGTCGCCCGTGTAAATGCGGCTTAATATGCAAGTAGTGTTACCACTGCAAACTGGTTTGTCCCTGTCCGATGAATGAATGGTACAAGATATTAACGATAAAAACCTTGACGGAAGTTAAAAGAACTTACCGTAAGTTACTTGTAGTCCGTAAACAGAACTTCACGGAAGTTAATTTAGTCCATTAACATGAAAAAACTTTTTACCGGATCAACGAGTTAATGAAAAAGTTAGCTTCGTTATTAACGGCTTAACGATGAACGTACTTGTGCCCACCTATGGTTTTGGACTTAAATTGCAACTAAAATGAGGATTAAACAATTTGATGTTTTCAATTGGCTTTAAAATGTCAAAAACCTAGTGCTTTCAAATGGCTCTGAACACTTGCGGAATGAGATCCAATGGCTTTAAAATAGCTTTTTTTACCAAAATATTACAAAAAATTGCCCAACGGCTGGGGGCTTTGCCCCCAGACCCCCAAAGCCTCCGGAGGCTGGGGGCCCTTCCCCAAACCTTCGTCTGTGATGCATTTGAGTTACACTAGCTTTCTCAACACGTTTCCAAAGTTAGATATTTGCATTTTTTAACTATTAGTTTAAGCCCTCTTCTTTTGCAAAATCCTGGTTACGTGCAAACAGGCAACAACGATTTCAGATCTTCCATCCTACGAAAGCTTTGTCCCTCAAGTACTTTCTCTGTGGAAAAATCTTTATGACGTCATTTCATGTGATTTGTGGTTTAGGCCTCCCCCAATCAAAAATTCTGGGTACGCCAATAAATTGGAGATCGCCTGAAAAAAATTTTTGAAGACATTTTTTTTTGGAGAACGCTTGCGCCTGTGTCCTTGGTCCTTAGCCTTGGCCTCGAGCATTCTTGTCCTTGGCCTCGAGAGGTTCTGTTCTCGGAAAGGCTGTCCTTGGCCTTGGCCTCGGATTTTTTTTGTGTCCTTGGCCTTGGCCTCGAGCCTTGTGTCCTCGACTCCACCTCTGGTAGCAATTATAAGAAATATCGTTTTCTCTGGAAGTTATAGCTTTGCGTAATTTACGAAAAGTTTTGTCAACTACACTAAATTGTCTCCCAAAATCCAATTTTCGGGTAGGTTTTGCGTAAAATACATAACTATCAACGTGTTATCACTACTTAATGATACGACATCACTGAAATGTAAATATAAAAAGTATTGTTTTTTTGTTTATTGTTGTGGTTTCTCATTTCTTCTGCTTTTCTGAGTCAAAATATGTTAAATGTTTCACACTGAATTGATTGAACTACTCTAAATATGTAAGTGTCACTTTTATGTTTCATTTTGTGTGTTGTTACGGTAGCATTGAGCTTTGAAGAGTCAAGAGCGTATGTTAATTTTTGTTGCTTCCATGCCAAAAATGGCAAAAGTAAACTAAATTGAATAATGTCAAAAAAACTTTCCGTAGTATTTTTACGGCATATAGTACACTTTTTTTATAAGAACCAATAAATATTAAGTTAAGGCTGGTTGTTCGTAGTTTTTTTGTCGAATTTTAGCCTCAATTGCTCTTAAATTTTGAAAACACGGATGTTAATTTTAGCGACCTCATTTGTACAACTGTTTAAGATGTTAATTTTAGCGACCATATTTGTAAAACTGTTTAACTTGTTTAGTCCCAAAGCTTTGTGTGCTTGAGTGAACGTTTTTTTACTGCTTTTGCCGCTAGGCAAAATTGCTCTTTTGTTGACTTGAACGACTGCCAAAAATTTTCTCAGTTACTCGCATGGAGCGCAACAGCATTTTTTAATCTCGTAATAGTTGCAATTTTGCTCGCAAATACTAAAAAACCACTAAAATTTTATCGTTTTGAATCAGTACAGGATTTAGTTTCTTTTATTATTTTTTTTTCGATTGTCCTTAATTTATTTTTGCTGCTGATGCTGGAATTTTGCTTAATTTGTTCTTAAATTTTGATCAAAAATGAGCCCAGTGTTCTTATAAAATTGTTTTAGAAAAGAATGTATACGATTAGTTAGTTTGTGCGTTTCTGATTTCTTTTTTTTAAGATATGTTATCCGGTGGTGAAATATCTTTATAAAAAACATTAACTTCTACTTTGGAATGCGGAGTCTTTGCCGCTGAAAAATCTTGCTTTTTTTTACAAAAAAGATTGATTTTATAATATTTTTGCGTGAAATTTCGGCTACAAATTTTGTTTTGGAGGGTCGCCGCTCAAGAAATTTTTGCTTTTTTCATTAAAAAAACCGTCAATTTTGAGACGTTGTAGTGAAAAAACTTTGAATTCATCAAAATAATTTAGTGAAAAATCACGGGTATGTTTTGAAATTGATCGTAGAAAAGCTCCAAAGCAGATGCGGTTTTGTCTAGTATACAGCGCTGCCGTTGTTTCGTGACAGCAGGATAAAGCAAAAATAAATCATCAGCTGCAGCATACGATCAAAACTCTAAATATCGTCTGATGTCTTACTTGAACCCTTCTACCTTTGAAAATTCATGTATTTTATCAACTTTTTGCGAAAAAGCGTCAACGTACCTTTTTTTCAGAATTAGTGACTGCAATACGTCCTTGTGACCTTGGAAAGACACTTGACGCAAATTTCTCATTAGGGCCCAGCAGTCTACCCGCGGTGGAGGCCCAGCCAGAGGAAAGACTCGCAAACTGAACCCAAAAGAGTGCTCGGCGTCATAGGCGTAGCTAGGATTTTTGATTAGTGGAGCCCAAACCGCAAAGCAATGACGTCATCAGAACTTTTCAAAAAGAATTTTTAATGGGACAAAGATACCGTAAAATGGAGGATCAGAAGCAGAAGCCTGGGTTACCACATAACCAGGATTTTGCTGAAGGGGTTCAGGACTTAAACCAAAACTTGAAAAGTTTTCAAAAAATTGTAAATTGGGAGAGATGGTGAGTAATCTAGTGTAACTTAAACGCATCGCAGACTAGGGTTTGGGGGCAAAGCCCCCCGCCGCTGGGCGATTTTTTGTAATGTTTTAGAAAAAATTGCAACTCTAAGGCCATTTGGATTACATTTTGCACGTTTGTTGATCCACTTAAAATCATTAAATTTTTAAGATTTGAAAGCCAACTGAAAAAATTAAATTATTCAATCTTCCATTTACTTGCAGGTCAAGTACAAAACACGTTTAAAATCTTGCATTTTTAGGTTAAATTTTGCAAGTGGAGTGGTCTAGGTAGGGTGAAGCAAGAAGCACTGCCTCCTGCAATATTTTTAGTAGCTAGTAAATAATAATTCACTCAAAGACTAACCTTGGAGATTTTTGTTTTGTCACAAAAATAATCAGTTTTAAGAGTACATAAACGACCAGGATCCAGGCTAGCTCAATTCAAATGCAATAATTTGTTCAATAAGCATTTTCCCAAGCTTTTTTTTTCAAAAGTTTTTTGTCCTGTTAAAACTACTGAGATGGAGGTGGATTGTTATTCAAAGTTGGTACAATAGATGGTTACGAATCTTGCTATTGCATTATGTTCACAAAAACGTTAGATGAGAGACTGAGGTTGCAACTTCGAGGACAAAAAGCCTGAGTTTCTTCCAGATAATACATTTACTTTGGTTGGATATTAACATAGGTGAGCAAGTTAATGCCAAACGTTAGCTTCGTTAACCACTAGTCCGTTAACAAACTTCACTCCTCCGTTAACGCTACACCGTTATTTTCAGCTTTAATTAACGGAAGTTAATATAATTCGTTAATTCGTTAACCTTTTGCGTGTAATTTACATTTTGTTTTATTCACTCGCTTCTAGAACACGTATTGACGCTGTTGAGCTGATTGTAAGGAAATATTTATTGCTATGGTGTTTTTTTTTTGTGGTTTGAAAGTTACATTTCGCAGTCTAATCTAATTTCATGATAAAAATAAGTTCAAATGCACTAACGAAGCTGCGATCGGAAAATCTTTGGAAATTGTGAACAGCGATAATTAATAGACCTGTAAAGCTGCAGGTTATTATTTGCCACAAAAAAGAGTTTCTTTCTTCGCTCTCTTCTATAAAACTCGTGCTAACACGCAACAAGTGTTACCAGAGCAAACTGGTTTGTCCCGGTCCGATGAATGAATGGTGCAAGACATAAAGGTCAAAATCTTAACGGAAGTTACTTTAGTCCGTTAACAGAACTTAATGGAAGTTAATTTAGTCCGTTAACATGAAAAAACTTTTTAACGGATTAACGAGTTAATGAAAAAGTTAGCTTCGTTATTAACGGACTTGTGCCCACCTATGGATATTAATATTGAACTGTTGAACGCAAAAGTGCTAAAATAAACTTAAGCTGAAAAAAGACTTTGCTGTCATTATTTTTATCATTGGTGGCAATTCAGTTTGCCCCCCCCCCCCCCTTGGCTACGCCTGTGCTAGGCGTTGATGTGGTAAGATAGACGCAAAGTGCCTGGTTCATACGAATCATCGATCGAGTGACTATAGCAAAAGTTCATGACCTATGAAAAATGTTGATGAGGATGAGTAAGACTTCGACTATTTCGTTCTCATTCTTTGAACGATTAAGAACGGACTCGATCCTACTCTGAATAGGCTACCAAAGACCAGTAGAATCAGCTCCAATTTTCAAGATATTGCTTTCACTCGAATGACATAAACATAAATACAGATTAGTTGCCTTTAAACCACCGTTAATTACTTTGCAAGCACATTATTAGCGCTTCAACCGACCTTTTTCAAACTGCGCACCCATCGCCAGTGCCAGAGAAAAGCAGAAGAGTGAGGCCTGCAGCCAAGCGTGACCAAGCAGAGAATAAAATTAACGCATTCGCGCAGTTTCGGATCATCTAGTTTTATGTCACTGATGTGACCAAAGAGAACTGGATAAGGTGTATATACTTCTCTGTGATATTATGTTAGGGTGGAGCGGAGTGTCATATTTTTAACTGCGTCTCCACTCCTCAATTTCACGCACCGTCGGCGCGTTTACACCGGACGTGAAGTAATCAAAATGGAACGTCATTCACAGGTTGCTAAAGGTTGCAACCGGTCACAAACCTCGCAAGCGGTTGCCTAACTTCACGTTAGACAAACCTGTTGATGAATGGTAGCCCTATTCCGAGAATGTGACGAAAGCGACCTTTCGCAAAGGTTACCAACCTTCGCTTCTTCTTACTTTGTATCCTGTGTAAACGCATCTTTACTCCAACTCCAATCCAGCTTCGAAACTTTGGTACAACACTCCACTTCAACAGACCTCGTCATCTAAGTGTTTGGGAAAAATTTGTTAAAGAATATAACGACAGAAAGGACCATGAAAAGTAGGCAACAAATAAATAAATAAATCAAAAAATAGAATGACAAGAAGAAGATGGGGTAAGTTGGCCGTTTTTTTTTAATTTCTAATTATTTTTGTCATCGTAAATGCTAAGTTATTAGAAAATTAAGTAGTTCCTTTGAATCTCAAATCTTTCGGCTTTCATTTAGCATTCTTTTAATTTTGAAATCTCAACTTTGCTCGCAAAGCTAATTTAAGATATCCCCTCAAAGTGACCAACTTGCCCCACTGGTAGGGTAAGTTGGCCAGTCCATGAGGATAATTTGGCCATATCCCTTCATAAAAATAAACAAACTTTGCGAAGAAATTGTCAATTGTACTAGCACATATTTCTATACTAGCCGTTCTGTAAAGCCAAGTAAACGTACAGTGGCTTGTCAATTGTGCATAAAGAATTTGTGGTGGGCTCAGGCCCGGCGTCAGAGTAGTGTGCTTGGGGGGCACAAACATTTTGGGGGTTACATTTTGGGAACTAAATAGACGGACGTTGTATCAATAACATACTACGAAACTGTTAGTCTGCGTGAAATATGTTGACTCGATCTGTCTTGCTGTTTCATAGAAAAGCGTTTGTGGTGACTTGATTGTTTTCTAGGCAAAAGTTTCCTGGCACTCTTGTCCTGGTACAAAAGTTTACTCTCGCTTGTGGGGGGCACGGCCCCAAAATCCCCCCCTCCCCGTGGCTCCGAGACTGGGTGGGCTACAAGCTTAAACAGCTTGTTTGATTCCCACGACGTGCAGTATTAAACTATGTGGTGCTTTTTTAATTTTTGCCTCAGTCAGGTTTTAAGTGGCAAAAAACTAATCAAGCATCACCATGGTTCTACATAGCGTTAAAATCAGATACAGATCGTAAAAAAAAAATGTTGGCATTTTAGTCATTAGTTATGTATCGTATATAAACTTAGTCTAGGCTCAAGACGATGAAAAGAAAGCGCACAAACAATAAAAATTGTCAATTTATGGTCATCGGTGTCACGACTGCAGCAACTCGCACAAAATTTAGGAGTTCGTCATTGACATTCCATACATATAAATCACAGACGATTGTCAATACACAAGTTGTGGGCCCAATTTTGACAAAAAGTTTTCGAACAAAACGATTTGTTTCCAGGAAAATCGACTTGATAAGTTGGCCGGACAAATGATCGGTCACAAATAGCAGTAACCAACTTACCCCACGCGGTAGCAGGGTTTTCCACGGACCGGAACCAGGAACAAGTTCCAGCCGGAATTTGCCTTTTTTGGAACCGGAACGGTTTGGAATCAATTTTTTATTCCCCGGAACAGAAACAGGAAATTCTAAATCTTAAGCCGCATTTACACGGGCGACTTTTAGCTGCGAGAATCGACATTTTGCCTTTTTTCTGTCTCAAATCGCGTAGGTCACTTACACGGCGCAAGATTCACGTGTGATTTTGTCTGCGCGATATCGCCAGACACGCCCCCCGAAAAATCAAATCGTAGCAGTCACTCACACGGGAGAGATTTTAACGCGGCGCTCGCATTCGATTGCAACTCGCTGAAGTCGCTTACACGTTGAGACTGCGTGCCAGTGATTCTCGCAAAATCGAGTCGGCAGAAGAGTCGCTATCGCACTGGTTTGCTTACACGGCGCGAGATAGTTTCGAAGCGCTGCTTGCTGGTTTTGAATTTGCAAAAGCGAACTGCTGCAAAAGCACTTCAAATGCGCCGCTTGTCAGCTTTTGCATTTGAAGCAATCACGCTTTGGAATTTTGAAAAGAAAATGAATGAAGCCAACGCAAGCGTAAAACGAAATACGAAAAATACTATTATGCAGCTAATGTCAAAACTTGCAATGAAAATGCAAGGTGAAAGATGAAGCAGCAACGGCGGCGTGCTGCTCGAGCCGAATGTGTGATACGCAAATGCTATTTTGAGTTGGCTTGGATGGAGCAAAGTCAAGCGGGTATTAATGCTCATAATTTATTATAAAATTCTGTCATTTAACCCTTTAGGTATTGGTTTTTCTCTACCGCAACCCATCTCTGACTGTGTGTCTTGTTTGGTTATGCATAATGTTGGGTAAAACAATAAAATTTATCAATATTTTTGTGCAGTTAATTCTAAAAACACTTTTGACATTACTTTTTCTCCAAGCATGTGTAACTGACAAATTCATATTGTTTATTTGCTTAATAGTGCACAAGTATTTTAGTAGTTTATCGGAGATCTGTGCTGTCATATACTATACGAAATGCTAATGGTTAAATTTTATTTTTGTTTTTAGAAGTTTACTTTTTGAGTTCTTCTGCAGTGATACCAGGCGCCTTTTGTCACTACAGAAGTACTGGCTCTTTTTCAATTAAACCAACATTCAAAAAATCCACATAGTATTCATAATAATTTTTTTATGGAGCTACTAAACCACAGCTGTTACAAAGCACCAATATCCACAATAATAAAACAAGCAGCGCATGCATTTGCTAAACGCTAGGCAATTACAGTAAGTATAGTGCGGAGGATGAATTATTATGAACTGAGCAAAAATACGCCAGTGACTTTATGTCAAATCTCATTCCTGGCGTTATTCAAATGAAAAAGTCCCATAAAACCACTCGAAATTAAGAACATGATTTCATTATAAACATCATTTTCATGAAATTAATGTTTAATCACAATATGCGGGGCAGTAGGTGTTGTGCTTCTTCACTTAAGTGTGGTTATTTTAACCGTAAGAATTGCCGGTAGGCTCTAGCAAACTCGGGTCAGAAAAGAAAGCAAACGCTAACACGTTTTCAGCCGACAAAAACCAGTGGATGGTACTTGTATACAAAGTGCTGGACCCAACGAGTGAGCATAGATGTGAGCCTATGAGCCTACTCTGCCAGCACTGTCACAGCACCGATTGACCTTTTTTGTGTTGCCCCGCTCTAGTTTTGATCCGGCCGCTTTTTCCTTTTAGTTTGCTCAGTTTGTGCGCCTCACTTTAGTTCCTGCAGCCAACGCTTTAAAAATTACGCGCTTTTTGGTAATTCCTGCACGCCTTTGTGTTTGGCCGAGTTACCTCTGTTCTGGCATTCCCTTTCATTTAAGCAACTGGCAAACAGACGCATTTCATTTTCAAGACCGCTCGTATGGCACTCTTTAAGTTCATTATTTTCAGGCTAAATTTCAGATATATTTTGCCATGTCGTACTGTTCCAAATTATGCATTTTGTCTGAACAATGCAGTTCAAGTTGAAGAATTTCAATTGTGGTTTGCCCAGACGGACACGGTGAAGGCTCCATATTGTAACGAAGGGCTTTTGTAACAAGCACCTCCATTTCCAAACTATATTGTCCAAATGCTATTACTGTGAATTCATTGTCTTAGCTATTCTAGGGTTGAGAACAACCGAAAAACAAGAAATGCCAAATCAAAAAACAAACTAAATTCTGTACTGATTCAAAACAAAAGAGCTTGAATAACTTCAAGAGTATAGAGTGTTATTGCGCATTGGGCAGGTAACAAAAAAACTTTTTGGCTCTCGTTCAAACGAAAATTAGAGCTTGCTTTTTTGCTTTCCGCAATTTTACGATGCTGCAAAAGCAGCTAAAAAGGCGTTTACAAGCAGACAGACCATTAGGTATTAACAAACATTGTCGCTATAATTGACATCAATGATCTCAAAATTTAAGAACCAATTAAGAGCAACTGATGCTCAACATTGGCAAAAAAATTAAGAACAGTCAGCCTCAACTCAAAATTTACTGGCTCTGATGCAAACAGTGCACTTACGGTATTATAAAAACAAAATGCAATTAAGGTACTGTTTCCTGTGTTTAATTTATCATACATTTTATTAATGGTTAAAGCCCTGCTTGATTGGCTTCACAGTTATCAGCAATCAGCTCATGACTGCCGTATCTGCAGTAGACCATGCCAGCATCAACAAGAAAATTATTTCTTCTTCGTTTCAAACTAATATGAAGTAAATTTAGTATCACAATCACAATTAATTACGGTAAAAGCACTACAGACTATTTTGTACCATGAACACAATATTTTATGAAGTAAACTTAGATAATCGCAGCCAGCGACTCGCAAAGCATTTGTGCATTGCGCTATGCCTGGGCGACTCGTAAACTGCATACGATTTGCTGTTTACACGAGCGCGACTTTGTCATGTGACTCTCGAGACGCTGAAATCGACCTCGTGTAAGTGATCATGGGCGAGAACGATTGTTGCACCGAGTCGCGCAAAAATATAATCGGCATCGCAAATCGCAGGTGTTACTTACACGGCAGCGATTCTTGCCAAACGCGATCGCGACAAGCGAGTCTTGCCTCGTGTGAGTAACTGCTTTGCGAGAGAGATTTTCACGCATAAAAAATCGTCGAATCGCGTTGCAAAAAAGTCGCCCGTGTAAATGCGGCTTTACGTATCACACATTCGGCTCGAGCAGCACGCCGCCGTTGCTGCTTCATCTTTCACCTTGCATTTTCATTGCAAGTTTTGACATTAGCTGCTTAATAGTATTTTTCGTATTTCGCTTTACGCTTGCGTTGGCTTCATTCATTTTCTTTTCAAAATTCCAAAGCGTGATTGCTTCAAATGCAAAAGCTGACAAGCGGCGCATTTGAAGTGCTTTTGCAGCAGTTCGCTTTTGCAAATTCAAAACCAGCAAGCAGCGCTTTGAAACTATCTCGCACCGTGTAAGTAAACCAGTGCGATAGCGACTCTTCTGCCGACTCGATTTTGCGAGAATCACTGGCACGCAGTCTCAACGTGTAAGTGACTTCAGCGAGTTGCAATCGAATGCGAGCGCCGCGTTAAAATCTCTCCCGTGTGAGTGACTGCTACGATTTGATTTTTCGGGGGGCGTGTCTGGCGATATCGCGCAGACAAAATCACACGTGAATCTTGCGCCGTGTAAGTGACCTACGCGATTTGAGACAGAAAAAAGGCAAAATGTCGATTCTCGCAGCTAAAAGTCGCCCGTGTAAATGCGGCTTAAGAATGATTTGTGAAGAGCTTTCCTTTGGCAGAGACGCCGTGTGGAAAATTCTTACTGAAAACTTGAAAATGCGCAAATAGTGTGCGAAACTGGGCCCACATGGCAGAAATTTCCTCGTTCGCTTCAATTAACGAGTTTTTTTGAAGAGGCGCTAACGAACGAAATACTCGCTGAACGTATCAGGTCATTTTTGCACGTGTGTGTAAAGCCTTGCGAAATCCGTTACGTCATTCTTTCTTGCTAACTTGCTTTGAGCGATTGCGGAAAGCAGTTCGAGTAAAAAAACGTCACATTTTCCTCGCCAACTTAAAGAAGATCTTAAGCACTCTTTAAGCGTGCGAGAAATCTTTTTGGTTCAGAAATTTAATGGCGAAATGTTGAAAACTTTAACCAAAGCGAATTTTTGCTGAAAATTAATTAAAATTGTCGCCATGTTTGCTATCAGACTGCTAAAAAAAAGCGAATTGCATCGAGAACCACTTGCTATTTCGATTGATAAAGAAATGCTAAGTAGTGCCAGTTGACAAGAATAGAAATAAACTCCTTGTATAAGAATGATTTTCTAAAACACGGGGCTCATTTTTGCTCAAAATTTAGGAACAAAATAAAAACACTGCCAGCTTCGGCAGCAAAATAAACCAAAAACAAACAAAAAAAAAAATTCAAACTAATCAAAGAAACTGAAATTCGTGCTGATTTAAAGCGATAAAATTTCAGTGACTTTCTTGTATTTGCAAGTAAAATTGCAACTATTCAAGATTATAAAGCTCTGTTGTTCTGCGCAAGCAGTTGAGAATTTTTTGGCAGTTGTTCAACTTGAAAAAAGCTTGCTTTTTCGCTTTTGCAATTTTACGATGCTGTCATTTACTAATTATCATCAGTTGAGGAATTTGCTTGCATAGAATAGTAATGCATAGGTTATGGTATCTTTTTCCATAACAATATAGTACATACAGTACGCTTGAACGCATTATTTTGAAGTAGAAATGCATCTGAAGTCACAATGAGATGTTTATTACGTAACTAACACAAGTAACGAACATCTCGCTAAGAAAATCGAGCGAAGTGTTTTAACGTGTGTTGGGCGAGACGGCACAGAAATGGCAGTTTGTCTACGAAGATTTTTTGTTTGTTAGCGCTTTTTAGCGAGCGAGAATGGCCTTTACGAGCTCGTTAGCACGTTCTGTCATGTCCCCCCTGGGGGCACATGACAGAAATTTCCTCGTTCGCTTTAACAACGAGTTTTTTTTTTAGAGGCGCTAACGAACGAAATCAGTAGCGTAGCCAGGGGGGGGCGGGGGGGCGAGCTCCCCCATTGGCTTGTGAAATATGCAAAATCGCATGTTTTTTTTGCTTTTGAGGCCGATTTTCTGAGAAAAATGGAAAATAGCCCCCCCCATTTAAAAACAGCCCCCCCCTCAAACGACTGAATTTGCGAAATTGACGAAAAATCAGTCTCGATATCGGTGAAGACCTTTTTTTGGAGACCACCTAAATTTGGGCGGAAAAATCCTTTCAAATTCGAATTCCGGCCGAAAAATCACTCTCCATTTTGGTGAAGACCTTTTTTTTTTTTTTTTTGGAGATCACCTGATTTTGGGCGGAAATAACCTTTGAATTTCCGAGCTTTCCGAAAAATTTCGTCTCAATTTTCGGACAAACCGTCTGAAACTGCTTCTAGATCAATAAAAATTCCAGTCAAGGTCGTTTGCACACTTCTCACTCTTTCAAAATAGCCCCCCCTTTTCCAAATCCTGGCTACGCGCCTGAACGAAATACTCGCTGAATGTAAGAGGTCATTTTTGCACGTGTATGTAAAGCCTTGCGAAATCCGTTACGTCATTCTTTCTCGCTAAATTTCTTCGAGCGATTGCGAAAAGCAGTTCGAGTAAAAAAAAAAGTCACATTTTCCTCGCCAACTTAAAGAGGTTCTTGAAGCACTCTTTAAGCGTGCGTGATCTCTGTTTGGTTCAGAAATTTAATGGCGAAATGTTGAAAACTTCTAACTCATGCGAATTTTTGCTGAAAATTAATTCAAATCTTTGCTATTAGACTGCTAAAAAAAAGCGAATTGCATTGGGAACCACTTGCTGTTTCGATTGATAAAGATATGCTAAGTAGTGCCAGTTGACAAAAATAGTAACACTCTCCTTTTATAAGAACGATTTTCTAAAATACGGGGCTCATTTTTGCTCAAAATTTAAGAACAAATTAAAAACACTGCCAGCCTCGGCAGCAAAATAAACCAAAAACAAACAAAAAAAAATTCAAACTAATCAAAGAAACTGAAATTCGTGCTGATTTAAAGCGATAAAATTTCAGTAATTTTCTTGTGTTTGCAAGTAAAATTGCAACTATTCAAGGTTATAAAGCTCTGTTGCTCTGCATAACCAATTGAGAAATTTTTTTGGCAGTTGTTCAACTCGAAAAAGGCTTGCTTTTTTGCTTTTGCAATTTTACGATGCTGCAAAAGCAAGAAAAAAGCCTTCACTTAAGTCTTAAGCAGACAGAGCTATAGGAATTAAACAGTGTTTCAAACATGCCCGCTAAAATTGACATCGATGCTCTCAAAATTTTTACAAAATTAAGAACAAATGAGACGGAATATTGGCAAAAAATGAAAAACAGCCAGTCTTAACTCAAGATTTATCGGTTCTAAAAAGGAAGTGTACTTCGACTTGCTCACTTCTGAAAAATGTTGAAACCTTAAGACCTAAAGTTACTGTTAACATGTGAGTTTACCACCAGCAACCTCAAGGGCGCTTTACTTCATTTAAAAAATTATAGCATGGAAAAAGTTGTTCTTATTTTACATTGATCCAAACATATGATTAAATTCTGTCGTTCATTTACTAATTGTTATCAGTTGAAGAGTTTGCTTGGATAGAATAATCATTAATCACGCATAGCTTAAAGTATCTTTTTCCATAACAATGTAGTACATACAATACGCTTGAACGCATTATTTTGAAGTAGAAATGTATCTGACGTCACAATGAGATATTTATTACGTAACTAACACAAGTTACAAACATCTCGCTAAGAAATTCGAGCGAAGTGTTTTAACGCGTGTTGGGCGAGACGGCTCAGAAATGGCAGTTAGTCTACGAAGATTTTTTGTTTGTTAGCGCTTTTTAGCGAGCGAGAATGGCCTTTATGAGCTCGCTAGCATGTTCTGTCATGTCGCCCCTGGTTCCAAAGATTCTCTCCGAATACCAAAGACAACGAAGATTCACTGTTTGCCAAGATATTACCGAGCGTTTGGAGGCTGAACCAGACTTGCGCAACTCTGTGATAACCGGGGATGAAACATGGGTATTCGAATATGATCCAGAAACGAAGAGGCAGAGTCGTGAATGGAAAAGTTATGGATCTCCAAGGCCAACGAAAGCAAGGAAGTCGAAGTCAAAAGTAAAAGTGATGCTCATTGTGTTCTTCGATATTCAAGGCATCGTTCATTTCGAATTCCTACCCCATGGCCAAACAATGAACCTAACCGTCTATAAAGAGATTCTTCGGCGTCTCGTAAGATCAGTGCGTGACAAGAGGCGGAGCCTTTGGGAAGCCAACGCATGGGCGCTCCATCACGATAACGCTTCTGCTCACACAGCCCTCAGTATTTGTCAGTTTTTTGCAGAAACGAACATTGTAACTTTGGAACACCTCCCATATTTCCCCGATCTGGCCCCATGTGACTTTTTCCTCTTTCCCAAGATCAAACCTGTTCTGAAGGGAACCCATTTTTCTGACATCGATTCCATCAAAAAGGCCGTGACGACGGAGCTCAAGAAGATCCCAGAAAATGTCTTCCAAGAATGTTTTGAATCATGGAAAAAGCGAATGCACAAGTGTTTACGAGTACAAAGGGGTTACTTTGAAGGACTTTGATTTTGGTATATTTCAATATTGTAATTGTAAAGCACTTTTTAAGCACTTGTTCCTGTAGCACTTTTTTAAAGCACTTTTTCCAGTAGCTCCTCGAGCGTACATGACAGCGATGAAAGCTTTTAATTCTTCAATAGTTAGAGAAAATGTCTCATCTTGTAGTTGGTGGTGGGCTTCAGTAATTGTACATTTTGCAATGTGTTTGAGGATAAAGTCATCAATAAGAAGACGTCATGCATTTGCAGAGCTACCAGCAAACACATTTCTCTTTGTGTAAGGCGTAGTAGGCCCACAAGTTTCTCTTCAAAATATTCTGCTGCGAACATCTTCCAACCGAACTGTCACCGGAAGTTATCTGAAGCCATTCTGCTCCATCTGGAGCTATAAGTACGCTCTTTCTCGAAGTGCCACCAACATCCAGAAAAGGAAGTTAGCTTTGTGGAATGTTCGATGCCACGTCACTGTTTGGATCATTTTCTTCTTGATTGTGACATGAATTATATTTCAACATCATTGTCTACTTCCTGAGGAGCTTCAGTTGTTCGAAATAGTGTCCGTCGTCGTTTACAAGGGGGATTGGGTGAATCAGAGTCAGAAATTATGCTCTCTGATAACTCCGACTCATATTCGTCACTGAAGTAGGAGTCTGAATCTAGCTCAGGATTATATAAATCGTCTAATTCTGACTCACTGTCCTCGCATTCAGAAATATCATCACGAATATAACGCAAAGATGAAAGAATTTTGTCAGTGCTAAAACGTTTTCTTTTCGCCATAACGATATAGTTTTCTCCAGCGCTGCAACTGTAAACTTTACCGCAAATTAGAAAAATTCTGAATGAAAAGCGATGGCTAGCACAATTGTACAAAGCGAAAAAACAAAAAAGAAATGCGGATTAAAAAGGCTGCCCAGAATTGCTACTGTCACAAACAACTCAGCAGGTATAGTCAAAATGACTACCTTGGGCATTCAAGATAATCTAGGTCTCCTGGTCCTCAAACAAAAAAAATTGGAAGTTTCATTTCGCAATCCAATTAAGTTCAAAGATTAAACAAAAGTCAGAGCAGGACACCTGTCTAAAAACAATAGCAATAAAGCTGAGTCAAATTAAATAGCTCCAAGTAGTCAAAATGATTACACTGGCATTCTAGTGTTAAGTAGTCGCTGTTCTGTTGACTTTTCCCTAGGCTTCCGCGCTGGTAGCCTTTTGACCAGATAGCACGCAAACGATTAAATATTAAAAGTTCTCGCCAGCAAACGTCAAAACGTTACAACTAAATTATTATAAACGATTTTGTTGGTCTACATTTTTATTCTCCGACACACCCATAAACAGGCGTGCAATCAAGGTTTTGCGAAAGGTAAAAAAAAAATTGTTTGAAAAATACCTCGATTGGATGGCGAGCTGAGCGAAGTGGTGCAACTCGATCATCTCATTTAGACGGGGTCTGAGGGCGAAGCCCCTGACGCTGGGCAATTTTTTTGAGTTTTTGAGAAAAGCTAACTATTTCAATGCCATTTGTATCACATCTTGCACGTTTTTAAAGCTATTTAAAGAATTAAATTGCTAAGACTTAAAAGCCAATAGAAATTGCCCAACCCATTCAGTCTCAACTTTACAGGTCAATTCAAAAACTTGTTTAAACGCTTGCATTTTAGGGTTAATTTTTTTAAGTGACTTAATTGACTGGTGGGAGGGGGAAAGAATCCTGTTTTGCTCTCGAAATTACGCCACCATCAGTAAATGCTTAGCGGCCTGCAGTGCTGCTTGTGCATCCCGACCCATAGTTTGAGAAACATTGGCTTCGGGCTTAAAATACTTGGAATTGAAAACAAAACAAACGTTCATAGTTTTAAAATTGATACGACTATCCTAACCACCTAATAACCTAATAGGTTCAGAGGTGTAAACTTTGAATGTTAAATCTGGTGTGTGAAAATTGAACCACTAAAGTTTCGATATTCAAAACTTCGATATACAGCTAACGTAGGTAACTTTAGTCAATTAAGTAAAGATTGAATGTTACCATTCCATTTTGCATCATTGTCGGTTTTCTTGTCGTTGCATGATGTTCCAAAACAAGCATTTTTATTGAACCAAAATGGGAGGCAAGGCCCACCTGGCCCCCGTAGCGAAGACACTACGTTTGCTAAATAACAAAGCTTTTTTTCTTTTTTCGTAACAAAGATTTATATTTACTTTTCTATCCTCGATTGAGCCAAATTCTAAGCTGTTGTTTTTGTTTTTTTTGCGTTTAAATTTTTTTCGGTATTTTTGTGAAATGTTTTTTGGCAGCTTGGCTATGTCAAATTTCATAGTTGGTGTGATTACAAACTTGCAATCATTAAACCCAGTGCAAATCGGTCAACCTATTGTCTGTTGATTAAGTGGTTGATATTTTCATGCTGAGTGAATTTTTATGGTGCTCATTGCAATAGCGCTTCAAATATGGGATAAGATACATCGTACCATACGGCTTACTTTCGCAAGCGGCTACTTGCAAAGGTACACTTAACCTTGCAAAAGTACAATCAAATTACACATAGCTTCCGGTCTAAACTTACCTTGGTGTGGAAGTATGGAATGAATTATGGAAGAAAATTTTAATATGGAATGGAATATGGAATGGAAGATTTTTAGAATGGAATGGAAATGGAATGGAAGAAAATTGTCAGTATGGAATATGAAAAATCGTTTTCCATTCCATACCATGCCCTGGTTTGTCGATCATTGCGTGTGCCTCTTGCAACTTTTCAAAATTTTTGCTTTTCGTTTAACTTTATTATTTCATGCCATTAAAAAATCCAAATTTTGTTTGCTAGTTTTTTTGGTCATTTAACAGTCATTGATATAAAGTTTTAGTAAATAGTAAAAAAAATATTAAACTATTTTGGTCACAATCAACAAAAAAATTGAAAACTTCTGCTTATATTTGGATACAATCCCAAAAATTGCCCCTTTGTAACTGCAAAAATGACCGCAAGATTTTTGAAATAAGAAAAAAATTTACAAAATCGGACATGTGGCCAAAAAGTCTGAGCGAAAAAATAAACCCAAGACTCCAATACCAGCCAATAACGATCAGCTTTTTCATAGACATTCTGTCTAAATCTTTCAATGCACTCTTATCAAGGAAACTTCTTCTGTTTACTCTATTTCTTCTTTCAAGTTTGTGCCTCTTTAATTGGCACTTTAATCTACCACAGCTTTTTTATGCAGTCAGTTCAGTAATTTTTTACAGCACTCATTTAAACAACAAAATCGATAAAAAATTTTTCCTGTACTAGTAAATAAATATCTGTTCTGATTCCCAAGAATCGAACAAAAAGATTGTAATAGCCAATATTTAGCCGTGTTTTGTGGGTCTTGTTTGCAACTACAGCTCTACTTTATCGCTGTATCACTTTCTACTAAATGTAGTGCTAAAAAGAGCGAAATCTCACAATAATTCATTAAATTTTGGGCTATTAAAACGTAAATTATAGGCTAGCAAGCCTACATGAAAGGTTTTTTTTTGTGAACATTTTATATGCTTTTTGTTTTTCTTCAGTTGCAAGAAAAATTGGTGTTAATACAAAAATTTCTCGTCAGCTCCATTGTCAGTATTATTATAGTCTCCGTTAGTTGTTAAACTTTGGTTGTGATTCTTTGTACAATACCATAAAAAAGCCGTAGAAAGCGTACCTAATTATCAGGTGGAACTCACGAATTACGGTTGGAAAGCTGAAAGATATTGTAGAATGGAAGATCAGAAGCCGTGGTTTGGTTTGGCACTTAAGCAAGATTTGGTTAAGGGAAATGGCTTAAACCAGTTAAAAAGTGCAAATGTCTAACTTGAGAGACTTGTTGAGTAAACCAG
The DNA here is from genome assembly GCA_963965965.1 of Trididemnum nubilum. Lineage (NCBI taxonomy): Eukaryota > Metazoa > Chordata > Ascidiacea > Aplousobranchia > Didemnidae > Trididemnum > Trididemnum nubilum. The sequence continues at coordinate 26,318,007 of OZ014483.1, forward strand.
CGTAACTCAAACGGATCACAAACCGGGGTCAGGGGGCGAAGACCCAAGCCGCTGCGCAATTTTTTTGTAGTTTTTTGGAAAAAAAAGCTATTTTGATGCCATTGATTCACATTTTGTACATGTTCAGAGCCATTTGAAAGAATAAAAGTTTTAACACTTCGAAGCCAATTGAAAAAAATTAATAGTTCAATTCTCCTATTACTTGCGATTTTAGTTCAAAAAATGATTAAAATCTTGTATTTTGGTGTTAAATTTTGTAAGTGATTTGGCACAGTTAGGAGGAAGTAAGGTGCACTGCCTCCTGCAATATTTTATCAGTAAATAATAATCCACTCGAAGATTTTCCCTAGAGCTTTTTGTTTTGTCATGAAATTAACCAGTTATAGGAGTACATGTACAGCCAAGGGACCCAGGCCGCCTCAATCCAAATTCAGTAATTTTTTCCATGAGCACTTTCTCTAGCTAATTTATTTTTCAAAAATATTTTTTCGCGTAAAAACTGGCGAGGTGGAGGTGAATTGTTACTGAAAAATGGTACAATAGATGATTACGCCAGCAAAGCATGCTATTCTCGGGACGGATTTACATTGCGCTGGGCCCCTGGTACTTTGGGGATTATCGCCAGCCAAATATAAATGGGACCAAAAAAAAGTCTTACCATCTGAGCGAGGGGCCCCTGGCACTGTGCCATATGGTAAACCGGCCCTGGTTATTGCATCACGTTCGTAACAAGGTTAGATAAGAGCCTGAGGTCAGTGTTTTTTTTTAGGCGATTTGAGAAACCGAAACGGTCGCTCAAAATTGTCCCACAGTCTCTCAGAATCTGCTTCTACCATAGTGCAAACAAAGCTAAGTACGCTCTGAAACAATAGGAGAAAACATTTATCAACTAACTGCCAAAGTTGTGTTTTAGATTATAAAATCCCAGCGTGCCAGTGCCCAGTAGTCTGGTAGGTCACCACAAAATGAAAGAAAATCATCACAATTCGACTTTTGAAATCGTTACAAACAACTTTTGTAGTTCTACAGTAAGTCAACTGTTACTATTTCACTTCAGTCATTTTCACTAAATCATTCTCTACTCTGGACTAATGCTAGAGACTAATGTGGAACTTGGTATGACTTTCCATCAAGCCAAGTAGGACATTTGTTTCTTAACTTGACTAAAAGTGATAACGTTAGCTAGTGGCTATAGACTACTTCGCTTTAGTTCAATTAATTAATAAACTCTTTTAGGAAGCTGATAGAGCAAAGTATACTGGTATTTTAGTCATTTACTATTTTAGACAACGTTTGGAGAATGTAGTTACTTTTTGTGTGGAGGGTTTAGTACATTTAGTACATTTGTTCAAATTGGGTTCAGTAAACTTCTTTAAGAGTTATTGGATTCGAGGCCGCGGAGCTTCGTGGTTAGTCTATACAGCAGAATTGCATAGTAAGCCTACATTGCTAAAAGTTATTTTTGATATTTTAATTTTCAGGAAAATGTCTCAACGCAAACGCGTATGCTCTGATAATACAGACAATATGCCGACCGCAGTTTCAGTTATAAATTTAGGTAAAAAGTTTGTAGTCTTTCGAAATTGTTTCGCGGTTCCTCAAGCCTAACCTTAAAAAACACTGCATGAGGTAGTACCTAATTTTACCCGGGCAATACATGTAAATTGGTTTGCAAAAATTGAACGAAGGGGGCCCGGGCCTACTAGTTTTCAATATTATTGTTAATTACTGTTGTACGCGTATACTGTTGTACGCGAAGATGCTAAAGAAACCGAAAATGAAAAAAACAAAGCTTTTTTGCCTCTTTTTTATCATTGATGGCACTACGACTGGGGGGCGCCCCCCCTGGCAACACCTATGAGCCACCCATATAGCTTTAGCTTTTTTAAGACGGTTTCAGCCCTGCCTCAACCCTTTTGGCTGTGGTCCCTCAAACTGTAATTATAAAAGTCTTTAAAAAATAAAGGGGTGAAATTGCTGGAAAAACCATCATTGACATCTCAAAAAATGTAAAAAAATCTGAAAATTTTCAAAGTATTGAGTGCGTCAGCTTTTTTTTGTTTCAGAATGAATTACTAGGGTAGAAATGCTTAATATATAAAAGTTCGTTGATTGGAAACCCAGGTATTTAATTTCATTCCAAACGTTGAAAAATTCATTACCCTATGGTACAATTTACAGTTGAAATTGTTTACTGTTATTTTCTCTGCTGTTAGCATTTTCAGTATAGTTGATAGATAGTGATTGTTTAAGATCTTTCGCTTTATTTTATCATTAAAATTTGCAAAATATTGTTGAGCTGTATAGAACGTTGTGAAAATTCAAATACCGGTAGGAAATAAAGTAGCTCTGTTGCTTTTAAGGATCCTGCTTCGATAAAATAATGCAATTGCTGAGAAAGCGTTAGCGTATCTGAGTTGAAACAACGTAGGGTGGCTGGCAATGGAAAGGTTAAGTTGTTGAGTTCTGGAAACGGATTGTTGAGTTGCTGGGAAAGCCATTAATGATTGTTTTCTGGCGTTGTGGCCCAAACAATCTACGCGATGTCATGACCCAGCCCGACGAAAGACTTGAAAACAGATCCAATCATATTGTGTTGATGTGGTTTGACAGACTTAGAAAACTAGGTTTGTAAACGCATGAGCAAAAAAAATCCTCGACAAAACAAAATAGCAAATCAAAAAATACCCTAAATCTTATTATTTTTATCATTGCTGTACTGCGGAAAAAAATAAAAGCAGTAATTTTCAACGTATTATTTTCCTGCACAGAACACTAATTTGTTTTAGTGACAATGTGCTTAATTCGCTGCACATAACGTTCATTTAGAGCAATATATTTAGCACCGAAAAGTTAATTTAACAGAGCTAAAATCAACAATGCAAGTAAGCAAAAAAGTGCTTTAGCACCAATAAATAATTTAACAGTACCAAAATCAAAAATGCGAGTAAGCAAAAAAGTGCTTTAGCACAAATAAATAATTTAGTATTTTCCTTCAATCAATGAACTTTACTATATTGCAGAAATTTTTGAACCAGTTAATTACAAAACTATTTTAACATTTTAAGTTTAGTTTTTGAAGAAAAAAAAAGATCCGTCTCGTGCAGCTTTGTGTTTGTAGAAGATTACCTGAGTACGTAAAGCATCAATAAATTCAAAACTTATGAAACCCAAGAGTTTGTTTCACACGTGCAGTAAATGCGGTCATTTTGGTGTAAATCTTAGTTGAATAGGATTGCGTTTTATAGCTTTTTAATGTTTTAAGCATCGTGATAATCTTCTGTGATACTATTTTGCTGCGACTTTTCGTTATCGATCCTTTTTTGAAACCCTAATAGTCAACCACTGTTAACCTCATTGTTTAGCATGTGTTTAAAATGCACTGAAGTAACGCTGTTGCGCAAGAAAACAAATTTGAAGAATCTCGATGTGGCATACTCGTATGCTTTTATTTAGTTTTTTTGATTACGGGAAAAAGAATTTTAACTTACAGTTAGGGAAGTAGTAATGTCGCAGATTTAACATGTTTATTTCACACAGTTTATTGAAAGAGGATAATGACTCTCTGCTGGTTTTTTGTGATTAATTTCATTAGAAAAATGTTTTTTTTATTTTAAACTTTCTTAACTTTGGGTTAAATTTGTTTACTAAACAACCATTGAAAATTTGAAGTCGTTGAGATAAGACAAAAATTTGCACTTTTGCGGTTTTTGTAGTCAATGCATTGGAATATAAGCATTTTTTGCGCATATATTTTAAGTGACCTCTTTAACGTGTTGTTGTGACGTAGTGACTTTAGCTGAGCCGTTTGAAAGCAATCATAGATTAAAAAAACTGATTTATTGAAAAATTTGAATTTGTTATCACGTTATTGCAAAATGGCATCGTTTTTTCCCAAAATTAGCCGTGACATCAGTTGCATACCTATGATAACGATTTTGACTCAAAGCATTGCAAATGATTTTTGTCAGACGACCTGCTTGACTCCATATTATGAAATAAACTTCGTGTTTTCCAAGAGCACAAAGACGTTTGATTGGTTGTGGAATTGAACCGGGAGTAACAGAGTTTTGATCACTTACCTGACGTTACGCTCTATGCCAACTGAGCTACGGCTCCAGCCTGCAACACATGCGTGGACCTTGCAGATGGCGCAGCGGGAGGAACTCGGACTCAAATTCCTAAGGATAAGGGTTCAATTTCCTGGCATTGCAATATCCGTAAGTACGTGTAAATACCAGTGTTTAAAAAATGTTTTGTGTTGCTAATGAATCTATGTTTGTTCTAGTTTTTTAATAAAAAAAAAATTTTTTTAAAGGCAACACATGCGTGGATTACTGAGTTATTGACAGATCTAACCTTGCGAAAGGCGCAGCATTACTCGATTAATTGTTATTCCATCTTTATTTGGCGAGTTGCCTTCCATAGGAGACAGTAATTGGACCGTTTGGTCTTCCAGTCAAACTACCACCAGCCCACCTGTTTATTACACACAGTGGTGACTTGAAACTGACCTTGTTTACCGGTGAACGTTAAACAGAAAAGCTGTAAATAGCAATTTTTTTAGTTTGACCCGACCGGTAATAAAAGCCAAGTCTACTGCTTTAGTAGCAGACCCTCTATCCACTCGAATACAGATCAGTTTTTAGATCGGTCAATAGAAAGTTGGAATTCGGATCTGATGCTTTAGAGTTCGATTTTTTATGCCGGTGCGAATTCAAAACTGATTTGAAAAACTTTCCTGTGCTTTTTTCATTTCAGTTTATGTCTAACATAGAAAAAACTCGCGCTTGTTATTGAACTTAGTAAAATCGCTCATTTGGAATGACTTCAGAAAATGAGCGACTGAGCGCGTGCTAGTATCATGCTGTATCGACTAAATTATTATTTATGAGGTTCTGTTTAAAAAAGATTAATTATGGTTCAAGAATTAACCGAAATGTTTTTAATTTAATATGTTCCATTTAATTTTGGCTGCTGTAATTTTTCTTATAATTATTATTTTAACAAAATCATTAATTATTGTTTGATGTTGTCAGTTATACAATTATTTATTTATAATGAAAAAGCAAACAACAAAAGGCTGCATCAAATACGATAATGCTGCAATACAAACCTGAAGTATAATAGCATAATAATCGTATAAAATTATCGCAGTGGTAACATAAAACTTAGCAATCTATTAACTGGCAATAGTTATACTTCACTTATACAGGTTTAAACATTTTAATTGGTTATTACATAGTAATATTTTACAGTAGTAATCAGGTGAGATTTTATTATACTCGCTCCAACACTAGGTCATTAAGTATTTTTCGGAAATTTGACGTCAACCATGCGTTGTTGATTCCTTGGAAAAGATACTTTAGTCGTTGTGTCGTTGAAATAGATACTTATATCTAAAGTAAAGTAACTTAAAGTACCTAAAGCAGAGTTTTTTAACTTGTGGGAAATTCTCTACTGGTGGGAATGGCGGAGTTGCCAAGTGGGAAATGACCGGTCGGACAGAAGGACTACTGCTTCAAAATTTAACATATCACATGCAAATGTTGTGTGCATTCCCGTGCTAGTCGGCGATTTCGAGCAGGTTGTGATCAAAACCAGATCGCGAAACCGCCTGATTGAATTTGAATCTGCTTTGTGCTGCACCATTTCAAAAGTGGGAGCGAACATTGAGGTACTCATCGAAACAAAAAAAATGCAGTCAATGTAAAAGTCACATTTACCTGCAGGTGTCTAGTGTTGCATTTTTTGTATGTTTTTTATGGCCCAAATAAATTTGAGAAAAAAATATAACGAATCTTTTCATATGTATTTCAATTTCATGTATCAGCTGTTCCTGTTAGTAAAAAATATAACATGCAAACGAAAATTAATGGTCGTAAAATGGCACAAAAAAAGCAAAGTGTACATTTACGTAATAATACTTCACGGGTTAAAATCGAATTTGTCAAAGACCAGTGCTGTGGTGGGAAATTGAGATTTGGCTCACTAAAAAACGGGGATTTGGAGAAAAAAGGTTAAGAACCCCTGCTTACAGCATCTCCATGTTATTTCTTATTGGGGGCTCAGCAGCCCATCTATTGTGGTGGCCCAGCCTGACTTGCAAACAGAACCAACTGCTCCGTGTTGCTGCAGTTAGACGCCGTAGAGTGCCGGGTTCATATTACGAATCACAGGTTCAATCCTACATTAAACAACTGTCGAACATATTGTTATGGACAGTATGGAAATTGAGGAAGACGGAACTACAATTAAATAAACACAATATTTTAACACAATGCAATTGGCAAGCTAAAAACACGGGGTTTGAAAATTATTAGGTCATTCAGATTTAAATTGGCCAACCAAACGTGTCTTTGCTTTTAATCAAGTTTTAAAGGAGGGCAGGAGACAAAATCATTTGGAATTGAAAATTAGTGCATTACTAGTAGATTATATTTACCGCAGTACCTGTAAAATATTATAGACTAGTCTTAGGTTGGTTGATACATTCTACTATTGCAAAATTTATCACATTACCGGTATATCATCCGTTTTTTTTACCCAGCTTCAAATCAAATTTTTCACTGTATTTTGCCAAAGCGTGTAACGAGTTTGCGAGTCCAGCTTCACATCATTGCACCCAGGCAAACCAACTTCTTTTGAAAAAAATTCGCAGCGGCGACAAGCCGTTGGCAACACTTTATTCCAACGGTGTTCAACCTGCGGCCGTCAATGAAAATTTTTAGCGGCCGTTAATACGTAATTCAATATACATGCTTTGGCGGCCGTGCTGGCAGTTGGCATGTGGTACATTAAAGTAAAACAGAAGTAATGCAAAAACAAATCAGTCTACACGAGGTATTATAACAATCTGAATGGTGATGTCACGTACAGATATATGAATGAATGTAACGCCTGAGTTCGCATGTATTATGCGAGTTGTGGAATCATGACAAATTGATACATATACTGTGCATTGAGGCTTGATTTAAGTGTGGTGGGTGTTGATAGCTATTTCATCGTAAACCGTCTAAAATTTAGACGGTTTTAGATGAAATAGCTAAATAATTTAGACTCTAAATTATTTTAATATTTGTAAGCAATACTATTGCATTATGTTTTTAAAGCGGAAAAGAACTGTAGCAAAAGAGAAAAGAGTATTTAATTCCAAATGGGAGTTGGACTACTTTAGGATCGAGACAGAAGCGCATACCATGATGCATAGGCGTAGCCAGGATTTTTGATTGAGGGGGGCCCAAACCACAAATCACATGCAATAACGTCATCAGAAATTTTCAAAAACGGAAGTTTTTGTGGGGCAAAAATATTGTAGAATGGAAGATCTGAAGCTGTAGCCCGCTTGCATTTAACCAGGATTTTGGTAAAGAGAAAGAGCAAAAACTAATAGTTAGAAAGAGCAAATGTCTGACTTAGAAGACGTGTTGAGTAAGCTAGTGTACTCAAACGTATCACAGACGGGGGTCTGGGGGCAAATCCCCTCAGCCGCTGGGCGATTTTTGTACATTTTGAAAAAAAAAGCTATTTTGATCCCATTGGATCACATTTCGCACGTGTTCACAGCCATTTGAAAGAACTAGATTTTTAACATTAGAAAGCTAATCAAAAAAATTTATCTGTTTAATCCTCTTTTTACTTGCAATTAAAGTACAAAACACGTTTAAAATCTTGCATTATGATGTAAAATTTTAATTGTAAGTGATTTGGTCCATGTAGGCGTAAGTAAGGCACATTGTCTCGTGCAATATTTTAGCAGTGAATAGTAATTCGCTCGAAGATTTTCCTTCAAGATTTTTGTTTTGTCATGACGTTAACCAGTTATAGGAGTACATGTACGGCCAGGAGGCCCAGGCCCCCCCTCAATTCAAATTCAATAATTTGTTTAATAAGCATTTTCCCTAGCTATTTTTCAAAAGAATTTTGTGCGTAAAAACTGGCGAGGTGGAGGTGAATCGTTATTGAAAAATGGCACAATAGATGGTTACCCTAACTAAACATGTTATTTCTGGGCCGGATTTACATTGCGCGGGGTCCCTGGCACTTAGGGGATTTTTGCAACATCTTCCTGCCAAATGTAAGTGAAGACCAAAAAAAAGTCCTACTATCTGAGCGCTGGGCCCTGACACTGTGTCTCATGGTAAATACGGCGCTGGTTATTGCATGACGTTCATAAAAAGTTTAGATGAGGGCCTGAGGTAGCAACTTTTAGGACCAAAACTCTTGATTTCACTCTGGTTATACGTTTAAGTTGGTGGGAAAGATTGAATTACGGGGGTGCGCCGGCCCCCTGGTCGTCAATATTATTTATTGTTAATTATTGTTGTACGCCTGTACTGTTGTACGCAAAGATGCTAAAAGAAACTGAAAATGAAGAAACAAGGCTCTTTTGTTAAATTTTTGTCATTGGTGGCATGAGGGGACCCGGGCCCCCTGTGCTCCCCCCTTCCCTGGCTACACCAATGATTTTGAAATAAGATCGCGCCCTTAAGTTATTTAATAAAAAAGAACATTTAAAGCAAAATTAAAATAACTTTTTTCCTAAACGTGGAGGACTCGAGTCCATTCACTTGACAGTTTTTTGAAACCTCCAGGAATTGCATGACATTATTATAACGTGGATAGGTGGTCGTCATTATTATTACTTACTTTTGTACGCGTAAATCCTAAATTAAAGAAACTGCAATTCCGGACAAGGACAACATACTGGCTATGCTCTTACTATATTTATCATCGGTAGTATTTCGATTGGATGTTTGCATTACCGCCTGCGTTATAACATTAAGTTCACAATAACGTTAAACGAGGGCCTGGGGTTGCAACTTTTAGGGCAAAACTCTTAGATTTTTCACAGGTTTTACATATAAATTGTTAAAAAATTTGACTTACAGGGCCCCTGGCCCGGTACCCTTGGTCATCAGTTAGGGGCCTCAGGGCCCCTTGGTTATCAGTTAGAGGCTCCAGGGACTTCTGGTTGTCGATTAGGTGCCCCGGGGCTCCCTGGTTGTTGGTTAGGGGCCCCAGGGAACCTTGGTCGTTAGCTAGGGGCCCTGGGGCCCCCTTGACGCCAATTAGGGGCCCCGAGGAACCCTGGTCGTTAGTTAGGGGCCCCAGGGCCCCCTGGTCGTCAGTTAAAGGCCCAAGCGCCCACTGGTTTTCAGTTTGCGGCCCCCTGGTTGTTAGTTAGGGGCCCTGGGTCCCTTTGTCTTCACTTAGAGACCCCAGGGCCCCCTGTTTGCCAGTTAGAGTCCCCAGAGCCCTCGCTTGTCAGTTAGGGACCTCGGGGCCCCCTGGTCGTTAGTTAGGGGCCCCATGGCCCCCTGGTTGTTAGTTAGGGGCCCAGGGCCTCCCTCGTCGTCCGTAACTGCAACTAAACATCGCTAGGCTATGTTGTCATAATTTTTTATCATTGGTAGTATTTTAATTGGGGGGGGGGGCGGGCCCCCTGGCCCCCCCCCCTGGCTACGCCTATGTCATGATGTGTCTAGTATGCAATCAAGTTGTTAAAACAGTGAAAGGAGACAATGCAAAAGCAACATTTTCGTCGTCAGATGTCACACACTTATGCAAAATTGGAAGGCGAGTCAAGAAAGATTTGTGTAGAAAATTTAAAGAAAAGTTTACGACAGCAGACATCTTGCATGTCTGTGGTATAGTGAAGTAATGGGAACGACAATGTTTCATGCAAACAACCGTATTTTGTTTTCGGCGTCTTTTGTAGAACTTGCATTCAGACAGTTCGTCAACGGCGCTTCAATCTTTCTACGTTTTAGTTGAGATCTGAGATGTTTGCATTTAGTTACAGCTTTATAGTATAGTATCCTTGAGTTACTAAAGTGTATGTTTGAGTAATATTTCAGTATTGCTAAGTTGTTTAATGAGTTATTGCTAACTTTATATTTGTGTTTTAGATATGCTTAGTTTTGATTGATTAAACACAATGATTTGTGATAAGTAGTTCTCATTTCACTTCAATGTCCACTTTCATTAAGCCTACTAATAATCGCTGCCAAGCTTTCTATAGAGTTGCGTATCATCTTGGTGTGGCGGGGAAGCCTTATTCCGATGGAGAGCTGGTTAAGCGATGTCTTATAGACGTTGTTAAGTGCATTCATCCCGGTAAGGAAGCTGACTATTCATCACTTGCTCTTTCGCGTAATACCATTCAACGTCGGCAAGATGATATTGCCAAACAGCTGTCTCTCTCCCAGCAGACAAAAGTTAACGAAGAAGGAAGTTTATTTTCTCTGGCTGTAGACGAATCGACTGACATTTAGGACTCTGTGCAGCTAGTAGTATTTATTCGTTCTGTGACTCCAACTTTTGAATTGAGCGAGGATCTTCTTTCCATGGAAACACTCTCTTCTGGCACCCGGGGTGAAGACATACTTGTTGCAGCAAAGAATGCCTGCATTAGAAATGGATTAGAATCGAAAAATCTGCGTGGTATTTGAACGGATGGAGCACCTGCAATGACAGGTAACATAAAAGGCTTTGTGGCAAGATTTTCAGAATATGTGTCAAAAGAGTATGACAATAAGCGGTTGACTAACCTTCATTGCATTATTCACCAAGAAGCGCTGTGTGTCAAATCTATTGCTTTAAATGACACTCTGAAAGAGGTGAATCGCATCATCTAGTACATTCGTGCAAATGCTCTTCATCACCGACAATTTCGAGAAATTTTGCAATTGAGTGAAACGTTTGCAGAAGACTTTCTGTATCACACCGCAGTCCGTTGGTTGTCTCAGTAGACACATCTCGCCGTGTTCTGCACTTGCGCAAAGAAATAACAGATTACTATTCCACAAAAAGCAAAGATTGCCCATTACAAAATTCCACCTTCCTTACATCTTTGGCGTTTCTGGTGGATTTTCTGTCCCACGTAAACAATTTAAATCAAAGCCTACAAGGAAAAGTAACAACAGTATGTAGTATGTACAAAAAAGTATTGGCTTTTCGTGACAAATGTCGTCTGCTTAAAAATCATCTTCAACAGCACAATTTTTTCTATTTTCCTCAACTGACGTCTTTGGTCGACAACAACGAAATACAGGTTCACAACATTCCAGTCACTGTCTTCTCTGGCGTATTCGATGCGGTGTTGCAGGATTTTGCTGATCGTTTTCAAGATTTTGAGAAAATTTCGCAAACATTGAGACTTGTCGCCTTTCTTCATCTGGTTGACACCGAAAGTGCTCCTTTACATCTTCAAATGGAACTGGTGGAGTAGAAGAAAATTTGAAACGTGGAAAAGTGCCACGGAATATCCATTGCTACGAGAATTGGCAAGAGAAACTCTTGCACTTTTTGGAAGCACTTACGTTTGCGAATCAGCATTTTCAATGATGAAGTACTTGAAGAACAAGTATTGCACACGGGACGGAAATCTGGAGTCTCAACTAAAGCTGATGGTATCCAGAGAGGTTCTTGACTTTGCAAGATTAGAGGCTCGTATGCAAGATCAAGGAAGCCATTAATTGTAACAATGCCTTAACAACTTTTATTAAATAAATTCGTTTAAAAAATAATGTTTGACGTTTCATTGTATTTTTAGGAGACGCACGTAGATATATCTTTATTTAGCTACAATACCGCAATTAATAATAAAAAATCTATAATGCGGCCGTACTTCATCGAAGTAATCATAATGCGGCCGGCAATATCAAAAAGGTTGTACACCCCTGCTTTGTCCGATTTGACCGGCCCAAAACCTAAACCTCAGACTTGACACGCTCCAGGCACAAACTCTTTGCCACTCGACCAACTGGCCAGTCGAATTGGTCGACCGACTGCCGCTCGACTAACTGCCGCTCGACCAACTGCGCTCGAGCAACTGCCGCTCAACCAACTTGACCTATAACGTTTCCCAAGAAATTTTATTTTATGAACACTCATTGTCGTCTTCTTCAATTTCAGTGGAACATTAACAATTTTAGTGGACAGCACCAGCGTGAATACCGTCTGTGTTATCGCTACGCATTGCTGATTACTACAACGTGTAGCGATTCCACATACCATATTAACGCCAACTGGGTTAAGAAGGATAAAGATAAAACAAATATATCCGAAACGTGGAAGGCCTATTGCAGTAAATTTCAAAAACCCCTCGATTTAAAGAGTTTAATTGTAGTCTTCCTTTAGCGTATTTATTTAAAGAATTACATTGCAGAACTGCATAAATAATAGAAAGAGTTTAATTGCTGTCTTCTTTTGGTGTAATTATTAAAAAATTCACATAGCAAAACTGCATAAATAATACAAATTTAGCATGTGCATTGCATGTGCGAATATCCTTAAGCCGGGATCACACGATCAAGTTTTTTGTACAAATTGCTTGCGTCAATGTTTTTGGAGCTATCACATATAAACGCTATACTTTCTTGTTCAGTTTCAGGCCAGACAAAAGCGTCCAGGTTTTCCCTCAAAGCAATCGCCCAAGTTCTCACACACACTTTTTATCACTCGGAAAGTGTTTACGCAGTTAGTAAGGAATTTCGTTTAAATTTGCCTCGGCGTTAGTGATATGTGCTTTTTCAATTTACTGGGACTTCGGGACGCGTGCACATACAAATATTCCAAGTTTAGTTTTGTTTTATGACTCAAAACCAGCAAAACGTAGAAGGCTGAAATTCGGAAGTAACATGTGAATAGATAAAAGCATCATGGTGTCAATTTTTTAACCTAAATTTCCGTCAGAAGAAAATATTTTGATATTTGTACTACAAACGAATGACAAATTGAATAATTATAGAGACATACTAAAACTGATGCATATGAAAAAATTATTTAACCATGTTATCCCGGGCAAAATTTTGCTTTCACTTGATCTTACTTGAAGTTGAAGCATTCGGATAACTATTAGCAGCAATTTATTATCCGATATTCAGAAATACTTTTGTCAGCTAACCAGATAAAAAATAACTTCTGTTTTTAGTTTTTCTGTTTTTAGTGGATTAGAATACTTTTTATTAAGTGTCAATTATTTTATCACTTATTTTTTTTTGTTTTGTGTTCTTCACCAGTCGTAAAATGTAAGTGTGAATTGCAATTTAATATTTTAACAAAAAAGCGCTTATAATCAATGCATACTTGATAGATTTTTTTTATGTGAGTTCAAGTTCAGCTCATCAATTTGCTCATTTTTATTTTTCCGAATTCGAGTAAAATTTTGCTAAATATATCGACTTATTTGGTTTTAATAAGTTCGGATTTTGTTAAACGCAAGTTATAAAAAACCATCTTGCATGACGAAATTTTTACTTTACTATGCATTGCATGACTTAATAATAAATTTTCAAAAACAAATGTTTAAGTTTCATATGATTACTGTAAATATGTTGCAGAGGCACTACCTTTTTTTGATTTTACTTGTTAAAAGTTCAATTTCATGTTTAAACTACAGTAGGAAGAATTAAATAATAAATATGCTATCGTAAACAAATATGAGACAACAGCAGGCAACGCAATTAGGTTTTTGAGAAATATGCTATAGCAACAGGCGTAATGTAATAATACGTCATTGCTGATTAAATCGAATGAGGTAAAATTAATTCTTCTAACAGTTTTGCTTGATACTAGTGACCCATCCGTTCCTGCGTTAATCTTGGCGGCGTTTTAGCATTCTGCGCCTCAATATTGTCAAAAGCACTGCGATAAGCTAAGTTTCCTTCGTAGATAACGGCCGTCTTCTAAAAACTTGTCAAAACAGAACTCGGCTCTATTTCCCAGCAACCACTCAACAGAACTTTCCGGACGCTGATTTTCATCCTCACACGAGCTGTTCAATTTAATTGACAACAGGTGCCCTCAACAAGGAATCATACATAGCCTTGCGCGATCTCTCTCACGATTGATGCAAAAAAATTTTCCCAAAAACTTTATCGATTGATCCCGGCTTTACGCTTGTTGGATACAAACGTTATTATCACTAGTGATATTTTTCTTACAAGCTTTATAGGATACTACTTTTCAGCAATCAGTTCAATGTCTGCGTAAAACTTTAAACATATTCCTCATTACCATCGTGTCGCAATTGTGATGTCATAAGCAGCTAGTCCAGTAAATAAAGCTGCAGTTTGTGCGCGTGGTCAGTCCTTTTGTGTGTGTGTCTGTTTCAGTTTTGAGCTTTTGCTGTTCTGTTTGATTTTTTTTTTCGGCTGGCCTCCGCGAATCTCTGGAACAATAAAATTAAACTGCTAAAAATTTCTTCATGAAGAAAGACCAGTCGAGCTTGAGAGAGAGTGCTGAACGACCTAATCAGCTTTGAGAAATGAAAGCCCGGGCGATCATCAGAAGGCAATTCTCGGCCAAATGTTCCCGCTTCATCTGTTCGCTGCGTTTTGCGGAAAGAATTTTTACGAAGCGTACCCACATTGTTACAATCTACCGCATTGTTTCTCTTTATTTTGAGTTAAGTTTGACAATTTGTGTATTCGTTAGCGGCGTCTGTGTGGCTTAGATGTTAAGGCGGATTTTTCCGATCACGCGTATTTGCGCCCGTAAATACGCTTGTCATTTAACTGCATGAATTTTGCTTTTTTATTTTTAGTATTTACATCAAGAAAGGTATCGCGCGTATTTCCGCTCGTGGATACGCGTGATCGGTAAAAGCTGCTTAAAGCGCATGTCTGATAAGCCTCGCGCTAGACTTCGATTCGCGCTACAATTAGGGTTCTGGCAGCAATGCCAGTTTGAGAGATAGCAAATGGAGTAGCTAATAAAAAAGACTGCAACCCAAAAACGTCAGACCATAGCGTTTGTAGAGATACGCTGGCTTTATTTATTTTGTTGTAGTATGCAAAGTCGGGTGACAATATAATTTTTGATCGATTTTAGTTTGATATGTTTTCTAAGCGTTTGATTTAGACAACTGGCTCGCGCGTATTTAAGCAATTGTGTTAAAGCTTGACATTTAATCACTGTTCAGTCGATTGCCCAGATAATTTTAAAAACCTCAAATCAAGCTTTTTAAAAAAATTTTTATCAAACGATCAAGATATCAAAATGCACGATTTACTATAGACTAATTCACACAATCAAAATTCATATTCTGTACAAAATAACAAAAAAGTTTTAAGAGAAAATAATACAACCGTGTTGCTATGAATGGCAAGAGTTTTCCAATCGAAAGTAGTTAAAAATGTGGTAACTAGATAAAAACAAACTTTCAGTTAAATTTGCACTCAAAATTGTATAAATCATTTATTTTACTTCAAAATTATAATGTGTTATTACAGCGTTACTTTCATCACAAGTAAATACAAAACAACTTAAAATACTGTACAGTACATCACTAAACTACTGATGCTTTATTTTTCAGTTCAGTTGCCAAAGTAGCACGATTGGGTTGTAGAAGAAAGAGGAGGATATATTATAGATGGAGGATATAATGCTTCAAATAAAGTACTTATTACTTTATTTTTTGTCGATGTACACTGACGGAAAGTTTAACTTGAAAATAACTCTCAAATCCAAAATGGTTCAAGAACCAGCCTTAATGGTGTTAAAACCTAGCTTGATTTTATTTAGACAATAAAGTCGATTTCTACCCTAGCAAGTCATCTTTGGTTATTTAAAAGTGACACACCAAGTCAACCCTAGCACTGTAAATTTATGTTACTAAAACCGAATATATTATAGACTGGGCTAAACTTAATGAAGTACTTAGTAGTCGCTAACAGTGATTTTGCTGTTTTACAGTGTTAGTGTTGATTTTGTATGTTTTTTTCATTGACAACTGAGGATGACCCACTAGGGTCAAAATTCCCAAAAAAAATATAAACTTAGTTTTCAACAATATTAAGGATAGATCTTTAGCCATTTCGGAAATAACTTGATGACTCAATAACTGAGCCTTTGCTTCGTTTTTATGAGTGTTTTTTAAGGTGATAGTGATTCATTTATTTGAACATTTACAAAAACTACTGCAAACAGTTGATCGAACTGTAACGCGTTCGTCTCTAGAGCGGAAAGTTTGAGGTTCAAACCTCGGGGCGGTCAAATCGGAAACTGTGTTGCCAACGGCTCGCCACCGCTGCGATATTTTTTCGAAAGGAGCTTTCTAGCCCAGCCTCAATGACGCGGGGATGGGTCCCGCAAACTCGTTACACGCTTTGGCATATTACAGCGAGTATAACGAAAGGTTTGAACTGATTTACTGCAAACAGAAATATTTACGGTATAAGCATACTATGAATTTGTTTATCAAACGTAAATGGCATATCATGTTCAAGATTTGTTCTTTTGTACGATCTTTTCTTCAAATCATATGGAATTTGTGTTTTGTTTTTGTTTGATTAGGTAGCAGAACAGTTAAATTATTGTCAGCTGGGGAAAGAATTTGTCCAATTTCGTAGTTATCTGCCCTATACTACTTTGTTCTTTTTGTACCGCAAAGTAGTTTAAAGAAATGGATTATTGCGTTGCTGCATGCCAAGTTAAAAAGTACAGTGTATAAGTTTAAACAGACGTATTAGAGCCAAAGTTAACTGAAACTTATTAGGTACAATATTTCTGAACTTATTGCTACTGTAAACCCATATCTTTTGCCCAAAAGTACATGTATATTAAAATAGTTTGTATGAAATACAAACAACCATATTTATAGGGCTATTCCATTATAATTCAAAAAAAAATTTGAGTATTTTTATATCCAACCTCTAAAAGAGTCAAATAACTATTTTATAGATAGAGGCTGGCGTACTGGTCAACCTGCAAAAAAATTTTTTCTAAGCGGCCCAGTGGTTGCTGAGATATTGATAGTCACCACTAGATGGCAGACGCGAGTATGAAAATTTTTAGATTTAGATTTTACGAGTTTTACTAAAAGTATCGACTTGGTTTTTGTGTCTAAATACATGTTTTTGGGGGCAAAAAACCATAATTTTAGGTTATTTTTATGATAATTTCTCAGAAAAGTCTGTTATTTGAATTTTTTTTAATTTTGGGGGCTAAGTTGAGGCCCAAAATTGAGAATGAAAAATTGTACAAAATAAAAAAACAAATATGCCTGAAAGTCTTGACAACAAAATTTTTTACTGCTTTTTTGTTTTTCCATGACAATTGTAGTCTTCATCACCTATGCTGTATTTTTTGAAACAAGCTTCCAAAAATTCATACTTTGTTTTTCAAATTTTGAATTTATTGCTTACTCTGTATGAACACAAATATTGATTGTTTCAAAACAATTACAGTTGTTTCATAATTATGCAACAAAAATATGGCTGATCTATGTATCAGAATCAAGAACTTTACCTTATTGAGCAATAATCAGAAATCATTCCCTCCAGTGCTTCATTATGAGTTAGTTGCCATGAATGATTTTCATTTGATCATATTTCACCAAATGATATCACTTAGTGATTGTTTGTGCAAATTAGGTTATATAAAATGCTAACTAAAATTCATTAAAGTTATTTTGATCATTCTCACCAATTTTTCCATATATTATTTTAGAGCTTGCATGCAAAATATTTTGATTTTTTAGTTAATTTTAGAGCAAAAGGTTCAATTTTTTGGCCATTGATTCAAAATTTACGCAATAATATTCAAATAACTGAAAACAATTAGCAAACCTGGACTGTTAATGGTATTGATTTAATAAAAAAGGTCAATTAAAGTTTGTATCTCAATGTTATAAGGATTAACTTTTTTAATTGTGCTCATTATCAAAAAGATCTACGCTACAACAAAGAAATTATTAAAACATGCCGTAATATCAAAAATCTGAATTGCTCACTCACGTAGGTCAATACTCATGTATTAAGTAATTTTGAGTGTGCTTAGTTGTGCTGTTGCCTCCCAAGACCTTGATATTCTTTTGTGCATGTGATTTCAATTATCATTTAACTTTATCAAATCAAAATCAATTTTTTCTTTATACTCGTAATATTACGCTGAAGCACGTAATGAGTTTGCGGGCCCATCTCCGCGTCATTGTGCCTAAGCAACACTGCTCCTTTCAAAGAAATGTTGCAGCAAAAGCGAGCCGTTGGCAACACTGTCTGGTTTGACTGGCCCGAGATTTGATCTTCCGCTCCAGAGACAAACGCGTTGCCGCTCGACCAACTGGCCGGTCATTTACCTTCATTCCTAGTGAAACTGCAATTGTACTATAAATAAATTTGCAATGCTAGTTTCTTATTCTTTCAAATGACATACAGTAGCAGTGATCTGAAGATGAACCCACGTGTATAAAATTTTATCATTTACATCAACATATTTGCTCGTTTTTGTTTCATCATTTTGCGTGCTTCTTGCCTAAAGGCTACCAACGAGGAAGCCTTGGAAAGAGCCACCAAAACGGCGACTACTTAAAACAAGCAATGCGAAAACGTTATCTTCCCAGAGGATTCGAACCTGCAGCCTTTGTATTACCGGTCCACTGCTCTACCACTTGAGCTAGAGAAAACGTCTCCTCGCATGCTTAATTTTGGCTATTTAAACCCATCAACCTTCTTGTTCTATGATTTTGACACCATAATTGACTATTGTATTATATCATACTTATTAATATCAAAAACATCATGATCAACTTATTATTAAAATCATAGAACAAGCAAGTTGCGGGGTTTAAATAGCCAAAATTAAGCATGCGAGGAGACGTTTTCTCTAGCTCAAGTGGTAGAGCAGTGGACCAGTAATACAAAGGCTGCAGGTTCGAATCCTCTGGGAAGATAACTTTTTCGCATTGCTTGTTTTAAGAAGTCGCCGTTTTGGTGGCTCTTCCCAAGGCTTCCTCGTTGTTAGCCTTTAGGCAAGAAGCACGCAAAACGATTCAACATTAAAACTCTGGCCTGCAAACGTCAAAAACATCACAACTGCCTTAAAATTAAAATATCTGCTTATAATATTTTTGAGCTAAATTGGTTAAAAGGTATACACAGAATGTTTCAAAAAACATACCGGTATATTACAGAAATAATACCAGTATATTGGTACGTTGCTTTTGAAACACCCTGTATAAAGATTTTGCAATGATTAAAATTGTATTTCATAACAAAAATGCACTAAACACCATTGCAACAATGACACCAATGTTGTGATTGATTAGCATTTATTACATGAGTCAGCAAGACCAACTTAATGCTATGTATAATTTGTGACCAAAACGTCTACTAATGTTCGATACATGTTACATGCAGCAGTATTGCTATTTGCTCAGCTGCATTGCATGAAAACTAAAGTACTCAAAATTTGTCTCTTTTCATATACATATTTTCATTTCACTTAAATGAAGAAATTTTTATGTGCTGTTTTTGTTGCATTATCTTGGTAGCTGAATAGTCAGGTTGTGATATAACAGCAAAACAAATTGTTCTGTTTACACACATGCTAATCAATTGTCATCGTAAATTCTGTATTAAAAGAAAAGAACAACTTTTATGCTACCCCAAAATATTTTTGTTTCAAAATTTTATTCAATTCTTCATCCCCAATTTTTGACCCCAATTTACACCCCAAAAACCTAAAAAAAAATCGAAAAACAATTTTATTACAACATTAGCCTTAATTAAACCCCAAATTTAGATTCCCCACCCCCAAAAACATATATTTTGACACAAAAACCAACTTTCTGCCATAAGTAAGGACCCCAAAATTAATTTTTGTATTTTAACGTACTCTCACCTATCATTTAGTGGTGATTTTCGATATCTCGGGACATTCCGATTTAAAAAAAATTTTTTTAGTAGGCCTATAGCTTGTGTCATCGTATATAGATGATTTACTGTATAAGAATTTTGTATAAATTTTCCAACCTAGGGTATTTAGCATTTGTTGAAATAATGAGAAGCTAGTCATTCAAAACTCATGCACGCAGCCGCAATGAAGCGTAACGATACGTCGCTTTCAAAAGCGAAAAAGTTGCTGCCACATAATTGCTATCCCTCAGGCTGGCATCGCTGCCCCAACCCTAACTGTATTGCAAGGTTTTCAAGCAAAAAAAGAGTACTCCGTGCATTTTATTTTCCACTCCTGGGTACTGCATTTTTACTCCGTATACTTCCATTTCAAGCGTTCGTAACCCAAGCATGAATTGAACCCGGGTGTGACGATTGAAAGGCAAACACGTTAACCACTACACTACGCAGGTCGCAGTAATGCAGTAGCAAAATGTCGTATTTAAAACAAATGTATGAGAAAAAGGCAATAGAGGGCTACGCTTAAATGCGGCTGCCTACGACCCTTTTGCATGACTAGCTTCTACTGTTGAAATATAATGAAATAGTCCTACAGTTTTTGTATAACGTAGTTAGTCTTGTAACAGTAAAATTTTAAATATCATGAACGCAAAAGCCCAAGTAACCAGTGAAAACGAATCCTGTCGTATTGGAAATACTCCTGATGGTGTCATAGGAATTGTTCCTGACGATGTTGTAGCACCTGCTCCTGATGGTGTTGTAGTAGCAGCTCTAATGTTTGCAATGTCTCCTGTGTTGCACAAATCTGAGTAACAGCAACCGTGCATGCAGTTTCTGAAAGTCAACGCAAGTTTTTGTAAAAACATTTGAGTATTGCAACAAGAATGCAAATGAAATGATTTCGCGACTCTTGTTTCAGCGGATGTAATCTTGCCTTTAAAAACATATTCTACAAATTCTTGTTTGAAAATTCAAATGTTACGCTTTACTGTAGCTGTTTTGTTTCGAGACAAAGTTGCAAATCGAACCGGGCTTTCCATGTTGGGCTCAGACCGGGTTCGAGCTTAAGATGGACACAATTGTACTTGCTTTGTTTTTAGTTTTTTGTAGAAGCCAGTTGATTGAGCAGTGATGCGTTCGTCTCTGGAGCGGGAGGTCTGACGAGGTTTAAATCTCGGCCGATCAAATCGGACAGTGTGTTGCCAACGGCTCGCCACCGCTGCAACATTTCTAGAAAAGGAGCTGTTTGGCCCGGGCGCAATGACGTGGAGATGGGTACCGCCAACTCGTTACACGCTTTTGCGTAATACAGCGAGTGTAATCAAAGATTTGATTTTGATTTGATTTATTGAGTATCTAATCAAAATGACTATGCGACACTCAATGACGACTTAAGCATTAAAATACTGTTACCAGACAATTATTATTGCGTTACAATTGATCATCAGTAAGTAGTTTTATTTTAAAGCCAAAGTCCGGTCTAGCTGATTTATATATAAAAAATCACAAGCATTCTAAGATTATGCAAAAAAAACGAAGTGTCAAATTTTCTTACTGTTCCAGAAAAGGGCGAAAACCATCTTTTTCTATGGCGCACTCCGAGAAATATACCAGACTCTTTTGCATTGGTTTTAAATGAATTTTATATTTTAAATTGCTGTGAAGAAAAATTAAAATTTTTCATAGTTCTTCAGAGGAGCCTGATGCCTAGCTTGTATTTACTGCATAAGCTTTTTGAACGAAAAGAAAGACTAAGCCTAGTATAAGAGCGCAGTTAGCCACCATGATTTGCAGAGCTGCTGTTTGCTATAGCAATATGACTGCAGCAATTGATTGAGATCAAAATTTTGCATTATGGTGATTGTCTGATAACTATTGCCCATTGTGATTTCACCGTTACAAAACAAAAGGTTATTTGTTCCGTGCATCACCTAGTCCTGTAGACTGTTATTAGAGTGTAAGTATATGGCGAGTAACTGTGTCCTTATACTAGGCTTACTGATTCTTTTCGTTAACAGAATTTCTGCAGTAAATACCAGCTAGGCATCACGATCCTCTGAAGGACCACAAAAATTTTAACTTTTTTTTCACGACAGTTTAAAATACTAAACTCGTTAAAAACCAATTCAAAAGTGTCTTGTATATTCCTTGAAGTACGTCGTAGAAAAAGTTGTTTTTTGCGCTTTTCTCCAAAAGTAAGGAAAGTTGACACCTTGATTTTTTTGATTATGACTTTCAATAAAGTCGATTTCATTTTGCTTTCACTATCAGCTTTTCGGACAGAACTCTTCAGTTGCGATCTCTGTCTGGTTTGGTATGTGGTAAGCAGGATCTTTATAACTCACGGAAAAAAACATATTTGTGCAGGCAAAAGCAGTTCGTATTCACTCTAAAACTGTTTCGGTAAGATTAAAGCCTGCTGCCTTTGGATAGATTGCGTTTCTCCTTACTATTGTGCAATCTCCTTAAAATGCGTTTCTCCAAACTGCAGAGTGCATTTCTCCTTACTGCATTTGGTCTTTAAAAGATCCTGCTCACCACATACTAAACCAGAAAAAGATCGCAAATGAAGAGTTCTGTCCGAAAAGCTTATTGTGAAAGCAAAATAAAATCGACTTTATTGAAAGTCATACTCAAATTCTGCACCCCCTCAAAATTGTTTACTTGTTTTTTTTTTACATAAACTTAGAATTTGGTATATAACCCAACTAGACCAAACTTCGGCTTTAACCGCGTATGCGAGCATAACCGTTCAAATTTGTTGAGGTATTTGTATAGGTTTTTTGCCACTTCTGAAATAGCTTAGACTTTGCCTGGAACACAGTACTGTAAATTCCACGGTGGAAAATGCTTGTTTTAAGGAGTTGTTTGGGTATTCTGCAGTGCTGGGCATCACAAGTTTTTTTTTGAGTCCGCAGTCTGCATATCCGCAACCGAATTTCAATTTTCTTAATTCGCAACGCAAGTCCGCAATTGGACGTTTAAAAGCTTAGTCTACAACCGTAAGTCCGCAACGACGTTTCAGAATTCTTGAATCCGCAACCGCAAGTCCGCAACTTCCTAATTCTTGAAGTCCGCAACTTCGCAATATTTGAAGTCCGCACCACAAGTCCGCAACTTTTTATGAACCGAGTGCAAAAGTTTTGCAATCAACCACGTTCCGAAGTGATCTGCTCAGAGTTGATTAGCAAACATAAGTCAAAAAGTTGTGACTTGTGGGAAGTATAGCAAGCGTATGGTGGATACATTCCATGCAATAGAAGTATTTACTCACAATCGTTGATTGTAGTAAATGTACCACAGCACGACTTGTTATTGAGCTGCTTTTTCGGATGGCAAACTTAAGAATTGCGCATCCCCTCTTACTTTCAGGTCCAACTCAAAACAGATGTAAACGCTTGTATTTTTGCTTCAAGTTTTTAAGTGACTTGGCTAAGGGTTTGTAGCCCCCAGCCCTCCTAGTTGCGCAACTGCTTATACAAGCAGTAGGTGCCTAAACTGCATGGAAGCATAGTGCACAACCCACCAACGAACTCTTAAACATGCTACAATGAAGCCAGGGATTCGAAGATTAAAAGCCATTGGATTACAGTGAGAAGCCATCAAATAGCAAAGCACAATCCGCATCTTCGCTTACAACAAGATATTCTAAGAAAACAATTTTTTTCAAGGCAGGAAAAGGTAAAGACAGTTGAAGGCAAAAAAAAACATTTATATCACCAAACATATTACTAAATTTTTAGTCCCTAGTTTCAATAAATACTCTTGGAATGAGATAAGCACACGCTACCAGCAATGCCGTAGCCAGACCAAACGAAGTGAGAGGGCCCTAGCCGAAAATGGACTGAACTTTTGCCAATAAAAACTGATATTTTAAAGCTACAATTTTGTATTCATCTTTGAAAAAAGAGACACATAAGCCCGGCAGCGTTTATTAGCTCGTTTTGCATACGGCCCGTATAATCGCTTGAAAAATATGTCTGCAGAAGTGAATGCGATAAGAAGCGCATCCAGGGTTTTGCTAATAGAGAGGGGGCTTGAATCAAAAGAAATGTTTTTTGCACAAAAATTGTCTAATTTAGGTCCCGTGCTGAACAAACCGTTGCTAGTTAAGCGTGTTACAGGGGGGGTAGAGCCCCCAGCTGCTGGGTGATTTTTGCGATTTTGTGGCAAAAATAGCGATTTTAACGCCATTAAAATCACATTTTGCTCGTTTTAAAACCATATCAATAATTATTGTAAATTGCTAAAATTCAGAAGTCATTGAAAGATTTAAATTATCTAGCCTCTTGAGCCCCCATGTACTTCAGGTCAAGTCCAAAACACGTTTAAACGCTTATTCTTTTTTTGATTATATTTTCTAAATTACTTGGCTTAAGGGGGCTGATGACCTCTAGCCCCTTCACCCTAGTTGCGCGACTGACTGCGACCTAAAATAAATCTTGAGTATGCTCTAAAAAAATACAGCTGGTCTTGTAAAGAAATGTTTTCACGTATTGTTTCAGTCATAATCACTAACGAAATACCGGTAACGCTTCTATAGGCAAACATCCCTATTCCGTGACACATCCGTAAAGGCGTGTCGTGTTAATAAAACGGATTATTGGGTCACATTTATGTATAGCAGTTAGTGGCCAGCAATTTTGCAAACAATCGAGAAAACTTCAAACGAGAATCATGTTAGAAAATTATTATTCCTTTTTCCATTATTGCCTCGTCTTGTCTTGTCGTTACGTGATTCTCCAAAAAAGCATTCTGAGTGAACCGAAATGGGGGGCACAAGCAGTCGTTAGCGGGGTACGGCGCCCCTGGCCCCACCGTAGCGACGGCACTGGCTACCAGCACAAAAAATGATACCCCAGTGGCTAATTTTGTAAACTCAAGGTAACAAACAACCAAGCCTTACTTTGAACCAGGGCTGCAAATTCGAACTTAAACTTAAAAAAGGCGGTTGTTTTGCCGAACTCGAAAAACAGTGTTGACTCTAATTTGAATCAGGTTAAACCCGCTTGTAATAGCCTGTCTCGCCGCGCCCTATCCTTCATATTTCTGCAGTCATACCACACTTTGGATATAAATATAGTAATGTTATTCCTCACAGAACACCAAAAATTTGATTCATCCAAAGAAGCACGCCAAAACAAGAAGTAAATTATCAGCTAACCAAATCAATATCAATTAACCAAAATTTACTAGACCAAAATTTACGCTATTGATTCTACCAACACTATGCTAGACTATAACTATTACACAACTGCTTTGAGATCGCTCTATAGAAATAGAAACATCACCACGTTAACATTTTACATAACCAACTTACTACATAGCTAACTTGATACACTAAACTACGAAAATTCGAGACACCATACCACTCTTGCTGTCGAAGACTATCTAATTTGAGCACTAGTTGCAGACTTGAAGATTGTGAGATTAAAGGTCGAAAGACAATGCAGTTAAACTTACCACAATAACAGTTCTAGAAGATTCTTAAAACAAGCAAAAAACGCGGTTCTAAAATGTTCTAAAACATTAACCAACTATTTGCATAAAAGATGAGAACGCGAGATGATTCGTTTCTCACGTTACCAAACAGCATGTCAACAAAAAGAAAGCGATTATGGCGAAAAGCAGAATTAGTATTTATGTCAGCCTGAACTCGAAAAACTTGATATTTTTGCCGAACTTGAACTCGAAAAAATTAAATTAATTTCTCATGTTTGACTGGGTAAAAACATGAATATTTTACGAAAATAGAAAGGAGTTTCAATATTCGTATAAAACTTGCGAAGTTGCGGACCAAAATCAAAAATAGTCCGCAACCGCAAGTCCGCAATTTAAACTGCTAAAGTCCGCATGTCTGCAACTTTTTTTGTTAGTCCGCAATTGCGAATTTGCGTACTTGCGGACTTGCCCAGCTCTGGTATTTTGCATAAAAACCCGCACCTACTCTCCCATCTACTTTCGAGCCATCGGTGTAAACCTTGACAGTGTTTTGATTTAGAACGCTTTCAAATCTGATAGCATTCTTTTTATCCATAATTTGCCATTCGAAATTTCTTTCGAATACCTTTGTTTTCTTTATTCGGTCAGCTGGCATTTGCAGCAGCGGTAAGAATCTTCTTGCCTCATCACATCAACATGGCTTTTCGTTTTCCCAAAGGAACCAATTGGGTTGACGTGCCAGAGCCCACTAACAGTGATTCTGTATGACCCTCGCACTGCCTCAGCCAATAAGAATTCCTCAATGGGAGTTATTTTGAGCAATATTTGCACCAGTAGGGGTGCCAGGAAAAGCTGATAAAATCATCAGGCAAGCAAGTCTCTGCACATTTGTGAGTTTCCTCATTAGATACTTTTTGTTGAGACCGCCCGCCCAGGACACTCATGCACACGACATGCTTGGGCGTATCCTAGCTGTGTATATCCCCACTTTTTACCCGCAATTTGTCTACATTGCATTAACGCTATAGTTGTTTTGCGGGTAATTCGGGTAATATGTGGTTTCCAAGTTAGCTTGCTATCCAGAGTAACACCTAACAGCCTTGCTTGTTTGGAAAGTTCAAGTTTTGTACCATTCTTTGACAAAGAAACCAAATCTGGATTCCGTTTGTGAGTGAACCGTCCAATTTCGGTTTTCTTGCAGCTAAACCATAGGTGGGCACAAGCCGGTTAATCGTTAATCCGTTAATAACGAAGCTAACTTTTTCATTAGCTAGTTAATCCTTTAAAAAGTTTTTTCGTGTTAACGGACTAAATTAACTTCCCTTAAGTTCTGTTAACGGACTAAAGTAACTTCCGTTAAGGTCTCTTAACTTTCGTTAAGATTTTTATCGTTAATATATTTTGCACCATTCATTCATCGTATCGGTACAAACCAATTTGCACTGGTAACACTTGTTACGTATTACCACGAGTTTTATAGAAGAATGCGAAGAAAGGAGGTATATTATGTGGCAAATAATAAGCTGCAGCTTCATAGGTTTATTAATTATCGCTGTTCACAATTTTCAATCATTTTCCGATCGTAGCTTCGTTAGTGCATTTGAACTTATTTTAGAATTATATAAGACTGTAAAATGTAACTTCCAAAACACAAAAAGACCACCGTAGCAATAAATATTTTCTTGCAATCAGCTCAACAGCGTCAATACGTGTTCTAGAAGCAAGTGAATAAAAAGAAATGTAAATTACAAGCAAAATGTTAACGAATTAACGGACTTTATTAACTTCCGTTAATTACAGCTGAAAATAACAGATTAACGTTAACGGAGGAGCAAAGTTTGTTAACGGACTAGTGGTTAACGAAGCTAACGTTTTGCATTAACTTGCCCACCTATGAGCTAAACTGTAGCTTTTGTTCCGAAGCCCAGTTTGCAGCAATATTTATTGCTGTTTAAGCCATACTTCTGGTCCACAGCGTATCAATAGCAAAAATTTTTTTGAAGATCTTTTTTTTGGAGGTTGCCTAAAAAAAAAATTTTTTTGAGAACACTTGCGCTCTTGTCCTTGGCCCTTAGCCTTGGCCTTGAGCATTGCTGTCCTTGGCCTTGAGAGGGTCTGTCCTCGGAAAGGCTGTCCTTGGCCTTGGCCTCGGATTTTTTTGTGTCCTTGGCCTTGGCCTCGAGCCTTGTGTCCTCGACTCCACCTTTGATATCATAGGCGTAGCCAGGATTTTTGATTGGGGGGGGGCCAAACCATAAATCATTTGCAATGACGTCATCAAAAATTTTCAAAAAAGGAACTTCTTGATGGGCAAAGATATCGTAGAATGGAGGATCTGAAGTTGTAGTCTGTTGGCACTTAACCAGGATTTTGGTAAAGGGAGAGGGCGAAAACTAATCGTTAGAAAATGCAAATGTATAACTTAAGAGATGTGTTGAGTAAGCTAGTGTACTTAAACGTACCACAGACGGGGGAATGGGGCGGAGCCCCCAGCTTTCGGTGGCTATAGGGTCTGGGGGCAAAGCCCCCAGCCGCAGGGCGATTTTTGTTAGTTTTGGGAAAAAAAAAGCTATTTTAATCCCATTGGATCACATTTCGCACGTGTTCACAGCCATTTAAAAGAACTAAATTTTTAACATTAGAAAGTCAATCGAAAAATTTTAATTGTTCAATCCTCCTTTTACTTGAAATTAAATTCCAAAACACATGTAAAATCTTTCATTATAGTGTAAAATTTTAATTGTGGTTGATTTGGTCCATGTAGGGGTAAGTAAGGCACATTGCCTCGTGCAATATTTTAGCAGTAAATAATAATCCACTCGAAGATTTTCTTTAGAGATTTTTGTTTTGTCATGAAGTTAACCAGTTACAGGAGTAGCCTACATGTACGGCCAGGAGGCCCAGGACCCCTCAATTCAATTTCAATAATTTGTTGAATGAGCATTTTCCCTAGCTATTTTTTTAAAAGTATTTTGTGCGTAAAAACTGGCGAGGTGAATCGTTGGTACTATAGATAGGCTCGCTTACTAAACATGTCATTCCCGGGCCGGATTTACATTGCGCGGGGCCCCTGGCACTTTGGAAAGTTTTGCAACATTTTCCAGCCAAATATAAGTGAAAACCAAAAACGTCTTACCATCTGAGGGCCGGGCCCTGGCACCTAGCCATGTGGCAAATACGGCACTTAGCCATGTGACAAATACGGCGCACAGCCATGTGGCAAATACCAAATATGGTGCTGCATTACGTTCATAAAAAGTTTAGATGAGGGCTTGAGATAGCAACTTTTAGGACAAAAATCCTAGATTTCACCCTGGTTATACGTTTAAATTGGTTGAAAAAAATTAAATTAAGGAGGTACGCCGGGCCCCTTGGTCGTCAATATTATTTATTGTTAATTATTGTTGTACGCGTGTACTGTTGTACGCAAAGATGCTAAAAGAAACTGAAATTGAAGAAACAAGGTTTTTTGTCAAATATTTGTCATTGGTGGCATTTCAATTCAAGGGTCCCGGGTCCCTTGGGCCACCCCCCTGGCTATACGCCTATGATTTTGAGATAAGATCGCGCCCTTAAGTTCTTTCATAAAAAATCATTTAAAGCAAAATTAATCAAACTTTTTTCCAAAACGTGGAGGACTCGAGTCAAGTCATTTGACAGTTTTTTGAAACCTTCAGGAATTGCATGACATTATTATGACGTGGACAGGTGGTCGTCATTATTATTACTTACTTTTGTACGCGTAAATCCTAAATTAATGAAACTGCAATTGCGGACAAGGACAACATACCGGCTATGCTCTCATTATGTGTATAATTGGTAGTATTTCAGTTGGGGGTTTACATTACCGCCTGTGTTATTGCATTAAGTTCATAATAACGTTAAATGAGGGCTTGGGGTTGCAACTTTTCGCCCAAAACTTTTCGACTTTTCACAGATTTTGCGTATGTATTGTTAAAAATTTGAATTATGGGGCTCCTGGCCCGGGACCCTTGGTCATCAGTTAGGGGCCCCAGGGCCCTCTGGTCGTCAGTTAGGAGCTCCGGGCCCCCTGGTTGTTAGTTAGGAGCCGCGGGGGTGCCTGGTTGTCAATTAGGGGCCCCAGGGCCTCCTGTTTGTCAGTTAGAAGCCCCGTGGCACCCGTTTGTCAGTTAGGGGCCCCAGGGCCTCCTGGTTGTCAGTTAGGGGCCCAGGGGTCCTCTGGTCGTTAGTTATGGGCCCCTTGGTTGTTAGTTAGGGGCGCCGGGGCCCCCTGGTTGTTAGTTAGGGGCCCGGGGCCCCTTGGTTGCTAGTTATGGGCCCTGGGCCCCCTGGTCGTTAGGGGCCCTGGGGCCCCCTGGTTGTCGGTTAGGGGCCCCCTGGTCCTCAGTTAGGGGCCTCTGGTCCTCAGTTAGGGGTCCCGGGGCCCTCTGGATGTCGGTTAGGGCCCCCTGGTCCTCAGGTAGGGACCCTGGGGCCCCCTGGTTGTTAGTTAGGGACCCTGGGGGCCCCTGGTCGTCAATTAAGTGGCCCCTGTTAGTCAGTTAGAGGTTCCGGGGCCCCCGTTTTTTATTTTTTACTAGTTGTCGTTTAGGGGCCCCCTGGTTGTTAGTTTGGGGCCCCAGGGATCCTTGGTTGTCGGTTAAGGGTTCCCTGGTTTTTTTTAGGGGCCCCCTGGATGTTAGTCAGGGGCCCTCTGGGCTCTCTCGTCGTCCGTAACTGCAACTAAACATCGCTAGGCTATGTTATCATAAACTTTATATCATTGGTAGTATTTCAATTGGGGGGGACCCGCCCCCCCTCCCCCTGGCTACGTCTATGTTTGATATATATACGACAAAATACACTCTAAGTTGGAACAAAAAACGCTTACAAAATAAATTGGAAATTTCAGACTTATTTTGTAGGCTTTTTTGTTCCAACTTACAGTGTATTTGTCGCGCGGTGTTACAAAATGAATGATTTTTTCCAAATGGCTCCCCATAGCAAACAGTATTGGAGCGATGCGCAAATGAAATGTCACATTTGTCTCGTTTGAATGAACGAGTTTAAACCCTTTGTGTCACACAGAGCCCTATGGTTGCGCTATCGCAACATTTCTGTTTGATCACTTGTTGAACCTCGCAAGCTATCATCCATTTCTGACGGTTCACCCTTATTCACCCCTTGTGGTTGTTCACCCCTGCAAAAATTTTATTCACCCAGGGGTGAACCATTCATCCGATTGAGAAACGCTGGCCTAGATAACAAACGTCTAAGAACAAGCAAAACTATGGTTAGTAGAGTTATTAGAGTAAACTAGCTGTAGGTCATTGTTTTCAACTTAGACGTAAAAGTTTTTTCTAAAATCACGAAATACTGTAAGCAAATACAAGCTTACTCAAGTACTGGAAGTCTTATCATGAGGTATGAGTTTGTACTGTGTAGCCTCGTAATTAAAATCTCATCAACCCTATTGCTGGACTTGGCTAGAATTTAGACCAAAATGTATTTGCCAGATAGATTTTCACAGGTCGCTTGGCTTCCAAACAATCTACTCTTTTTAACTGCTCAAATCTGTAATGCTGATAAGATTAAACTGATTAGTGCGCAGCGAAACGACTCAAAGCAGCAAGCCTACTTGATGCTTTAGTTAGAACTGGAAAAGCGTTGCTTAGACGCTCATGCTTGTCAGCGTCAGGGTTGCTAATAAAAATCATCAAAATGTATACAACATTAGTGGCACCGACGTCGTGTTTGAAGTAGAATATCTCTGAAACGGGTGGGTCAAAAAGGATGAAGTCAACGCCAATTTAGTCTAATACGACTAG
The DNA here is from genome assembly GCA_963965965.1 of Trididemnum nubilum. Taxonomy (NCBI): domain Eukaryota; kingdom Metazoa; phylum Chordata; class Ascidiacea; order Aplousobranchia; family Didemnidae; genus Trididemnum; species Trididemnum nubilum. The sequence continues at coordinate 26,348,881 of OZ014483.1, forward strand.
AATAATTTTAAATACGTCTATTGATTTTGCTTTTAGTCCTCATTTAACTTTCAAGCTTTTTCAGGCCTGGCTTTGGTTTCAAATCAGTTTTCGGGTTCGGGATTATGTTTTCGAATTCGGACCTGTACTAGTCGGCCTCTGAACAGCAGCTCGTTTTTGAGATCATGGTCATTCTAAACTCTATTTGATGGACCAAGCTTTATTAAGACATTTCAATTAATTAAATTAAGTCAGACTTGTTTGGAGGTATGGCAAGCACTTACTTGATATTGGACGGATCAACTTTTTTTTTCATTCCGGTCCATAACAGTCAAAAAGTGGCAAAAATTGGCTGAACCAAAGTAACAGCATTAAAGTTGCACAAAAGGTTTTGATGAATTTGGGTAGTACTGAGCCTATGTCGCTTTGGCATTCTTGGGCAACTTAAAATAAAGAAGCCCAAGGTCCTCTTACCATCTACGGTCAAAAATTTGATATTGATTAAGACCTTTCTTCATTACTAATGACAGCAAGCAAAAAAGCTAAAATCGATTCGGTTGGTTTCTAAAACTAGTGTAATTTTATTAAATTATAACTTCAATAGCTTTAACTTCATCCGTTTTGAATTTTGACCAAACTAAACTCAGATTTCGCCGAGATATTCTATTTAGGGTTTCTTAAACTGGGGGGCGAAAAAGATTTGCAAGGGGGTGCGAATGATCTTGCCAATTGTGTTTGTAAAGACGACGAAAGTAAATTAACATACTCAGACAGATATTGTATGTCGCCTTCTCTGACCATATTTCTAATAAACTTTCTCAATGGGTGTTTAATTTGATATTGCAATTACAGTTAGAGTTGTCAATTTCGTCAAAGCAACTGCTACCAACACAAGACTGTTTAAGCACTTGTGCAAAGAAATGGATTCTACTTACAAAACTTTGTTGTTTCATACGTCGTTCGCTGGCTGTCAAACAGTCATATGTTTGCTCGCGTTTGTGCCATGAGAGAGGAAGTAAAACGATTTCTTGAATCTCATAGGAAACAGGATCTTCTGTAGTCATTCACATCAAAAGAATTTCAATTACCATTGGCATACCTTGAGGACATTTTTGAATCTCTCAATCATTTGAAGCTGCTTTTGCAAGGCAAAAATACAAACCGCTTGAATGACTACAATGCAATACGTGCTTGTATCGCAAAGTTGGGGATGGGGAAGCCTCATTTCTCAGCTTTGACGCAGGCCTGGAGGAAAGAAGTATAAATCTTGAAGGTCAGCTTAAGTTAAAAATTGAATTTCATCTCTAACGATTGAAACCAAAATTCGAGAGTTACTTTCTCGATTTGAATGGCACGGAACTTCCAGTTTAAGATAACAAGGAATTCCTTTCGTACGACTGAAGACATTCTTCCTGATACCTTGCAAGAAGACTTTTTGGAAATGAAATATAACTCCACTGCCAAACATGATTTCGAACATATGCCTCTCATCAAGTTTCGGGCGAAATACACGCACATTTATAAGGATGTTGGTAATGTAGCTTTACAGACCCTACTTCCTTTTTCGTCTACTTACCTGTGTGAAAGTGGGTTTTCTACTCTGCTCAATGTAAAAACAAATGTTGAAGCAAACTAGATTGCGAAGCCAATGTGAGGTGCGCTTTGTCTTCTACAAAGCCGCGCATAAAGCTTTCGGTATCGAACAAACAGCTACGGCCTTCTCAGTTACAAAGTAATGTTTAAATGAATCACTGCTTAATTTATATTTGCTCAATATTAGGTGAGGCGCAAATTATAAGGATTAAAGCAAAGGGGGGCACGGCATACAAAGGTTAAGAACCCCTATTCTATTTTAAACACATTATTGTGCCCAACAACTTTAGCGCAACATTGACAATTTTCGTTGGAAACAATTGCATGCGTGCCATCGTAACGGATTGCTGGTTATTTAATTGGCGCTGGCTCACTGATTTTCACTGAAATGAAAAAAACAAGCAAACTCAAGCCACCTCGTCGGATAAACAATAGATTTTACAAAGGCAAAGACGGTTGACTTAATGACGATGCGTGCTCGGCCTTTTTTCATTTTTATTGTCAGCAAGCCAACATTTTTAAGCTATGCTTTGTTCAAATCTAATCTAAAAATCAAACAAATAAATCAAAAAATTACAATATACCTAAAATTGATAAATAGTATTTTGGTGAATGATTGATTAAATTTTATTTCCAAACTATAAGAAAAATTGTTTTTTAAGTAGTTATGAAACTTGACTCTAACATTCTCCGCCCAAATTCAAGTCAAAAATTCGCATTCTTAAAATAGCAAAGATTGAAACTAATTTAAACTTTGATTAACATATTCTTTCACAAACAGATTCTCATCCAAATGCCAAGACAAAGCTGATGGTATTTCGATTTCACGGAAGGTACAAAATGCGCTACGAAAATTGGCATAACTCTTACCTACTGTAGATAAATGTCTGAATCTGTTACGAAACGTATGTAAAAGTTCCAAAATTTAATTTCCTCTTTGTAAAAATACAAAATAGTTGATTCTCTGCTACATCAGTCCTTTAGATGAAATGAATCATTTCATCCATAAGTAATAAAAGGTTATAGACACGAAAAATTAAACATTAACTGATAAGAAATGAATATAAATGTCTACCATAAATTAGAATTAAAAAATAAATTGAAAAAGAACACCGTTTGAAAGGTATATTACGAAAGCAATTGAACAAAACATCAAAAATCATAAGAAAAAATTGATGTTTGAAAAAACATTGATTTGAATTTTGATGTTTGTTTGATTGCTTTCGTAATGTACTTTTAAATAGTGTTCCTTTTCTATTTTGTTTTAATACATGATTACTGCACATACTCAGCTTGGATGGATTTCCTAATGCTACAGATTTGTAGTTCCTTTCCCTTGACGCAAACACCTTTTAATTTTTAAGTCAAGCTGCCACCTGCCCATCTGTCTTCCACTCACGGTGGAAACTTCACATTATCTCTTTTAATGCTAAGCGCCAACATAAAAGCTGTTAATGTTAAACGTTTATCGTACTGTATAAACTTTTATAAACATACTTTTTAAATAGTGTTCCTTTTCAGTTTTGTTTTAATACATGATCATTGCACCTGCTGAGGTTGGATGGATTTCCGAATGCTACAGCTTAGTTGCCCCTTTCCCTTAACGCTAACACCTTTTGGTTTTTGAGTCGAGATGCCACCTGCCCCCCTGTCTTCCCCTCACAGTGGAAACTTCACATTATCTCTTTTAATGCTAAGCGTCAACATAAAATCTGTCAATGCTAAACGTTTACCGTGCTTTATAAACCCTTGCCCAGTAGCGTAGCCAGGGAGGGGGGCGAGGGTGACTATAGCCCCCCCCCCCCCCCCCCCCGCCCCATTGGCTTGTCAACCAAAATGCAGAATAAGAAAAATACCACGTTTTTAGCTCTTTCGAGACTGTTTTTTGGGCTGGAATTTACTAAAAAGTTATTTAAAACATCTTTTGAAACATATATTTGGGGGGGGGCAAATTGTCAAAAACTAAAGTCACAAATCAATCATAACAGTAAAAATGCCCAAAAATAGACATTCAAATTAGATCGCTAGTGTAAAAACGGTTTTATCAACAAATATATTATAAACTCAGGAATAAGGGGAGGGGAGCTATTCAGTCTTAGTTAATTACCAATCACTTCTCTCAAATATCTTTCCATTAGCCCTCCCCCCAATTATTTTTCTTTGTAAAATACAGACGAAATAGATTACTCCATGTGAGTTTTATTGAATAATAGGATTTTATGATTTACCAGCAAGTAAACAAGAGAAGTGCAATGTTATCATTAGCCACTTCCCACATAGCCCATTAATGCAACCAGTTGAATCATGTTGCACTGCCAATTTCTATGCCACGTTTTAAAAGCATTATTTTTTATCAAAATAGCTCTAAAACTAAGTTATTTTTGCAAAAAAATTCAAAATTTTCAAACGCTAGGGCTCCGCCACCGTTGCCTCGTGCTTCCGGCGGCTGGGGGCTCCGCCCCCACACCCCCAAAACAGTCCCTCCATTGCGAATTTCTGGCTACGCGCCTGCCCTTGCCCTCCCTCTTTAACGACCCATGACCCAAGCATTTTTTGCTGATTTGACTGATGGTTCTTGTAATTCGAATGAGATATGCGTAGAACACTATCGCGATTACAAAAATAGTTAATTTGTTCAATGAGCATTTCCCCCAGCTGATTTGTTTTCAAAATTATTTTGTCGCGTAAAAAATGGCAAGGTGGAGGTAGATTGTTATTCAAAAATGATATTATAGATTGTTACGCCTGCTAACCATGTTATTGCACGGGGCCCCTGGTCCTTGGAAATTTTTGCAACATCATCCTGCCAAATATAGGTGAAGACTAAAAAAAATTCTCACCATCTGAACGCGGGGCCGTTAGCTGGTACTATGCCATATTATGGTAAATGCGGTCCTAGTTGTTGCAATACGTTCATAAAAAGATTAGATGATGGCACAACTTAGCAACTTTTAGGACAAAAACTCTTAATTTCTACCGGGTGATACATTTGAATTGGTTGGCAAAAATTGAATTGAGGGATGGAGGGGGGCCCCTCGTCGTCAATATTATTGTTTATTTTATTCCTACAGTAAGCAAAAATACTAAGACAAACTGAAACTAAAGAAATAATAGACTTTTTTGTTATATTTTTGTCATTTGTGACATTTCCATTAAGATGGAGAAGCCCCATGGCTTTTCTGGCTACGCCTATGAACTGTACGGACTCAAAACGAACTGTTTCAGTACCTGAAAATTCGACTCAGATGTAGGTGAAAGACAGTTGATGGAAGATAGTTTTGTAAAAGTAGACGTTGTCTCTGGAAGATTTTGTCAGGTATCGAAAAACGTCTTTTTACCTTTCTTTACTGCAAGATGAAGATGTGGCATCGCAACCGCTAAAGGCATGAAAAAATAAATATTCATCACATACAGGTGGTTCAAAGTTTTGTTGATTTTGTTTACTGAAATAAATTTCTTTTTTCCAGGTCGTTTTCCGAAGGATTGAAAATCATTTTTGCGGTGCGACTAATATATAAAAGAGTTGCTCCCTCTGCTCGCAAGTTCTGCAATTGCAAATGATCAGAGTAAACGTATTTTGGTTGCAAACTGCAACGAAGATGTGCTATGCAATCATAATATCGACTTAAATGAATAGGCACCACGTAGCCATGCAAAAACCAATCAAAGCTTCACGCTAAACATGCTCCCAAACGTTGCAATACGCTTCTTGCTAAAACGGTGCACACAAATGTCATTGTCATTGCACTATACACTTTTCGACGACTTCCAAAAATAAGTGAACTTTGGATAGAATTTGGAACAGGAAAACGACAGAATTATTCCAGTCCACGAAATCAGTAAAACTTTTGGATCACCTGCATCACGTAATGGATATTTATTTTTTCATGACTTTAGGGGTAGCGATACCACATTTTCATCTTACGGTAAAGGTGAAAAGTCGTGTTTTGAAACCTGGCAAAATTGTCCATAGATAACGCTTACTTTCGCTAAACTATCTTCTATCAACTGTTTTTCGCAAATATCTAAGTCTGATTTTCAGGTACTGAAACAGTTCTACCGTAAACTCGATGTTGCTAGAAGAATTCTGTTTGCTAAAGGAGGGAGAACTATAGAAAATATACCACCAGCGTTGGATGCTTTAAAACAGCACATTAAATGACCAGCTTTTCCAGTCAATAAATGGAGTCAGTGTTTGATCAAAAATCCATCTTCAAGTTTAGCTGACCTTAGTTAATGTAGCTGGCAAGCAACAGAGTCAGCATCGTCTCCTGTTTGATCTACCTTGCTGGAAGCTTCAAAAGCTTGTCGTGTCCTACTTAAATGGTATAGTGCAAGAAATATTGCAAGTGCGCTACAAATGAAATTGTATGCACAGAAGTACGTGCTTGCTTGGAAAACCAGAGCAATGAGCAATCAAAGCTAGCAACAACAATCAAAAAGGCAGCAATGATCAACGTATTCTGAAACATACTATGCTCTGAGTGAGTTATACATTCATAACACCGTAAGTATCGGTAATATGCTGCATTAATTCTAAGACATTGTTTGGCAACGTGGCCGAATGGGTAAAGGCGTCGTTTTTACGACGACCCTGATCGAATGGTCTGGGTTCAACCTGCATCTTGGCGACGTTGTTGCGTTCTTGGATAAGACGCTTTACGACGGTTATCTCTGCTTGGTGGCTTCAAACAAGCAGCAAATTCAGTGGACAAGAATTCGAAAAAATCCACAGGAACATTGGATCATCGAAAACTCCTAAGCAGGTGCGGATTCTTCCAAGCACGAAGTAGTTGCTGTAATGAAAAGTGTGCGTATCGTCCAAAAAGTTAACGTCTGACGCTGTCCGGTGACAAAAGGATAAATATGCACAACAACAACCCTACATCGAGAGGTGGTACAAAAATTTTGCTAAGTCTCACTATCTGCATCAAAGAATAGTCAAAAGAATGACGCAGGAAGAACATAATGGCTATCATTTTTGACGTCAGATTTAACAATGACCCTGTTCTTCAATTTTTGGTCTTATAATTTCAATTTCAAACCTCTGTCTCTTAAACCTCCCTTGCTAAGGCGCAAGCTGCTAAACAACCCTGAATGCACCTTGTAGTGTAAATAACAGGTCAAAGTTTTGAGAAATTTTTGTTTGGTTTAAGTTTAATAATGTTTTGTGCCCGCGTTCTCCCATTGTTCCTACACAAAGCACATCTTCTATTGTAGTCAACTTTGCACCACAGGACAAACTACTGCAGTCTGTCATCACCAGACATAATGATGTCACTAAATGAGATCATTTTCTACAACAAGTTGTTGTATCTTAAATTAATACGCTGATTACACAATTTAGTCACTAATGTTTTTAACAATTAATTCATTGTTGTTGTTTTGTTGCAATTTTTGGCAAAAATGACGTCACAAAGTGATTTATTGCCGTTGTTTTGTTAAAATGTTTGGCAAACACGACGTTACAATTTTGTCACAACTATGATGTCATAATTACGTCACCAAGTTTCGTGCAAAACTCATAATTATGTCACAATTAATTCGTCATTAAACCAATATTTTTATTAGCAATTTATTGATGTTGTTTTAATTTATTGATGTTGTCACAATTAATATGTCACAAAGTGACGTAATTTAGGCTACGCAAGATGTTTATCGAATAATTGAAACACTTCTCAGTGTTTGATATTAATGTGGGTCTTCACTAATCGGAGTAATGTTTTGCAAGCAATCATACATTTTTCGCAAAAATGACATCATCTGTGATGTCATAGCATACCAAAGCATTCCAGTTTTCAAAACAATGAAATGAAATAATTATAAAATCTGCGGTTGTTCCTGTAAGCTTTCTTACAACAACAAAATTATCTTTAACAACTCGGTCACGCTTCAGCAAACTTTTAGGGGCCGTTTGTACGAGTTGCCAAGCACGATTTTTTGGCTCTCCTTTGGAAATCGTTATACGCATTCTTGCTAAAATTCACTCTTTATTCTGGAAGAGAACAATTTTTGGCTTAGCTTCTTTACTATATGACATATACTTGTAATTGTAATTACATTTTATTCACTAAATTGCCAAGGCCAGGAGACAGCGAAAGGACCTTTTGGTCTTAGAGTCCAGCTGCCACCTGCCTACCTGTTTATACCACACACGGCGGAGGCTTCACACTGTTTCCTTTAATTGCTGAACGCCAAGCAAGAAAGCTGTAAATACCTTTTTTTTTTAGTTTTTGGTTTGACCCGACCGGGAATCAAACCCGAATCTACCGCTTCAGTAGCAGACGCTCTATCCACTCGACCACTGATCGGTTAAACCAAAGTTGAGGGACCTAAAAGAATCTTGGTTGGCCAGAAGTTGAGTTTATAATATTTCAAAATTTTAAAATGACTCAACGACAATGATGTCAATAACACACCATAAGTAAAAAGCAAAAGATTTATATTAATTTTTGCTTACATCAATGAAGTTTCCACCGGTGGCTCCGTTGAATCAGGCGAAGGTGCGCTAATGGTGTTATAAATTTCTTCACAGCTTACACTTTCAGTACAGTTTTCCATTGTCAAACAGCCGTCGGATTCAAAAGTAACTGAAAATAAAAAAATATCACAAAGCTAGTACTTGCATAAACCTGTAGTGCTGCAAAAACTGCTGGTCAATTATGTAGAAAAAAAGCGACCAGGGGTCGTATTTTGCAATTTTTCGTAAAAATTACATCACAAACTTTGTTTCTTCTATAGACCTTAAGACGTGGTAACTCGTTGCTTAATAACCCCCCAGAATGTTTAATCTTACTCTCACAATTGATTTCACAGTAACCTGTAAACTAAAGAGTAAATTTCTATTTATGTAAAGTTAGTTTTTCTTTGTTAAACGCTTAAATAGGTACACTAGGTCCAGTATAAGCATGACTTTGAATTCTTTTTAAAATTTACCAACGAAGAAAAATTAAGTCTTTACTTAACAGAGTTCAAAGCAAGATCGTATTAAATGGAGACATCGGGGTTATTTGCACCAGCCTTCCACATAAAAATCCTTTTTGAAAGACATTAAACTTTAGCTGGTAAGATTGCTAAAAATTTTTGTATGAGTTTGATTCGCCGTCGTCAACTTCATTAATTACTGTAGAACCATTTTCGGATCGTTATATTGTAAGATAAATTGTCTTGAAGCGCATTGTCTTCGTTTACAGATCGGAAGTGGTGGCGTCCGACAAAGCACTCAACCACCAGTCAACAAACCTTTCAACAAACCACAAAAATTCTGTCGGACGGTATCAAAATTTTGTGCAATTAATTTTGGTTAAACCTCAAAGCGCATATCAGCGGAAATTTTATTTCCGATAGCATTTTATTTTATTCAAAACGTTTTTGGCGCATTTTCTAAATGGCCCTCTTCAGCAAATAAAGAAGCAGTTCACCGAAACTTTAAGATTTTGAAATGAAAAATTATTATCAAAATATTATTTGCGATACACAAATGTTAACAATTATAACAACTACTATAACTTTATACAATTGATATTGTGACGTACGTTACACCTTTTTTCATAGTAAAATTAGTCTGAAAAAAAATCAAGCAACTGCAAAATAACAACACTGATATAGTACAATGTAGACTAAAGACTTACGCAAAAAAATGTTTAAAACAAATTCAAAAGAAAAGAGTAACTGTTGGCGTATAATTGTGATTTCAATCGTGGTGCTAGCTTTTTTATCAATAATGCCTCTTGTATTTTGGTTTCATATTCATTGTGATAGGTTCTAATTACTCAACACGAACTAACATCCAAACACAATTTTGACAACTTTGGCAAGAAGAAATGTTGTTGATGTATGCGCTTTGCGGTTTAAAAGAATTTTCACCTCTTTACAGAAATTTTATCAGAGGTTAGCAGCGCAAGTTATAAAAGTTGCGCCACAAGCACACGCGCAACTACTCTGAAAATCTTGCGACGCAAGAGCAAGTGTGACGTCTTAAAAAGTATAATTCTAATTGACTCACTGCTCAAACTTCGCTAGGCTACAGTACAAAACCAATAGTCAAAACAAATTATGCACGCTACCAAATTAGCAAACAAAGATTATTGATTTCCTTTAACAAACATAAGGATTTAAAAACGTGCATCGCTTAACCTCTTTGGGCGAAGAACGTCTTTATACCTAACAAAAAATACTCTCAACACCAGCACTAAAAGGAACCGAGGTGTTAAAACATTCCATTAATATTCCACAAACAATCATGAGGTGGTAAGCGAACGACTTCGGAGTTCGGAAGCTCTGTTTTTTCTACTGACTCGTCAAGAAAATTCGTTATGCAAACGTCGATACATATTTTGTGCTTCTGGAATCTGTAGCAATATTATCATCAATCTCTAACAAATGAAGCACGCTAAAAAAATCGTCTTGTTTTTTGTTTAAAGAAATTGAATCATCCAAGATTTACTTATAAGAGCTATACCACAGTATACTGTGGCTATACCATAATGCTGTCACTCCTGTTTGCAATATCTTTCACGTTTTTCCGGACTGGCAAAAAAGTTGTAATTAATAGCACTGGTGGACATGATTTTTGTTGTTTTAATTTTAATGACGATTTCGGGATAACTTTGGGGCGCTGATTCCAAATCTGAAAACCATTTTGCTCTATCACGTCAGGATTTTTCGCAATTTACGATTTAATTGGATAAATTTCTCTAATCATACATGCATTTCAATACTGTGCTGCATTGTCTGCTATTTGTTGGCTATTGTGATGTCACACTGCATCAAAGGCTTGAGCAGTTGTACCCAGATAGCATCAGCAAACAGAGTTAGAAAAGAGAATAGATAGCCATTACTATGCATGAGTACTTGAACAAAGTCGATTTATTGACCGTTTCAGTATGGGAGTAGAAAATGATCAAAAGTATTAATTGAGTCTGCTAGCAATACTCCCAAATCAGTTACTAATTGGCTACTATGCTTCAAACTCTATATGCACCACGTCATTTGTAATGTACATAGACTAACTGCTGGTAGTTGTAGACACGCACAGTAAAAAACTAAGTAAGCTACTTGTCAGATCATGCAGTTTTGTGGACATTATACTGCAGTCATTCGCAAAGCTTTGCATCTGATAGAATACTTCAGTTCGTGAGGATACTAAAAGTAGACTTCATACTCTTAAAGCAAACCTTTCTGTTCAGGAAAAAGAACAAAATTGCTAGTGGTATAAAGTTGGTTGGAAATTTTAGGCTGCTGTGTGAACAGTACAGTAAACACTACGTCATCACGATCAAGAGGCTGTACGAATGATCCTAATATTTTTTGTTATATTTGTGGAGAATATGTTGTAAAATCTCAATGCCAAAACATCACAAATTTTGTTAAAAATGTTTACTATGTCTACTTTGGAATTAAGCTTGGGGACCAAGATAAAACATGGGCTCCACACAAGATTTGTCGAAGTTGTGTTGAATCACTGAGACGTTGGAGCAAAGGAAAGCAGAAATCTATGTCATTCGGTGTCCCAATGGTGTGGAGAGAGTCTAAAGGCCACGGCAATGACTGCTACTTTTGTAGCTGTAATGTTTCTGGGTTTAACATGAAGAATAAGCATAACATTCAGTACCCTAATTTACCGTCCTCTACTCGTCCTATTCTTCACCAGCTAGATGTTCCTGTACCAACTCCTCCTCCAGTTTTGATAGACGTTGAAGATTCAACTACCAGTTCTGATTTGTCGTCTTCTGAGTGCCAATCAGAATATGAATGCTTTGAAGGTGAAAGACCAAGCATTTTCAGTCAAGAGGAACTAAATGATTTGGTACGAGACCTGGATTTGCCCAAAGTTTCTGCTGTTCTTCTTGGTTCTAGGCTAAAATCTCGGAATATGCTGGATTCTGAGGTCACATTCTCTTGGTACAAGCATCGTGAAAAAGAATATCTTCCATTTTGCACCAAAGAAGATGATCTGGTTTATTGTGTTGATATCAAAGGTCTTATTGAAAAATTAGGCACTACTTATGAACCAAGCGACTGGCGCTTGTTTATTGATTCATCTAAACGAAGCCTAAAAGCAGTGTTGCTCCATAACGGAAACACTTTTGCATCCATACCTCTAGCTCATTCCATTCATATGAAAGAATCCTACGAAAATATGGAAATTTTGTTGACCAAATTGAAGTATCACGATCATGCATGGAAAGTATGTGTTGATATAAAAGTATTAAATATGCTGCAAGGCCAGCAGTCTGGATATACCAAGTTTCCTTGTTTGTTATGCGAATGGGATAGCAGAGATAAAACGAATCACTGGGTCAAACGTGAATGGCCAACAAGGGTATCAAGAACACTTGGTCAAAAGTATATAACCAATCCTGCCCTTGTAGAATCTTCCAAAGTAATACTCCCACCTCTGCATATCAAATTGGGCCTAATGAAACAGTTTGTTAAAGCCCTGGATAAACAAGGCCTATGCTTCAAATACATATCTGAAAAGTTTCCCCATTTGAGTGCAGAAAAAGTCAAAGAAGGTGTCTTTATTGGTCCACAAATCAGGATGTTGATTAATGATGAACTCTTCATAACAAAGATGAACGATACGGAGAAAAACGCATGGCAGTCGTTTAAAGATGTCGTGTCTGATTTTCTTGGTAACAAAAAGAGTCCAAATTACCAAACGATTGTGGAACAAATGCTAACCAATTTCCAAACACTAGGTTGCCGAATGAGAGTTAAAGTCCATTATTTGCATTCCCATCTTGATTTTTTTCCTGCAAATTTAGGCCACATGAGCGAGGAACAAGGTGAGCGATTTCACCAGGACATTAAAACAATGGAAACACGGTACCAGGGACGATGGGATTGCTCGATGATGGCTGACTATTGTTGGTCACTGAAACGAGATTGCCTAGTACACAATGAACTTGGACGCAAAGCTAGAAAAAGAAAATTTATGGCTTGTGACAAAGATGTGTAACTTTCTTGATGATTATGCCAATGCTAAACGAGCTAGCTGCATGTTCGTGTACTCGTATTTATGTTAAATATCGCTATTTTACTTAAAAAGTGTTTTCATACTTTGTAAAAAATCCTTACGTGATAGAAAAATTCTAACTACAGATTCGGAATCAGCACCATAAAATTATCCAGAAACACCTATTGCTATCCAAACAACATAAAATTTTATAAAAAATGTCCACCAGTGTAGTTTTTGTTGTTTCTTGTTTATGAATTACGGTAAAAAGTCGGACTGTTACGAGTAACGCGTGGAATTGGTCTGAAGTAAGTATGAGATTCTTTTAGAATGACAATTGCAAAACTAATTTTTCTGTTTAAAATTTAATTTTACAGCCATTTTTTAAATTACTCAATTGGAAATTTTTTTTGAAAAATCGCAAAAGTATTGTAGAGAGAAACGTTTCAGCGAAAGAAATCGAACGATATCCCTGCTGCAAATCAAATAAAATTTTAGCAAGCCATAGACGAATGGAATTTCCCATGACGAGGCCTTTATGAACCGACTACTTCATCATAGGCGTAGCCAGAAGGGGGCAAAAGCCCGCTCCCCTCCCAATTGAAATGCCACCAATGATAAAAAGAACAACAGCAAAGTCATAGGCATAACCAACGTGGGCGCCCAGAGAAGCATCCCTCCCCGATTGAAATGCTACCACCGATAAAAATGTGACAAAAAGTCTTATTGCTTCTTCGGTTTTAGTTTTTTTAGCATTTTTTGCGTACTACGCGCGTTCAACAGTGATTAACAATCGACAACCAGAGGGCCCAGGCCTTCTCTATTAAATTTTTGACAAGCGATTTAAATGTATAATCCCGGTGAAATTAAGGGTATTTGCTCTAAAAGCTGGTACCTCAGGCCTTCATCTAACCTTGTTATAAACGTAATGCAATAACCATAGGTGGGCAAGTTAATGCAAAACGTTAGCTTCGTTAACCACTAGTCCGTTCACAAACTTCACACCTCCGTTGACGTTAATCCGTTATTTTCAGTTTTAATTAACGGAAGTTAATAAAGTCCGTTAATCCGTTAACATTTTGCGTGTAATTTACATTTGTTTTTATTCACTCGCTTCTAGAACACGTATTAACGCTGTTGAGCTGATTGTAAGGCAAAATTTATTGCTAAGGTGGTCTTTTTTTGTTTTGGAAGTTATATTTTACAGTCTAATCTGATTTAAAGACAAAAACAAGTTCAAATGCACAACGAAGCTACGATCGGAAAATCTTTGGAAATTGCGAACAGCGATAATTAATAGACCTATGAGAGGCTGCAGGTTATTATTTGCCTCAAAAAAAGATCTCCTTTCTTCGCTTTTTTTTATAAAACTTGTGCTAATACGCAACAAGCGTTACCAGTGCAAACTGGTTTGTACCAGTCCGATGAATGAATGATGCAAGATATTAACGATAAAAACCTTAACGGAAGTTAACAGAACTTAACGGAAGTTACTTTAGTCCGTTAACATGAAAAAACTTTTTAACGGATTAACGAGTTAATGAAAAAGTTAGCTTCGTTAATAACGGATTAACGGACTTGTGCCCACCTATATGGCAATAACCTAGGCCGGATTTACCAAATGGCACAGTATATACCAGGGTCCCCGCGCTCAGCTGGTAAGACTTTGGTCGGTTTATATCAATATTTGTCAGGAAGATGTTGCAAACCCCCAAAGTGCCTGGAGCCCCGGGAAACAACATGATTAGTAGGCGCAACCATTTACTATACCATTTTTTAATAGGAACAATTCACCGCCATCTCGCTAGTTTCTACGCGACAAAATAGTTTTCAAAAATAAATTAGCTATAGTAAATGCTCTTTGAAAAAAATTATTGAATTTTAATTGAGGGGACCCGGGCCTACTTGCCTACTATGTAGCCTACTCCTACAAGTGGCTAATTTCATGACACAAAAAATCTCCAAGGAAAATCTTTGGGTGCATTATTATTTACTGTCAAAAGATTGCAGGAAGCATGTACCTTACTTCCCTCTATCTAGACCAAATCACTCACAAAACTAAACCCCAAAATGCAAGATTTTAAACATGCTTTGGACTAAAATTGTAAGTAAAAGAAGAATTGCACAATTTAACTTTTTTGATTGGCTTTCAAGTATTAATAATCTGGTTCTTTTATATTGCTTTGAACTCGTGAAAAATGTGAACCAATGGCATTAAAAATTTTTTTTCCAAAAAATTACTAAAAATCGCGCAGCGGCTGGAAGCTGCGCCCCCAGACCCTCGTTTGTAATGCGTTTCGATTATACTACTTTACTCAACACGTTTTCTAATTTAAACATTTTGATTTTTAACTTTTGATTAAAGTCTTCTCTCGTTAGCAAAATTTTGTTTAAGTGCCAAACCAGGAAGCTACAGCTTTTGATCTTCTATTCCGCGAAATCTTTGTTCCACTAAAAGTTCGTCTTTCGAAAATTTCTGATGACGTCATTGCATGTTTTTGCGGTTTGCCCCCTCCCCCCCAATCAAAAATTCTGGCTACGCTTATCAACAGAGCCTTGTATTTTTTAGGTTTCTTTTAGCATTTCCGCGTATACAATAGTGTACGCGTACAACAAACTATTGTAAATCAGATAGGTGGATTTTTCCACCCTTCGCAGGTGTTATATCGTTTTACACTCTGACGCTTGGTTGGAAAAAAATAACCACCTTAAAAATAGGTGTAATGAAATTACACACCCTTTATTTTTTCCGGTATTGCTCTCTTGGGGGTGGAATAAAATTTTACACCCAAACAACAAAGGTGGAAATGTGAAATCAACCTACAATAAATTAAGTTCAGGGTGGATTTCGAAAAACACCCTTACCATACCAAAGGGTGGATTTTGAAAAACACCACTTTTGTTTCTTAAAATGAGTATTTTAGAATCTATCTTTAGGAATGTAAGGGTGTATTTCAAAACCCTGCCATACCAAAGAATGTATTTCGAAAAACACATATACTTTTGTTTCTTAAAAGGTGTATTTAAGAATCCACCTTTTAGATGGTAGGGGTGTAGTTTAACATCCACCTAGAGGCTTAGAAAAGAGACTTAGAGATTTAGAGACTCAAAAAGAATGTAAGCTTGTTGTAAACAGTTAAGCTGTTAAAATACAGTGGAATTGGTTTAAATTCAAGTTGTGTGTTGTGATAAGTTTGATTCGACAATATAAGTTCTTCGAGGAAATAACAATCGAAAAGCTAAAAAAGTTTCATATTAAAAGCTTGTAATTTTTTCTGAGTCTCTAAAGCTTGTAATGTTTCACACTAAATGAACGGTATTAAATGCTCCAAAATCATTGTATGCAGTACATGTTACATTCAAGTATCTCAAATTAGCAATAAACGATTCCTTGCATAAACTTAAAAAATTGCAAATAAAAGTCAAAGGTTAGACTGCTATGAGACTATTCGATATATTTTGGCGTGATCTTAAGATAAGCGTAATGTATTTTTATTTTTTGATGTCTGTATGTTGTAAGTTTAAGTATAAATTTTAATCTATCTGTAGGTGGATATCGTGAGCATACTAATCCTTTGTTCTATCGAGCTAACTGCTTAAAACTCAAGGATATTTACTCTCTGGAAACTGCAAAGCTAATGTACAAAATTCACAATAATGTATTATCTTTTGCAAATTCAGATAAGTTTAACCTAATAAAAAACTGCTATACACATAAGACAAGATTGAGCCACAAAAACAACTTCTTTCTTCCAAGAACTAGAACAAGATTAGGGCAAAAGTCTCTATCATTCGCAGGAATTAACGTTTGGAATGAAATTCCAAGCAGTATGAAAGAAGTTTCATTCTACAGATTTAAAAAAGCTGTTAAAGCTCATTTTTTATCAAACTATGAAACCGATAAAAGCTAGAATAACAGCTTTCTATCAGCAATGCAGTAGTAATTACAGGAATCATAGTTGCATATTTATGCTTGAGTTCAACAATAACCTATTCTATTGCTTGAATAGCATGAGATGGTGCATTCATCTATCACACATTTATTACAATACGTCATCTCTCATTTTGATGTGCCCTTGAATTATTAGTAATTTTGCAGTAACTGACTGAGGTTGATATATACTGGTATTGGAAATTGTACCAGTACTAATGACATATTGGCAAACAATACAAAACAAAGCAAGGAGGTTTTTTTTTTTCACTCCAATTGCCCACTTTAAATTCTATAAAACATAAATAAGCATTATGAACTTTATTTAATTTTATTGCTATCCAATCTGTAGTTACAGCATTTTTATTTTTTAGTATGCTTAGAGTTAGAACAATTCTAATGTTGTCTTGCATTTTCTTTACATGGTGACTGTGAGTTTTGTGTATACACTGTACAAAATGTACATATTCTTTGCAACACTTTGTTTTAATTTTGCGTAAAATTTTGTATCATAGAAAGTAGCGGACTGAGAAAATCTAGAAGCTGTTTTTTTAACCTTAACTTGGTGAGGTGGCAGTAGACTTAGATGACCTTTCGGTCCTTCGCTGTCTCCTCACCAAGTGACTAAATATCGCTTTGACTCTGCAAGTTTGTGTGTTTGGTTTTAAAGGAATTGCATATTTCGATGCTTTGGTGATAGACCTAGAGGAAGTTGCAGTTTTTTTTTCTTGTGATATGACGTCACTTGGTAAATAAATAAATATGATGATGATGATGATGATGATGATGGTTAGAAGTAATTATTTTTTATCGATTTTTATTTCGTTCAATGTTAGGTACATGAGGTTACATCCGGGATTCTCGATTGTAAATTATCTGCTTCAGAAATGTGTTTAAAATTCATTTTGTCTGTTTTATAGTCAGTTAGGCCACGCTATTGTTATCGCAATTCAACGTAGCGTATAGGTTTCGCCGGTAAGTTGCTAATTGCTAACGTTATTATTTTGCATACTTAGAAAGTCGCTATAATGCTTTAAGTGTATATCTAGTAATATGTAGTGATTTTAACCGCTCAAATAGAATCAGCTAGCACCCAGAAATTTGTTAGTGGTTTTTGCAAGACCTGGATAGCTAGCTTACAATCTAATCTAATCATAACTTTATTTAAAGTCGCAACGAGGCAGGTAAGCTAGAATATTTGGTTTATTTTTTAGCGTAGTATTGAGGTTGAGTATATAGCTATGGAAAGTGTGTTTGTTGTTTCAAGATGAAACTGAAAAGAAGGCAGGTACGGTAGGCTAAGCACCAGAAAAGCAAATGCTTACAGCTTGCAAATTTGAATCTTTTATAATAAATGCGATTAGGACTATAAGCTTGCTTATCGATCTCAGTTAGATCAGCCTAGTTGCAAAAGTAGCTTACCGGTAAAGGATAGACCAGTACCAGGGGAGTGCACTTGCCCCCCCCCTGAAAATTGGGATGTCAAGAATTTCTAATGTTTAAATTTGCAAAATGAGTCAAATATATCTATCTAAACTAAGAAAACAACCCTTTGTAGAGCTTTTTTGCCATGATGCAGAGGGCGGGGGCAGGAAAAATAGAATTGCCCATTGGTAGTGACTATTTCACTGAAATATCTCAAAGAGAATAAAACAAAAATGAGAAATATTCATCCGTGCTGTTTTCATTTGCTTTTTTAGGGTTAAGATTAAGGTTTGGGTTAGGGTTTGATTTGGGGATAGTTCTCGAGTAGGGTGAAGTTGGGTAATTTCGGCAGAAAACTATAAAATTTCGGCAGGTATGAAAATTTAAGGTTTGATGCTGGCAGGTCTTTTTAAAAGTTATAAGGTTTCTAAAAATGGTTTTAATATTTCCTGTTACCTAATGTTCTGAAAAAAAATTGATAATCTTTGAAGACCTCTGCATGTTCTTTTCTTGCAGCTACAATATTTCTGTTAGTAATAGAATCGAACCTTTAATAACGTTTGGAAGCGTTTGGTCTGCTACCACCTTTCTAGGCTGTGCTGTAGCCTAACTTTGTTGTTGTTATCACTTGGCGGTGTTCGTTTACGCGTACTGAAAACGGATTAGTTAAAAAATAATCCATTCCTCTATCCTAAAAGCATCAATAGCAGAAGTTTTGCAACTTTAACAAAAATTGTAAGAATTAAAAACTCATTTAATTAATAAAAACTCCAATTTAATACAGAAAACTTTTAGAGAATGCAGTTGCAATTAAAAAACTTAATAAAACCAAGAATTTGTAAAATTTTGCGAAATGGATTTTAATTTTGTTTAGATTATTGTAAGTAAAATCATAGATCGTATTTGCTGCCTTTTTTCAGTCTTTGAGCCTAGGTGATCAGCATATTTTCTTCAAAATAGTCAAAAATCTGCATAAATTTTATTCGATTTAACCAAATTTAACACTAAATAAGCAGCTGAGATAATTAGAGCAAAAAACAAACATCATTTATTTGCTTGCCTGAATTTCCGGTTTTACCTGAAATTTCGGGAACCCTTATTATGACATATAGCTAGTGAGCATGATGTCAAAGTATCTCGATGTTGGTTCGAAAAAAGCCGCAAACAAAATACTGCTCAGATGGAGTTCAAAAAGAGTCAGTGTTTTCTGAAAATTAAAAGTCAGTGACAAAGTTGCCTAAATTACCCGACTATACCCAAAGCATTGGAGTTCGGGTTAGATTTGAGTCAGAATTAATCGAAAAGTAAATAAAAATTTTTGGTGAAATAAAGCCTTCCTCGCCCATTTTACATGAATTATCATACAGGATTTTCTTAAAAGCGAGCGTAAGCAATGCTCCAGGATTAAGCATTAAACTGTTTGATAAAATAGGTTTATTATCAATATCATACATATCAGCATTCTATCAATGAGCTCTTACAGGATCTAAAGACTATAAATTGTTTAATGTTTTAAATTTACGCTGGACTTCAATAAACACTAAAATAATAATTACTCCGCCATTAAATTAATCTGGCCCAGAACCGAAATCAAAACCAAACTTGCAATCAATAGCGTAGCCAAGGGGACTGTGCCTACCTGCATTGGCCTGCTGTAGACCAAAGTGCGCGATAAGAAAACTGTCACAACTTTTGGCCTTCTGAGGCTTTTTTTTGCAGTAATATGGCCTCTAAAGTTGTTCAAAGCCTTTTTAAAGACATTTTTTATTAATATTACTATCAAAAATTCAGCAAACAAATTAATCGATAAAAACTTCAAAACATGGCTAAAAACTAGCAGTCAAAATTGATCGCTTAATGCAAAATGCTTAACGTAAGCTTCATAGAAAAAAAAGTATAGGGGGCTATTCAGCATATAACATATGTAATTACCACAAGTTTTGGACTTGACCTATGAGTAATGTGTAAGTTTGAAAGGGCTGAGCTATTTAATTTTTTAAAATGGCCTTCAAAGTGTACCGGTATCAATTTAGTTTTTTAAATGGCTCTAAAAAGATGCAAAGTTTGATTCGAATAGCGTTGAAATGGCTATTTTTTTTTCTGAAATATCACCAAATTAGCCCAGTAGCTAGAGTTTTGCCCCAACAGCTCGGTCTGTGATGTGCTTTAGTTGCACCTGTTTGCTTGGCACGCTGCTCAATTGAGGCATTTTGCAAAAAAATATTCAATCTTTAGGTTAATCACCCCTCTAAACAAAGTTTAGTGCAATCAGTGGGGCAACCAAGTCTTTTCCAAGTCACTTAAACTTATGTCACATACAGTAGCGTAGTCGAGTTGGCCATTAGGCCAGTCAACCAAAATGCAGATTAAGGAAAATACCACGTTTTTAGCTCTTCTGAAACTGTTTTAATCACTAAAATGGACTAAAAAGTGATTTATAGCATCTTTTGAAATATGTATTTAGAAGGGCTTATTTGTCAAAAACAAAACTCACAATGCAATAGAAACTTGGAAAAATGTACAAAAATAAGCAACCAGAGTTGATTGCTAGTGTAAAATTGCTGAACATGCGTTTCATCAACAAAGATATTATAAATTCAGGAAGAGGGAGAGGGGGGCTATTCAGGATTAGTTGATTACCAATCACTTATCTCAAATATCTTTCCATTAGCCCCCCCCTATTATTTTGCTCTATAAAATATAGACGGAATAGATTACCCCGTGTGAGTTTTATCAAACAATAGAATATTATGGTTTACCAGCATGCAAAGATAACTAAAATTTTACCTTAGCCACCTCCCATATAGACCATTTAAGCAACCAGTTTGATCATGTTTGCACTGCTAATTTCTATACCATGTTTTAAAAGCATCATTTTTTATCAAAATAGCCCTAAAATTGAGTTAATTTTGAAAAAAATGCAAAATTTTTGAGCGTTGGGGCTCTGCCCCCAGACCTCCATGCCTTTGGCGGCTGTAAGCTTTGCCCCCAGACCTTCAGCCTCGAGCGGCTGGGAGCTTAGCTTTTGGACACCAATGGCTTTCAGCGGCTCTGCCCCCAGACTTCCAAAACACCCCTCAATTGCGAATTTTTGGCTACGAACGTTTAAACATGGTTTGAATTTGATCTGCAATTAAAGAGGGCTGAAAGAGCAAGGCAAATCAAAAAATTTAAAGTAGATTCCTAATATCAGCAACTTTGTTCTATCCAATAGCCTTAAAAAGTTCGAAATGAGATTCAAATGACGTTAAAGTGGTTATTTTTTTCCAGAAATTGCAAAAATTGCCCAGCGACTGGGGGCTTTGCCCCCTGACCCCCGTCCATGATGCACTTGAATTGCATCCGTTTGCTCAACATGCCGCCCAAATTGCAGGATTTTTTTAACAGGGTCATGTTAACTTTTGGTTCAAATCCCTTAGCAAAATCCTGGTTGCAGCTGTAAGGTTTTATTTTATCCAGTGAATACTGGATACGTCGTTTGCCCCCCCCCCCCCCCCCTGAAAAATTCTGCGGGCACCTCTGACCAGTACCGATATTTTTGGGTAGGCCTACGACGGCATAGGGATAAAATCTTAGTCTAATACACTCCACCATGACAAATAAAGCATCATTTATCTACTTCGGCAATTAGGCGACAAGCTTTCTCAACACTAGCCTACACCAGCGTAGAACTTGACCAGTTGACTAGCCTATTTCCAAAGCAAAGCAGAAAGTCAGTGTTGTTCAACTAGCACACTAATTCTCTATTAAAGCATTTATTTACCTTAACTTGTTTTTGGCAGCAGCCAAAGTGCTGCTGATGGGCTACATTTTCAGCAGCAAAATGCAAAATTTGGCCTAGGCCTATTCCCAATGGTTACTACAAATAACATTTCCAGTTCAATAGTACAGATATAATCCAAAATTTTAATTACAATGCAATCACTGTTAAATTTAAAAAAGCAAGTGCTTAGGCTTATATAAACAAAGTGTCTTGGCATGCGGAACCCATGCATCTTTTTACATATCTGCCTTCAGAAAAATAATTTCTCCATGAGTTTCAAGGGCGAGTTAGACCTATCTTTTGACTGTTTGAGCGCGGGTGTTCCTCGTGCAAAGACACTTCCTTGTTTAAGTGCTAGCATACACCACTATTCAGATTTCATTTGTTGGGAAGTTTAGGCCTACCTTGCTGTGTTTAATCCAGTTACCATGAAGCTTTTTTGTGAAGTCGTATTGAAGTCATATCAGTATGTGATGACATGTTGAAAGCTTAATTTGTATGTTGGTAAAAATACCAAGAAAAATGTCATTTTTACTACTATGTGCCTATTTTAAATTCATTGAAAGCATACATTTCTCACACTGATGTGTTTACCAGCATAGTGGAATCAGAAGATGCTGACCATTCCCCTCACATTTTGTGTGATTACACTGATGGTGAATATTTTGTCAACAACCAATTTTTTCAAGGAAATGGAAAATTGTTAAGGTTACATCTTTATTGCGATGAGCTAGAAGTTTGTAACCCGGTTGGAAAGGCTAAAAGTGTGCACTAACTGTTATGCTTCTATTACATTCTCGGCAATGTTAATGTTAGATACTGGTCGAGCCTTAGAAATATTCATTTAGTATGTTTGATTAAGTCTTCTGTTGCAAAACACTATAGCTTTTGTTTGTTGTTGCAAAAGCTCAAGCAAGATTTGCTTGTCCTTGAAAGGGATGGTTTGCGCGTTACTTTACCAGATGGCTATTCAAGAGTATTTCTAGGAAGTGTTGCAACAATTTCGGCTGACAATCTTGGTAGTCATGAAGTTGGTGGCTTTCGCAGATGTTTTAGCAGTGGCCCTATCTGCAGATTCTGTTTGTGTTCATATGCTGATTTATCTTCAAAAATGCATGAGTCTGCCTTTACCCTGCGAAATTCCGTGACTCATCAATACCATGTCAAATCTGTTGCTGAAAATCCAGCTCTGACGTCAGTTTATGGCGTAAGATGTCAGTCACCATTTCATAGTCTTAATGCTTTTGATGTTACTAAATGCTTACCTCCTGATCTCATGCATGATGTATTGGAGGGTGTTTTGCCAATATTACTAAGAGCTGTTGTCGATAATCTTGTTGAAAGCAAAATACTAACTAAAGCTGAATTTTCTGATTTGCTTCGTTGCTTTCATTTTGGAAAGAATGAAAACAGAAACAAACCTACATCATGGCTTAAAGAGACTGGTAGCGGTTTGACTGCTTCGCAGGCATGGTGTCTATTTCGGATTTTGCCATTTGTGATTGGTAATTTTATATCAATTGACCATCCTTTGTGGAATTTATATTTACTCTTTTCACAAATTTGTGACATAGTGTTTGCTCCGACTATACTTTTCAATTGGATAAATCATTTGGATGTACTGATCCATGAGTTTTACATCAAGTTTGTTGAGTTAATAACTGTTCATCCTACTCCTAAAGTCCATTATTTGTTGCACTATCCAAGACTCCTGCTACACTTTGGTCCACTGCAAAGACTATGGTGCATGAGATTTGAGGCATTTCATCAAAAACTAAAAAAGATCCCTGCAAAGAGTCATAATTTCAAGAATGTTGTACATACCATTGCTTATAGGCTCCAGTATTACAAATTTTGGGAGCAGTCTGAACCTTTTGTTCTCTCAGCTTTTCCAGAAAGTGAATGCCAAAGTGAAACTGATATGTGCACTTTACCATGTTCTGTACAGAGCTTCTTTGAACACCAAAGGGCAATCAATTTACGAAAAATTATTTCTGTTAAAAAGCTGAAATACAATTGCTCATCTTATCAACTTAATGATATACATGTTGTTGACTTTATTGAAGGCACTCCAGTATTTTTTGAAATAGGACTGATTTTAAAAAACAACGAAAAGTGGTTTATCTGTGGAAAAGTGTTGCAGACTGTAAGCTTTTCAGAACATCTTCATAGTTACTGTGTAAGGAAAACGCATTATTGGCATTGCTGTAGCATAGGTAATGAGTTGTCACCTCATGCTCTTGACTTGTACAAGTTCAATCACAATTTATATGTTCGTTTGCAATACAGAATTGTGCAACAGGATATCGCTGATGTTGTTACTGATCAGTAGTGGCCTTAGGAATGCGCAAAAGTGTGCAAAATGCTTTGGTAAAAAGTGCAAAGCGCAAAAGTCAGCCCCTCTTTAGCAAAGTCACTTAAAAAATTAACTCAAATTTGCATGCTTTTAAAAATGTTTTAAACTTAAGTAAAAAGGGGTTGAGCTGAAGAATTTAGGTAATATAATTTATCAATAGTGCTCCCAAATCTTAGGAATCAGTTCTTTTAAATGATTTTACAAACGTGTAAAATGGCATTAGAATGGCTATTTTGAGATAAAAAATCACAAAATTTGTCCGGCGATCATTTTCATGTAACGATAGTTGCATCAGTTTTTATGTCCTTGGGTAGTGGGTGCATGTTACACACTTGTACTTCTGAAGTTTTTTGACTTTGGTTCAAGCCTTTGGTTTTGGATTTCTTAGCAAAATTGTGGGTAAGCGCCTGCACATTTATAGTGTATACAATCGATAGCCTCCCCCATTTAATATGCACAGGAGCCAGTCTTTCTTCCCTAAGGCCACTACTGTTACTGATATTGAACCTGTTGAAAAATAGCCTAGAAGTTTTGATTGGTAAGTGTGTTTTGGATCTATTGGACTGGTGTAACAGTAGTTAAAATTTCTTAAGTATATATGCATTTCATTCATTGGTAATAATTAATGTCACTGCAATGTTATTTTCACTTAAATTTACTATACTTCATGCTACACTATGCCAAGTTTATAGCATGCTTACTTAGATCTTTCTCTTGAATGGATTTGAACTTGTAGTAGCTCATGATTCTAAACACTCTAATGTTGGTACATTGTGTAGGCCTGTTTTCTATATGATATGATTAGGATTGTATCAATATTCAATTTTTGAAGCACTAGTTCATGTACTGTCAGCTATATAACAAATAAAAATCCAAGTTTGCTAATTTTAGGAAATGAAAAATATTAAATAATTTGTTCAATCTTGTGAGATTTGTTTTATAACATAAGATTTTGTTTTAAATCGTCTAGAAGTTCATATGTAGGGCTTAGACTATCCAACTTAATATAACTATATATATTTTTTTACAATAATTTTGTGTTTATGTTCTAGTATTTTACATATAAGGTGAAATTTAGTGCTATAAAATGGAAGTTAGACATGTTATTGAAAACATTTTACCTGAATTGGGAAAAACTGACAAGTTAGGTGGTGCTACATCATTCCTAAAAGATTTGGGTGTAGGCAAAGTTGATGATTTAAAGCTGCTGCGTGAGAGTGATTTGATGCCATTTTTCAATGTAATTCAGTCACGAAAGCTGCTGAAATCGTGTTCACAAGGTAAGAACATGTCATGAGTATACAAGCATAGGTATGAATAACAAAAACTAGCAAGATTTTTTGTTTTGTTGATTGTATTTTTTCTACCCATTCTTTGGGGATAAATGTGAGAGAAGGTTACTCAGTAATATAAAGGCATGATTAGTTGATGATCTAAACCAGTGCATTTTTAAGATACCTGCTTCGTTGTGAAAATAACTTTAATTTTAATATGTTTGTGCATTACTGGCAGAGGTGGGCAAAGCACTATTAGAAACGCAAAGCGCAACCTCCGCAATTGCGGAAGTTGTGTTGCGCTTTAATTTTTTATTTTGAAACATTGTGGAAGTTGCGTTGCGGACTAAAGTCTTTAAAATTTGTTGCGCTTTAAATGCACTGTGCTTTCAATTATTTTTTTGGTTAATAGCGCAATTTTATACATTTACCTTTAATTTTGTTCCATTTCGATCGAAATATTGATAAATGTCGGCCTTCTTTAGCAGATTATTTACTCTTTTCTGTCAAAAATTGTAAAAAATGCGGTATTTGCATTGTGTTGTGAAACTTCAATTGCGGAAGTTAGGTTGCTCTTTAACTTGGTACGAAAATACCGTTCCGCAATTGCGTAACTGCGTTGCACTTCAACTGAATCAAAAAGCTCATTGCGGAAGTTGCAATGTGCTTCAGAAATTAAAAAAAGTAAATTGCGCATTTTGCGCTGTGCTTTTACTGGTTAAAAATATCGTTGTGCTGTGTTGCGTTGCGCTTTTGGTATAATGTTGTTTGTGCCCACCTCTAATTACTGGTGTATCAAAGTGACTTTGGAAACCCCAGATTCCATAGACTTATGGCTTCACCTCATACCATTGATCGCAGGTAAGTTCTACCATGCTTTGCAAACTGCAAACATTCATCTACCTATACTGATGTTCTACATCATTGCTTGGAAAGTGTGGTATTGGTATGGGTTCTGACATGCTTTGTGTAGACCGTTTGTTCTCAAACTTTCACGATTCATGGTCACCTTCCAAAAACTCCACACTCATTGTTCTGCTGTTCAATAAAAGCACCTAGTTTTGCTTATAGTGGATTTCAGTCACTTATTTATATTTTATGCCTCATTATTTAGCCTATTAAAACTGCAACAAACTAAAGTAAAGTTGAAGATTTGAGTTTAAGTAGTGGATGCTTAGTATGTTTAATAACTGAATTTTGTAATACCAAGGAGTCCTTTGACAAAATTATTTAGTGAAAGGCTTTTTTGTGCCCTGGAAAACTACTCTGTGACTCCCAAGAAATCCAAGGGCCTTGTTTAAGAAACCCTGGTGTAGGTCAACATCTTAAAGGAGTTGCAGAATTTCATTTGATAATAATTTAATTGTGATGTTTTGACGTTTATTTTGGCGTTATTTGTGATGTCAAATTAACAAATTAAAGAATTTCATTTGTTATGGATTTTTTTCTAATTGAATCATCCGGCCCACATTGATATTATGCTATGGTATCAGTAGACCTATATTAATAAGATTAACGATATGGTAGCTAAATAACTTCGCTATTTTAGAGTATAAATCATTTCATGATGATTCAAGCGAGATTGATTTGAATGTCAATAGTCTGGCTATTAACGACATGTCTTCTGATGAACGTAAGTGTATGTTTGAATATTGTACGAAGCTTTGTTACCAATCAAAAAAAATCAATTGGTTGTTTGACTTGCTTCATACTTTTGTGGGTGTTGTGAGTTTACGATGCCCATCTCCTCTACATAGCACTAATGCAGTGCGATGTTGCATCAGTGGTGGGTCCATGGCATTGTGTGCTAGATTTGATCGATTAGCTTAGAATCAAACCCCAAACAACTGGTTAGCTTCTCACACTTGATTCAGACATTTTAACCATTCGATTACTGAGCCGTTCAAGACATCTGGATATGGTGCTGGAGGTTGGGGGTTCGAATTCCAGTTAACTAATCAAATTTTGCAATTGGCTCATCATCAGTGCAACATTTCACCATGTTTCTCTTGACGATATGAAGTAGGGAAGTTTTGTTATCACTTACACTATTCTGTTTGGGCTGTTATTCCATGTTTTTACTCAGTGACAATAGTTTTTTACTTCCTATTCTTAGAATTCGTTACTAATATTTAAAAGGTTTGTGTATGTATATTTCTTAGCTTGTTTTTAACTTCATAGCCTACATCAATAATTTGAAGATTATTGTTTTTGCATAGCCTCTAAGCTTATTCATCAGTCCCATCATTTTTTACTGTCTTCTTTAAGGATGTTTGACATTGCTGGTAACTGATTAAAAGAACATAAGATATGAAAATGGACAATAGAACAGTTTTATTTTAAAATACCTGTATTAAAACTTTCTCTTCGTACAAATATTAGCGTCAAAGATTATTTTGTTTACACAGTTTGCATATTCCTTTTCACGACATAATTAAGCAGATCTCTGCCTTGGTGACCAGAAAATGTTCATGCTGATGACGAATCGTTATTATTTTTTTTTTTGAAATCGTTTAAATGTTGCAACTCATTTAGACAAAGTAATGAAAATCACCCGTGGTACTGGCATAAATGTTGCCTCTCTGGCATGAGGGTGATTGCTTGACTTAATGACCGTAAGGTCTTTCGCAACTTTCTTGTCGCCTTCTTAAATGAATGCTGATTGTAATGTCCACTTTGTGCTGTTATTAAGCGATGAAATAAATTTGTCTTGTAGGTTGCCTAGTTTAAGTGTCGATGGATACTTTTTGAAGGATTTAGCACTTTTAAGCTAGATGAATTCTTTGGTCTTAAAAACGGCAATTTGTGATGTAATTCCTTAACTTTTCTTTTACTTGTGTCGCAAGTACGACTTTGATTAATTTAACTAGAATATTTATGTTATGCAATTCAACAGCCAAACAACTTAGTTCTGATGCGCAATATGCTGGCCAAATTCAACCACTTGGATTAGTGTTCATCAATGGCATAATTGATTGCAACAGAGCGCTCTTAATTTTACATTTCTAATTATTTGTTACGTTTTTGTTTTTTTTTGGTTTCCTATGGACTTGGCTACATTGTTGTAAGATTAGCTTATTTCAAGCATTTACTTTAACAGATGAGTTGCAAGATGATGAGCTTCAGAAAAGCACTGACTCAGCATCAGAAGAAACCGTTTTGCTTGAAGAAACTGTTCATAGCGATAGTAGCTGCAATTCAGTTAAGCCAGCAAATACCAAGCAGCCATTAAAAAAATGGCCGACTGTGTGCACGCTCCCGAATTTCGACAGAGATGTAGCACAGCATTTGTTACAAGCAGAAGATGGTGAAAATATTAGTACTCTACCACTCCGTTTGAGGAGGAAAATAGTGAATTCTATATTTGCAGATATTTCACAATATACTAGGTAGAGTTGACATTCTTGCTATGAAAAAAAAAAAAAATTCTCAAATGCAGTAAATGGTAATGGTGCATTGACTAAGTATTAAATAGTTATACTCTATTGATAACCTTGCACACTTATGCAAATATGCTCTTGTGTGGTTTTTGTGGTAGCCAACTGCTTGGCTTGTGCTTCCTTTTTAAATTCTGCTATGTTTTATGATCTTTGACGTAATGTTTTTTTGCAAATATGCGTAATCCGTGTCTACTGACTATCGCTTGAATATTGTTATTTGCTTTTTCAAACTGATTAATACTTAGGTCTTAAAATATGTTTCTGATAATACTAGGCAATTGACCATACGCGGTGGACTTGATCAACCCAGTTGTGAGTTTGAATCAAAGGCTACTTTAGCATAGGGTAATCCAATGTCCATTTTTGTTTTGTCTTGCATGTTTTTTGAAATGCTTATGTTTTTGCAAGGATCACAACGTGCTGTTAATAAGCTAAAATTGTATGCTTTTGATGTGACCATGATCCACGATATGATTGTGCCTTAACTCTAAATCATTCTTGGCTAGACTCTTTACTAAGATCATGCTGTTTTCTTAAAAGAGAAGGTTCATAATTGAACAGTTAAGAAATTGCTTGCACTTTAACTTTTTTACATACATTACTCTTAACAGGTATCCTTCTCGACAGCAATATCACCAAGTTTGCAGTACTTTGGTGAAGAAGTACCCCTGCCTAAAAGATCGTTTTTCATTGGATGCTTCATACTATGTATGTAAGAATAATTGTTATGTTTTAATCTGTGCTTCGTCATTTCTTCTCAACGTTAATGTTGTCAAGTAGCCTTATTTGTTTAGACTTTGGAAATTTGGTAGCATCAAACTATGAACTATGTGGTAGGTGAAGAACAAAATAAAGCAATTTTAACCTTTTTTGGCCAAAATGCATAATACTTGCAGACTTGCATTGTGTTTTGTTGGTGATTTATGAAACTGATATACATAATTAAGTGTTTAATTATTGTATTGGGATCGTTTTCACAGCTTTTTTAACAATGTTTTCTGGTGTTACCAACAAAATCCGATCAAGTTACTTAAAACCCACTCTCTAATGCCGAATTGAAAAATGGGGTTAGCGTATACTACACTTGGATTAGGCGTGTATTAAGATACAAGGCTACTTCCCAAGACCTGACAGCGTTTTGTTTTCGTTCATAGTTTGGTTAACCTATTGTTTTCGATGATATACAGCTAACAGCACCAATGAATATTTATGGCATGTTTGTACAATGGCGTAATAAATGTTTGCTGATTGTTTGGTTAACTTCCTCGCTAAAACTTTACTGTTATTAGATGCTTTAAATTGATTCTTTACGAACCAAATTCAAGGAATCTCGTCGATTGGAAGTGGAATCACAATATCAAAAACAAATGAGAGAAAAATATGGACGAGCCAAGAAAAGAAGTTCTGAAAACGATGAAGATAATTGTGACAATTCCTGCAAGAGAATGAAGCGGGTATTATTAGCTATTTTTAAATTGATATAGTTTAGTTACTTGCAGCCTATGTATATGTTTAGCTCGTTACAAAACTGGGGTATTTGTAACCAAAGCTTGAGCATACTACATAGACCTTTAAAAGTCTATACTACATTTTGTGTAGCTACTCAGGAAAACTTTAAATTTGATACCGACATTGAACACTATCGTTTGTGAAAGTATTAGGCTAAAAAACATGGGTCCACGAATTTTCTGCGCGACCATTTCGGCGCCAATATTCTGTGGTTTGTACTAACACTAACCCAAACCCTAAATAAGTGAACTGTCAAAGAGCACCGAATTGGCGCCAAAACGATCTGTGCAGAAAACGTACGGCAACGAAATAGGAGGCGCCGAAATGGTCGCACCGAAAAGACGTGATCCCAAAAAACATACAAATTATAAATAAAAGTATTAGCAAAAAAAAATTTAATAATCAATTTGTGTTCTACTAATATTCATCAAGTATCTCGATTAGTAGTATCAACATTAATATTTTGGTACTATTTCGTTATTGAGTGGTTAGCTTTTCACAACAACTTTGTCACCAAAATATTAAATAAACTATTTTTTACTGACTAGCATTGTGTTGTAGAGTTCACCTATATTATCAAATACCGAAGACGAGGGAGCCATTTTAAAGCACAAAACCTACATGAATGAAGAATTGCTTAAACAAAGGCCGTCAATTGAAAATATTTTGGACCGAATGTCCCGAACTTTCGAAGACAGAAGAATGAAGATTGCTGGAGGGATGCCTGTTACACAAGTGTTGCATGATTACCCTGCCCTTACACGAGCCGAGATGGTATGTTTACTAAGCAACGTTTTCAATGTATTGTAAAACTATTCTTTTGAAGTAACTGCTTGAAACATTGCTTTGCTTGATAGGTCTGTAGGGTAGAGAAAAGTTTATTTAATTTATGTTACAGCAGCATTAACAAGTGTGTTTAGCTCCTATTCCTGAAGAGATCTTAAGGCAGGACTGTAAACTCTTTCAATTCTTATTCGAGTTCAGCCTATTTTAGCAAGTTCGAGTTCTCTAGTTTATTTATTTCATGTTTGACAAAAATATCAAGTTTTTCTAGTTCGAGTTTAGTCTGGCAAAAATACTAAGTCTACTTGTTAACTGCCTGTGTTCATTGCTCATCGAAAAAATAAAAAGATAAAACAATGAATCAAAGATAAAATAATTTACCCGGTTTAATAAACAAAAAATATTTTCTACAATTTTGTAATCTTTAAATTTCTTTTTAATGAACTCGAACTGTTTTGTTTTTAAAGTTCGAGTTTACAGCCCTTTCTTAAAGGCAGTGATTTCAAAACTTATTTTTAGCTGCCAGTGCTTGTGGATTTGATTTTTATGAAGCTAGAATTACTGAATCCTGTAGCACAGTTCTTAAATTTCAATAGGATTGAGTGAAGTGCACTGTCTAGTGTTAAACATGTAGTTGCAGTTGAAACTGAGAAAATATCAAGTACTGCTGTGTGATTGCATGAAGTGTAATAGCACCGGCATGCATTTGAATGCCTGCAGATGAAAAGGTTCAATGACTAAAATAACATGGACTATATTTGTAAGTGCAAAGATGCCACTGCTGCTAATCATCTAAAAAAACAATGTGCTTTAGCTCGAGTGTTATTCAAAGCAGTCCGACAAACCGCCAATAGCTAGGTGTTGTAAATTAACAAATTAGCATTTAAATCTTAATATTTTTCATTTCTGGTGGCATTACCTATTTTTCTTCCCTATTAATTGGTGCTTCTACACAGATGCAGAGTGCCCGTTCAGATGAATGAATGAACCCATTAAACGGTTGTTTAGGCCAACGTTGAACCATACGTGTGGATCACTTTTACGGATTTGATTACTATTCCCCACCGTATCTTTGATTTCATTTAGCAATTTAAAAATTTTTGATTGAGTAGTTGTTTTCAGGTTATCAATGAAATGAATCTTATTCATCAATGCAATTTCGATTTAACTAGCAATGATGCAGCAATGAAAATTGCTTCCATTATCAAATGGAAGAAGGTACCGTTATCCATTAAACGGTTGATGGGATCAGGTAGTTATAACTAGATGGGAGTTTGCCAGCAAACCCAGTGAACGACCGACGCATAGCTAATGCTGTGACGCTCAAAAGTACTTTCTGTCTACCGTACTGTAAAATCAGCAATTATTCAAAAATATCTGATTATGGAACCTCCAGAAAAATAGAGTCAAATTATTTGTCAGTTAAATATCTCCTGATATCATAAAACACTGGCACCCTAGCTTGAGCCGTTCAAAAATTGATTTTTGGGGGTCCAATTGGGGGGGTCCCTGGGGGTGGCACCCCCAAACTATGTCAAAATGTTTGTTAAATATGTGCTGATATCAAAACAGACTGGCACCCAAGTTGAGCTATTTAAAAAATTGACTTTTGGGGGTATATTTGGGGGGTTCCCGGGGGGGTGGCACCCCCAAACTATGTCAAAATATTTGTCTGTTAAATATCTGCTGATATCATAAAACACTGGCACTCTAAGTTAAGCCGTTCAAAAAATTGATTTTTGGGGGGTCCATTTGGGAGGGTTCCTGGGGGAGTGGCACTCTTAAACTATGTCAAAATATTTGTCTGTTAAATATCTACTGATATCAAAAAAAAGTAGAACTCTAGCTTGAGCCATTCAAAAAATGGACTTTTGTGGGGTCCATTTAGGGGGGTCCATGGGGAGATGGCACTCCCAAACTATGTCAAAATATTTGTCTGTTAAATATCTGCTGATATCAAAAAAAGTAGAACTCTACCTTGAGCCGTTCAAAAAATTTATTTTTGGGGGAGTCTCCGGGGAGGTGGCACCTCCAAACTATGTCAAAATAACTGTCTGTTAAATATATACTGATATCAAAAAAAAGTAGAACTCTACCTTGAGCCGTTCAAGAAATTGATTTTTGGGTGGTCCATTTGGGGGGGTCCGGGGGGGGTGGCACCCCCAAACTATGTCAAAATATATGTCTGTTGAATATCTACTGATATCAAGAAGAACTAGCACCCTAGCTTGAGCCGTTCAAAAAATAGATTTTTTGGGGCCTCATTTGGGGGGTTCCCGGTGGAGTTGCCCCAAAAAATTTCGGGAGAAAAAAATGCATTTGCAGCTCAACAACTTTACACAAAAATTAGATTTCGATGTTTTGTAGTTTAGGAGAAGAGTGTACAAAAATTAGGAAGAAAAAAAAGAAATAAACCTCATCGCAGCCAAAAGTGGGTTGGTTGGAATGAAAGGGTATCTTGAGACATACAACCCTATGAAATATTTTTTGCCGTACTTAAGTTGTTTTTGACTGAAACCGCTTTTTATGCCAAACTTGCGGGGCGGTTTTCCGGTTCTAAAACCGAAGTCACGTGACCTATTGCCTCGAAATTTGGTACAAACATACAGGACGACTCGTTAATCTCAAACTGCTGTCAAAATTTCATGTAGCTACACCAAACCGTTCTCGAGTTATACGCAAAAGTCTGAAATTTCGCACTCGTTAGTTGGAAAATGGCCGAGTAAAAACAGAGGAACACGCGTCGCGAGCGTCGGTTGTTCCAATTACTAAATAATTAATATTCTGTTGCAGTATTTGATTAGTGTTTTTGATTTCATGGTTTGATTCAAACGGAAAATCGAATCTTTGTTGTCCTTGCCACAGTATGGCATTGTTTGTAAAAGCAATTTCTGCTGCGTGCCAGACCAACGCAGTGCAATGTTTCTGTAATGGTGAGTAGATTGACAACGTGTGCTAGATTTGATTGGCAACTGAGAATTGAATTCTAAACCTGTACTTATCAATATCAGTCGTATGTTATCAAATCAGCTTCTGAATATTAAGCACAACTGCCCTACTTTAGGCTACTGTTCCAAGATTTTATGTAATGCAGGAATGGGTGCACTACTTTCAGTGTTGTTGCAGCACATTATTTTGGCAGTAAGACATTCACAGAGATAAACATTATACATGTTTTTTATGACCAATGCTGTCCTTCTTACGTAGTCATGTAGAAGCATGTCCACAACATGCAAAGCACCTAGCATTATATTTCGAGATATTAGATGTATCATTGCAACAGAATATAAAAGCCACCCCACTCAGTAGGTGGCAAAGCGACTAATGCGTGGCCAGCAATGCTACACTACTATAGATGCCTTTTTGTGTAATTACCAGGCTCTGTCGTATAGATTAGAGCATGGCTTCCATTATACGCCTTGAACCTCAGCGATGCACTGGAGAGTCGAGGAGGAAGGTGGCCGTTTCCACCCACCTAAAAATCCTCACACAGATGGCGATGGGCATCCATTTGTCGGATCTTACACTTACTGGCTAGACCACCACTTATAGGCGGCTTCACTATTCTGCTCCGGTGAAACACGGAGATGCCTTTCTAGCACTGGTAGTTGACTTAGTGGAAGAGTTGATTTTTAAGTACCGTTAATGATCTTCAAGAATGTGGAGAATTTAATTTTGAAAACTTTTATATTATAGCTGGATTTTACTTTTCAGATAACGGAATCAATCCATTGGTATGCTTGCCAGGAGCCTTCAATGAATCTTGGAATTCATTTTTCGTTGTAAATGAAGTGAGTAATGAGAGACGTGCAATCATATCGCACTACGTACAGCTATTATACTTATGAAAAGGTGTTGGTATTTAAATTTTGCTTATATTCGCTTAGTTACTTGAACTTGGCTAGGATACGAGCTTCTAGTCGAACTGTCACCCTTCTACCATGCAAGGTGAAATCTCCATACTACTTCTTGATGCTCAGCGTTAAGCAGTGAAGCTGTGAATACCAATATTCAAGTCTTTGGTTTGGAATACCCCCTTGGGAATCGAATTTGGTCAGAAGCAGACGCCATTGAAGCGGCTATTTGGAGATTATGCTGCATGCAGTAATATAAAGTTGTTATCAATTCAAGATATTAAGTATACTTTTTATTCTGATCACAATGCGATATCTTGTTAAGAATTGTTGAAGGCGGTAAATCATCCAGCCAATTCCAGTGGTTTACAATAGCTAAAATTGAACTATAATTTTTGATGTTTTTTGTTTTAATTTTGGGACTGCGGTTGCATAGATATTCAACAAATACAGAAAGATGTCCCCCCGAAAAAAGTTTTTGGAAACTCTGGGTTTTGATCTTCCGGCCAAAACCACAGTAGGCTTAATGGTTTAGAGAACTGTGGTAGGCCTAATAGTTTAGAAATAGTTTATTTCTAAATAGTTTAGGCCTAACTATCTCTAAACTATTAGGCCTAATAGTTTATTAAGATTACGGTAGGCCTAATAGTTTAGAGAACTGTGGTTTTGGCGCGAAGATCAAAACTCAGAGTTTCCAAAAACTTTTTTTGGGGTGAAATTTTTTTGTATTTGTTGAATATCTTTGCAAACGCAGCCCCAAAATCAAAACAAAAAATATCAAAAATCATAGTTCAATTTTAGCTATTGTAAACCATCGGAATTGGCTGGATGATTCACGGCCTTTAAGCAATGTATGTTTGAATGCCTTGCTTAATGAAATGTTTCTGTCGCAGGAAGCTGCTACTCCATACCCAACGCTGGTTTACAAAAATGAAGTTCTTCACGTTGCTGTGGAAGGAGGAACAATTCATGCAATTGAAAACGTGCAAAATGGTTTGGCTACGTTAATCTCGGCCTACTGGGTCTTCGATATTCAGTTTCCAAGCAGCTGTTTAA
The DNA here is from genome assembly GCA_963965965.1 of Trididemnum nubilum. Classification (NCBI taxonomy): domain Eukaryota; kingdom Metazoa; phylum Chordata; class Ascidiacea; order Aplousobranchia; family Didemnidae; genus Trididemnum; species Trididemnum nubilum. Next base: position 26,384,804 of record OZ014483.1, read on the forward strand.
AGACGTTGTCGTTTTTGGAAGGCTACATGCTAAAACTACCAAAGATTAAGCTGTATCCCAGCGTTCTAAGAGTTATCAACAGCTTGTAAGCTAAAACAACTTTTGTAATGTTATTTCTGAAAACAATTTTTGTTGTGTAATGGTTTTTCTTCTCATATACTTTTCCCTAATTTACTCTGATGGAGTTTACCTTTGTCGTCGTTGCAGATGAATAATGTTGATTAGTTGTTTGCAGCATTGTCGGTTTGCTCTGCGTCACAAATAGTGCGCCAAAAGAAAGATTTTGGCCTAACTCAATTGTATTCGGACTTTTGTTTCAGCACGAGAGTATATTTAGGTCCAATATATTTCAATATGCGCCCAAAACATATAACATGGTACACCACAAACTTTTTTATGTATTAGCTTAAAATAGAAAAATTGCAAAATTTGGTATTAGAAATTTGTAGGAACCCTCGTTTTCGGTTGCAATAATTGAGACATGTCTAAAAACAATCAGAGTTTGGTAATTGCTTGTATAATTTCCATGTTTGCAACATTCGTTATTGCTTTCTGTAAATTTTGACTATTCGTTTGTTTTTTTTATTGACCAACCATTTTTTCAAACACGCAATTTAATATATTTGATGATAATTGCTGGTGTAATTTTGTGTCTTAGAATAAAGCTGTTAATATCTTGTTTATGTGCTGTGCTTTGAACGTCATTTTTAGTGTTATCCAATTAGCCACCTTTAGGATAAAGGTGGACATTACCACCCTTATACAGGTGTATAAGCAGTACCCGCTTAGGTATAGGGTGGAAGTTGTGAACCACCTTTGTTGGTGGAAAAAAACACTTTGGAAAGGTGGGAAAATCCACCCCATGTTGGTGGAAGGAAACACCTATTAAAGGTGGATGAATCCACCCATAGAACGTGGTTATCAGGGTTACACCTTACTGTAGTTAGAGGTGGTTGGTGAAAATCCACTTTAAAATTAAACAAGGGTGGAAGGTGTGAACCACCTATTTGGGTGGAAAAAACCACCTATTTTATTTACAGTGTAATATTGACGACCAGGTGGCCTGGGCCACTTCACATCAAATTTTTGTTTTCCAATTTAAATGTATATCGGGGAGAAATTCAAGGTTTTTGTCCCCAAACTTGCAACCTTAGGCCATCATTTTGTGAACTTAATGTAATAACACCGCTACTTAGTAACCATTTATTGCGCCAATTTCGAATCACAATCCACTTCGCCAGTTTTTATGCGACAAAACACTTTTGACAAACAAAAATCAGCGAGGCAAAATGCTTATTGAACAAATTATTGAATTTGAATTCAGGGGACCTGGGCTCCCTAGTCGAATATGTACAGTACTCCTAAACCCGGTTATTTTCATGACAAACAAACTTTCCAAAGCAAATACTCGAATGATTATTTACTGCTAAAAATGTTGCTGGAGGCAATGTGCCTTGTTTCTTCCACCTGGGCCAAATCACTAACAAAATTTAACCCCAAACTCAAGATTTTAAACGTGTTTTGGACTTGATCTGTAAGTAAAGAGAAGACTCATTATTTGATTTTTTTAATTGGCTTTCAAATCTTAAAAATTTGTTATTTCAAATGGCTCTAAAAACGTGCGAAATATGATCCAAATAATATTAAAACAGCTCCCAATCTGTGCTACGTTTGGGTTGAACAAGTTTGCTCACCACGTCTCCCAACTTGGACAATTTTGGAAAATTTTTTGACTTTTGTTTCAAGTCTTTCCCTTCAGCAAAATCCAGTTTACATGCCAACGCAGGCCCGGACTCCTGATCCTCCATTTTACGATATCTTTGTCCCATAAAATGTCCCTACTCCGAAAAATTTTGATAACGTCATTGCGTGTGATTTTCGGTTTGGCCCTCTCCTCCAAACAAAAATCTTTGCTACGCCTACGTATCTCCTAAATGTTTTTTTCTTTGGTTTAATCACATTTGATTGAAAAAACAATTATTCCTAATGTACTGTATTTGAATTGCGCTTGCACGATTGCGCTCAAAATTGCTAAAATACTTGTGGCGCAAGGGTCAGCGCAACGGTTTAAAAATGATTGCGGCGCATGCGCTATCGCAAGTAAAATAGTTGCGCAGCAAGCTTGTGCCGCAATTATTGCAGCGCAAATGTCCACCTCTGAATTTAATTTTGGTTAAATCTGGTGGCGTCCGACGTAATACTTGTGAGATTAACCAAAATCTTACCGAAGATTAATTTATGGGAAAGTTGATTTGGGTGTGTGTAACTTAATGTTTAAAGAAATCGTGCCAAACAATGGCAAGAAGAAGAAAATTACAATTTTCCAAAGCCTTCTACAAATATTATTTATTGTAAACAACAAAATCAATCAAAATTAGATTAAAATATAAATAAATTCGTTTGGATTCTGTAAAAAGCCGGCATCAGTCCAAACCCAAAGATACAAAAGTCTAAAAAAATTGTTTGACCAAGTTTGCTTATTTCGAAACTGGGCCCCCAAAATAGCCTGCCAAAATAACATGAGCGATAAGAATGTGGAGATTTAACTTCTGTTCAAGTTGATTTCCATGAGTTGTGGTGGTTCCATGTCGAGGCGTTGGTATAGCAAGCCAGAAGGGCTTGCTTTTTGGTACCGGTAGCTAATTTTATTTTTGCGGCTTGAGATGTCGCTTCTTAGTTAAAGAACTAATTTAGTAGCTGTTGAGCAAAAAGCCTGGCTTCAAAAAAACATCGGGCCAATGAGATGTTGCGGCGAAACTTACTTGAAGAAAACGAAATAGAAGTGGGATGCATTGCAATAAAACGTCTACCAAAAGATTTCAGCGATGCACTGAATGATTTGGGAGATATGAGGCCATTTTCATTCGATGATTTGATTCAACGCGTGGACAATGGGCATCCTATCACCAAACAATCAGCCTACCCATATGTCACCAGTTTCGACCTGCTGGAGGCGGCCTAATATTTTGTTCATTGGCAAAGTACGGAGAATGATTAGCACCAGCTTCTTTGTTTTTATATATGGGTGGGCTAAGCGTAGGCACACAACAACAGAATGTAAATGTTTTAAACTTTTTTTTTACTTTCCAAGCAGCTAGGTTCCAAAACACTGCTAATTAAGCTTGCTAGGACTAGGAACTCAAATATGACTTGAATTAAATTACGATCGATCAAAAAAACCTTAAAGCACTTTTGAGCAGCAGTAAATACCCCACCCTGTACAATTGCTAGCGCAGTTGAGGTTGGGGTAATTGGGCTAGAATGAACGCTTTGTTTCGTATCTCTTTAGGGCAAGTTTTTGCAACTTTTTTTACAGCTTCCGACAGCTTCTGAAACACTCAGACTTTAGATAGTACAATGTTTTAAGCTGTTACCATAAATTTTATTTTGCAACTTTTTGCAACTTTTTTTGATTTTACTTGCAACTTTTTACGGCAACTTTTATCGATTTTTGCGCAATATGTAAAAGGTGTGCTTTGAAAAATATGCTTTGACACCAAAAAATTTCAATTTAATTCTGATATAGTCTTTGAATTGTGTAACAACGAGCTTTGTGACGTAAGGCTTCGTCTCAATCATATCTATGATGCAACAGTTGGTTTGCACAAAGAGGTTCAGCTACGACCGTAGAAGTACTAGTACCATAGTGTCAGAACCAGGGCTGTGGAGCCATTGCAGAAAGGACCTGGCCAAACATTAGCCATGAACGTTACGCAAAATTATTAAACTGCCAAGCATCTTCAAGCTCTGTGGAGCGAAGTTTCAGCATGCTACGGAAACTGTAGTCAAACGATCGCCATTTCTCTCCAGGCAATATTTGGAAGTATCTAGCATCATATGTTAATAAATCTCTTGAATAATTAAACTATAGCGATTGCCCCCTTTTCAGTTTAATGCTTTTCCACTTCGTTTGATGGCACCACTTGTATGTATGGTTTTATTTTCTTTTGGATTTGATGGTAGAAAAGCGGTTTGTGTTTTGTTCCTTTATTTTGACCAAACCAAGGCTATTTGAAAAGTATAACAGTGTGGTAACCAGTAGCGTAGCCAGGGGTGGGGGGGCTATAGCGCCCCCCCCCCCCCCCCCATTGGCATGTCGACCAAAATGCAGAATGAGAAAAACACTATAAGTTTTTAGCTCTTTTGAGACTATTTTGTGCACTGGAGTGCATTAATAGTGATTTAAAACATTTTTTGAAACATATATTCGGGAGGGTGGGGGGTTAATTTGTCAAAAACAAAACTAACAAATAAATGAAAACTTTGAAAAATGGTAAAAAATATGCAATCAAATTTGATCGCAAGTGTAAAAATGCTAAACATAGGCGTCATCAACAAATATACTATAAACTACGGAATAAGAAGGGGTGGGCTATTCAGTATTAGTTAATTACCAATCATTTCTATCAAATCTCTTTTCATTAGCCCCCTTCCCCCGAAATTATTTTTCTCTATAAACTGTATACGAAATAGATTACTCAGTGTGAGTTTTATTGAACTATTCCATTTCATAATTTACCAGCATCTAAACAAGAGAACTAACATTTTACCAATAGCCACCTCCCAAATAGCCCATTTATGCCACCAGTTTAATCATGTTTGCACTTCCAATTTCTAAGCCACGTTTTAAAAGCATTATTTTTTAACCAAAATAGCCCTAAAATGAAGTTATTTTTGCAAAAAAATGCAAAATTTTCGAGCGCTGAGGGCTCTGCTCTCAGACCCCAGTGCCTCCGGCGGCTGGGGGCTTTGCCAAGCTTTTTAGAGCAATTTTTTTTAAAACTTTTTAGAGCAAATTTTGTTAAAAATAAATGCAACTTTTTCAGAATTTTAGTGCAACAAAAACTTGCCCTACTCATTATTAACATATTTCTTGTTGTTGAGAGATTCTTGCCAATCCCGGAGGGCGAGTGTATCTTCTTTTACTACCCTGAGAATGATTTGAACTGTGGTAGAGATAGGATTGATCGAGCTGGAAGAGGATACAACCAGCTGGCTGCAAGAAACCTGCCCGAACATTTGGCAAGATAATTAAATGATCGAACCGTAGAGTTGCAAGTATAGGGCCGTGCTTTTTGGGTCTGTTTCGGGCTTGAGATTGACAAAATGTCGGGCGTAATTCGAGTTTGATATACGTATTTTCCTTGTGTTTTCGCCTTCGATATGCTACGAAAAGCATAGTTAAATCAACTTTTTTTTTTTTTATTTCAATCGTTTTGCGTGCTTCTGACCTAAAGGGTACCAGCTCGGAAGTCTAGGGAAGAGCCACCAGAACGGCGACTACTTCAAAGAAGCAATGCGAAAAATTGTCTTCCCACAGGAATCGAACCTGCAGCCTTTGGATTACCGGTCCACTGCTCTACCACTTGAGCTAGAGAAGACGCCTCCTCGCATGCTTAATTTTGGCTATTTAAACCCAGCAACTTGCATGTTGTATGATTGTAATAATAAATCAATTGACTTATTATTACAATTGACTTATTATTACTAAAATAACTTTGCTACTGAATGACGACTTCGTTTAAGCATTAGTTATTATTATTGCACAATTACTATTATTAAGTGACAATTTATCAGCAATAAGTAAATTTATTTTAACCGAAAGCGAGCAATTAATAACTACTAACTGTGTAAACATCTTTTAGATTTAACCTAATTTTCGGGCTTTTTCGGGCTTAGTTTTGGCTTCAAATCAATTTAAGGGTTTGGCCCGGGTTCGAGCTTATGTTTTTGGGTTTGCATCTGTACTTGCCGACCCGTTTAGAACTAAGGATCGACAAACGAACACATCTTTACGTAAATATTTATTTTGACGCAAATCTTAACTAACATGCTGCTTAGGTAAAGCATAGTTATAAAAATGAACCCCTTAAAAACGCTTCTTTATGGTCTAATTTTTGGTTTAAGTATTATTGATATAGACAGAAAATTTAGCGTAACTTGTACACTGACCATCCAGTTTCCAAAGTGCTCAATGGACATGGGCCAGAGCCAGTTAACGGTACAGAAAATGCAGTTAAAATGACAACAGTACAGGAAGTTCCGTTACACAGCTTTCGGTGCGGAAAGGGGGAGACGTTGCTGGTGTACTTAGGTATTTTACCGTTCTTGTTCAGTTTCCACCCCGCCTGACAAACCTGTTAGAGGGAAACAGCTCGTAGCGGGGTTTTCAAATTTTAATTATCTTTAATTTTGAACTGAACTTTCTGTGCCGAAAATTTAGCGTAAGTAATAAGCTAGCAAAACAAGTTGTGCTTACCATTAAGTCCAGGAGGTGGCCCTACGGCTGCTAAGGCTACTAGTTTAAAACAAAATTGATTCATGGGGCAAGTCGTTCTTCTCGGCGTTTGTACTTCCAAGCTGCTGCTTACTCCCGCGAAGCATTCCAATTGCTGGCCTTGAATAGCAGTTGAGCAGTAACACAGAAGCGAAAAGACAAGAAAAAATACATTCATTGTTTTGGGCTGCTTGTCACACATACAGTCAATAAATGACCAAAGGTCTTATAGCTTGTTGTCTGCATGACAAAAAAAATAATATATATATCCTCTTGAGCTACTGCCCCCGCAACCCTCACGGAAAAGCGGGCAATGAAGAAAGAAGAAGAAGATATTCTATATCGCGTCTATTTGTTAATTTATGCGTATGAACAATCACTCACTCGCGCTTGTCTAATCTCATCAACCCCAAGCACCCTTTTGCTAGGCTCTATTTGCAAGACTTTATTTCGCTCGGCTAGGCCACCACAACGAGTAGACGGTTTGGCCCCATTTGGAGATAACCGTAAAGTGTCTTTTCCGTGAACATTACAACGAATTGCCAGTTTGGAAATCCAAGAAAGAGCCAGCGACCTTTTCCTTTTGATCAACTGGCGCTCTAGCTCTAAGCTATCGCAGTTCGCCGTTCATAGTAACTCTAGTTTGTCATTCATAATTTTAATCTTAGCTTACTTTAACTACCCTTCATAATTAATGATTTTCCATTTTATTCGCTGTGATTGTTTTATCTATAACCCTATCGTATATCTTAAAGCTCTTAACTAAATAATTCTATTTTGCTGTTTTTATATTCTTGGTTTATTTATTTGTTATTATTATTATTACAATTTTTGGTTTATCATAAGCTGCTTAAGCTGCCTCAAGATTCGTTAGCTGAGTTGCTGCTCAAGTAAAACGAACCAGCCAGTTGGTCGAGCGGTAACGCGTTGGTCTCTGAAACGGAAGGTCGGAGGGTCAAATCTCGGGTCGGTCAAATTGAGCACAGTGTTGCCAACGGCTCGCCACCGCTGCGGCATTTCTTCAAAAGGAGCTGCGTTGGCTGCAGATGCAATGACTCGTAGATTTTCCTCGGAAACTCGTTATACGCTTCGGCGTAACACAGTAAGTAAAATAAAATATTTGGTTTGATGTTGGAGCACATTATTGACAATTTCAGTGTAGGGGTGGCAGGAGTTGTTCAGCACCGTGGGGTTTGGATTGAACATCAATTGCTAGGGATTAGAGGAAAAAACTGGACAATTGCAAATGCCTCTATCTGCAAAAACTTTTAGTGGTATCTCACATCTGAAAAAAATTTTGCAAGAAACTTTTATCAACTGTAGGAAAAAATAGCTAATTAAAACTGTCCAGTTTTTTGTGGCCTATGCTTTACAGTATACTGCAATGTTTATGTTGTGGATTCAACATAATGAATGCAGTAGGCCTATTATTCTTTAAAAAATCTTTCTGCAGCGCGAACCGCAATGTCTGCACACAATCAAGAAAAAAAAGCGCAAATAAAAATTATTGAACATCGATAAAGATGTAGCGCAAAAAAGACCAAACAATTGTTAATCAAAAACAAAAAAACTAAGTGAAATATTTTTTGAGACATTGCAGCTTGAACTGAAACATGCTGACTATTAAAATTTTAAATAGAAACAACAGAGTTGGTAATAAGGTGCAAGTATCAAAAAATAAAAACTCTTAATTTGTTTGCTGTATTCCCTTGATGAGTGAAATATGTTTATTATTATTATTTGATATTCAAATAAAAAATATTTGCAAACAACATTTAATTGATAAACCAGACACTTAAAATTAAGTTTAACCAGACTCTACTTACATTATTTTGTTAAATCGTTTGAGTTTTAATTATTACTTACACGGAAAAACAAATCAACGGAACTGAACTTCAGTTAGTACGCTGATATGGTAAACGCGCTTTTCTGTGATTATAAATTTGTTACATTGGCCAGGAAATAGTTAGGCTTCTACAAAATAGTGTCAAATTATCGCCACTCAACTGCAAAATGCAGAGAATCCAAGTCCAAGCATTAAACCTGCTCTTAAATCAGTAGAGCAGGGTTTGATTCTTTGGCAGATCAATAAAAATTGGAATCTACAGCTTGCCCATTGACTTGACGTTTAACATTAAAGGATAGAGTAAAAGCAGCATCCTGTCAAATACGCTCCAATAAAACTTTTTACGTGAGACTTTGCAATGGTGTTCATGAAAAAAAATCAGCACCATTTTGTCATAAAAGATATCACCATAGGTAAGCACAAATCCGTTAATCGTTAATATGTTAGTAACGAAGCTAACTTTTTCATTAACTAGTTAATTCGTTATAAAGTTTTTTTATGTTAACGGACTAAATCAACTTCCGTTAAGTTTTGTTGACCTCTGTTACGGTATTTATCGTTAATATCTTGCACCATTTATTCATCGTACGGGTACAAACCAGTTTGCACTGGTAACATTTGTTGAGTATTAGGATGAGTATTATAGAAAAAAACTTTTTTGGAGCTTTTTTTGATGGCAAATAATAAGCTGCAGCCTCATAGGTCTGTTAGTTATCGTTGTTCGCAATTTCCAAAGATTTTCCGATCGCAGCTTCGTTAGTGCATTTGAACCTACTTTTATCTTGAAATTATATTAGACTGTAAAATACAACTTCCAAAACACAAAAAGACCACCATAGCAATAAATTTTGCCTTACAATCAGTTTAACAGTGTCATTACGTGTTCTAGTAGTGAGTGAATAAAAAGAAAGGTTAATTACTCGCAAAATATTAACAAATTAACGGACTTCTTTAACTTCCGCTAATTAAAGCTGAAAATAACGAATTAACTTCAACAGAGGGATGAAGTTTGTTAACGGACTAATGGTCAAGTAAGCCAACGTTTTGCGTTAACTTGCCCACATATGGATACTACAGAGTTTGTCAGGATTTTTATCAGGTAATAATATTCGTGATGCAAGTTTCTGTGATGCAACAGTCAATATTTATGACGAAATCGTGTTGAAAGTTTTCATTAACACCATGGCAAAACCTTATGTAAAAAGGTTGAATGTGATTAAAAATGTGTTGTATTGCACAAATGGAACCGGTCAGGATTTTCTCGACCCCACTCGACTGGTAAATTTCAAAATCTAGTCCGGTTGACCGGCCGTTCGACCGGTTTCTGACCGGTTTCTGACCGGCCCGGTTTACCGGTTTTTTACGAAGGTTTTTGTTCACTTTTCAATGCATCTAATGAAAAATTTTCAAAAAGAGGGACCATGGGTGAGGTGTTAAAATTTGTGACTCCAGATGTGGATCTCAGAAAAAAAAACGCAAAAATTTTTTTTCGTTTTTTGCAAAAATAACTCAATTTGAAGACCTTTTTTGGTTAAGTTTCGGTTTGAAAGACCTGTTTTGAGCAGCGAAAAATGTGCACAACATAGGCATGAAAAGAACTGGAGGGCTCAATCTAAATTATTACACGTTCTTTCTAATGATATTATGCGTAAGGCCAAGAAGAGAAGTTAAAATTTTTATCTATTGGTGACAGATTATTTGCAATTTGCCGATCAGCAAACACTTAACTGTTATGACATTGGCTAGAAAACATTCGAAATATAATGTACCCCAGCAGTTTGTAGAAATGTTACTTCAGAACAAGCCATGGCTAGTTAGATATAAAAAAGTACGAGGTATGTCTTTCTTGCTCAGTGTTGAGTGTGGTAAATTTAGGTTGAAAAAAGCTTTTTAAAGCGGCAAGATTTATTAGCATGTACTAAAAAGCTGAAATCTGCGCTACTTCTCTCTCAAACTGATTGAAATGATGCTAAAATGCCATATAGCGTAAGCGTCTTCCTCAAGTACATTGCCCCCCCCTAAATACGCCCCTGGAGGTAAATGTCTTAATGATCATCATAGGCGTAGCCAGGATTTTTGATTGGGGGAAGCCCAAACCACAAATCACATGCAATGACGTCATCAAAACTTTTCAGAAGAGGAACTTTTTGTAGGGCAAAGATATCGTAGAACGGAAGATTAGAAGCCTGGTTGGCACTTAACCAGGATTTTGCTAAAGAGAGAGGGCTCAAACTAAAGTTAAAAAGCGAAAATGTCTAAAATGGGAGCCGTGTTGAGTAAACTAACGCAACTCAAACGTATTATAGACGGGGTCTGGGGGCGAAGCCCCCAGTCGCTGGGCAATTTTTTGTAATTTTGGGGGAAAAAAGCTGTTTTAACGCCACTGGATCACATTTCGCACGTGTCCAGAGCCACTTTAAGGAACTAAATTTTTAACATTTGAAAACCAATTGAAAAAATTTATTTGTTCAATCCTCCTTTTTCTTGTAATTTAAGTTCAAAACACGTTCAAAATTTAGCATTTTGGTGTTAAATTTTGGAAGTGATTTGGCCCAGGTAAGGGGAAATAAGGTACATTGCCTCCTGCAATGTTTTAGCAGTAAATAGTAATTTACTCGAAGATTATTCTTAGTCAATTTTTGATTGTCAAGAAAATAACCAGTGTAGGAGGACAAGTACGACCAGGGGGTACAGGCCCTTTCAATTTAAATTTAATAATTTGATGAATGAGCATTTCCCTTGCTAATTTTTTTTCAGAAGTACTTTTTCTTGTAGAAACTGACGAGGTGAATTGTTACTGAAAAATGGTACAATAGCTGGTTACACCTACTAACCATGTTTTTGTTACGCCTACCAACCTACTAACTTAGACCGGATTTTCATTGCGCGGGGTCCCCGGTACTTGCAGATTTTCGCGACATCTTCCTGCCTAATATTATGCTGAAAACCAAAAAAATGTATCATATTATGAATCCGCCCCGGGTTATTACATTACGTTCAGGGCCACCGAGGGGGGGGACAATGACCCCGTGGCCCATGGAGCTTAGGGGGCCCATGAGCTCGAGAGGCGGCCCATCCAAATGACATTGAGAAGTGAAAGGCCCATCGAAATCGCATGTGAAGAGCTTTATTTGTTTGGAAAATCAACTTAGTTTTGCCGGAAAAAACCGTTAAAATTTCGGTGAAGACCTTTTTTTTTTGGAGATCACTTGATTTCGGCCGGAAAAACCATTAAAATTTCGGTGAAGACCTTTTTTTTGGAAATCACTTGATTTCGGCCGGAAAAACCGTTGAAATTTCGGTGAAGTCCTTTTTTCGGGCCAAACAGCAGCATTTTCTTTGTCTATTTTGGACTTCGCAAAATCAGAATTCCATCATATTTGAGCTGGCCCCGGGCCCACGTTCGGCTCTCAGCGCCCCTGATTACGTTTATGAAACGGTTACATGAGGGCCTGAGGTAGCAACGTTTAGAAAAAAACCCTTAACTTCACCAGAGTTACACTAGTAAATCAGCAGGCAAAAACTGAATTGAGAGAGCCGGTATCCCCTGGTCATCAATATTATTGTTAATTATTGTTGTACACGTGCATGTTGTACGCAAAAAAGTGCTAAAAGAAACGGAAACTGAAGAACCAATAGGTTTTTTTGTTACATTTTTATCCTTAGTGGTATTTCAATTGGAAGGGGGCCGCCCCCCCTTGGCTACGCCTATCATGGTCACAGCATATTAGTTACACCTTGAAACCATTCAACAAGTGTTTTGAAAAGGTGTGGTTTGTTAAAACTGTTTTTTTATAAAAAGTTTTATTTGTCATAAAATATAAATGTATATTTCGGTTGGTGCTTCTAGATATCTTTTAGTTGCAAGGAAGGAGAATTTGACCGGTGTTTCGACCGGCAGGGAATCTCGACCCGACCAGTTGGTCAACCCGACCGGTTTCCGTCTCTGTTGTATTGTGTTGACTGTTGATTTTTTAACAAAAATAAACTTGAATCTGAAGTCTGAAGTTTCCACCGTGTGTGGTTGACAGTTGGCAGCTTGACTTCAAGACCGAAAAAGCATTTCCTTGTGTTCTGATCAAGGCAACAAGAGTAATAAAGGTGTGATTACAAAACAATGTTGCAGAACTGTTACAAGTGATCTTTTGTTAACGTGAATGTCAAGCAAAAAAAGCTGCAGAGAAAACTAATATCATAATATTAAAGCAATAAGCAGCAACTTTGCTGGATTCAACACTTTCATTAAAAGCAAAACATACCGAACGATTCGGCTTAAAACAATTAAGCCCTCATCAGGATATTATAAACAATAATACATAAACATCTGCAAAGGAAATTTTAAAAAGATGCCAAACGGAGTATTAAACTAAAATCCAAAAAGCACTTTTGATTAAAAAACTAAATTCTAAGTTAAATAAGCAACTTTACGCTAAAGGTGCCTCTTTTTTGCTAAGTATTTCCTAAGTTGCCAAATTTTCTGTTACGTCATAATATCATAAGTCAGTTTTTAACTTGATTTTACTTGATATACTCTTTATTTTACTGCACCTTGACTATCCCATTAATAGTTATTCTGATTGAATTGGTTTATTTCACGCTAAAAACTTTGTGCAGTTGCTTGTTTGACTGTAATTTTAATATGGTTGCATTGCTCCAAAACTGGAAAGGCATTTTTATTTTATTAGATAATAACTTTAAGTATTTCCTCATATAATGTACGTTATTAGTCAGCTGTAAGTAATTTATGTTGCCGTAATGCTTCTACTTTTCTTTGCAGATGTTTATATATTATTGTTTATAATATCCTGGTAAGAGCTTAATTGTTTTAATCCTAAAACGTTTGATATGTTTTGTTTTGAATAAAAATGTTGAATCCAGCAAAGTTGCATCTTATTGCTTTAATATGGTAATGCAAATCCACCTCTTTGCCTAAATTAAAATATCATAATCTTTTTGTTTCACAGAAGCAAACAAGCTGATAGCTTTTAATCAACTTGCATTTATTCTGAAACTTTTTTTCACTAATAGTGAGAACCGGGGTTTGTTCTAACAGCTTTGAACTAACGGTTCCGTTCTTTTCCGTTTTATATTATGCTACTTGCCAAAGTTAGTTTTTTTGTTAAGAATATGAAAGCGTTACAAATTTTTTTACTGCTGCTGCTGCTCATTCTTGTAAGAGAAACTATGTTGTTCTTGAGTATGTTTTGGAATAATGGCGCGGAAGTCGCTCGCAAGGGCTTTTAACACATTTTAATCCATTAGCTCTGTAAATGTTTAACAAAGTAGTTATGCGTCAAGCACTTCCGAAAATTCAAAACAATTTTTGATATCTGTCAAAATTGACGCAATCATCAATATTTTAGTTTTTCAAAGAGGTGCAACTAAAAGAGCATTATCATGTCACAGACAACAACTGGCTTTTAACAAAACGAGCGCAGTTCGTATTGTGACATACAGAAAATTTGGCAATTTTTATGTAAAATGCAATTCTTTTTGATTTTAGAACTGAAAATTATTTAATGCGAGGTATACTCTTTTTTTAAAGCAGTTATGCAGGCTATTACTGGATAGTTTTAAATTTTCATTAATTTTCAGTCTTTGTTTTTGATTTGTTCTTTTGTTTGTAAATTTGTCCTCAAATTTAACCTTAATTTTTCACCATATTTCATCGAAGAACAAACCCACTCAAATTTATTTGCTCCGTCAAAAGTTGTCTTTTGTCATTGATTGTGATCATTGAAACAGTTTTTGGACAAACAATCAAAAATCTTTTTCTTTCTTTATATCATAAGGTACTTTGTAACAGAAATATTGATTTTTTGTTTGCTGAATAATTTTTTGATTTGGAAACTGGCAATATAAACTTGTTTTGAAATTTTGAGCAAAAGTAAGCTCTTGTTCTTACAAAACTGTTCTTACGAAACTAAAAAAGTGTAGTAATAATAACGACATGAGTTAATCGTTTTAGGGTTACTTAGGTTTTACTGCAAAATGCAAAAACGCGTTCTTCATAGGAGAAAGCGTGACGTGGTAGGAGTGACATATTGAAAGAGCTGTTCTGGAAAATTAACACTGTGCATAGTCACAAAACCAGAAATGTATCAAAAAATATCTACTCACCAACAAATTAACATCAAAAAAGTATATTTGACCAAAAGTGAAAAAATGTATCACTTAAAATCTATGGGCCTTTAGAGCATGGGTTCTTAACCTTTTTTCTCCAATTCCCCACTTTTTAGTTTGCTAACTATCCATTTCCCACCACCATAGGCGTAGCTTTTTGTGGGACAAAGATATTGTAGAATGGAAGATTAGAAGCTGTGGCCTGGTTCTTACAATTTAATCCAAAGTATGTTTAAAAGTTTGCATTTTGGTGTTAAATTTTGTGATTTGGCCCAGGTAGGGGAAAGTAAGGTACCGCACATTGCCTCCAGCAATAGTTTAGTCGTGAATAATTATCCACTCAAAGATTTGCGTTTAAAATTTTTGTTTTGTCAATGAAATAACCAGTTGTAAGGGTATATGAGCGACTTTATGGCCCAGACCCCCTCAATTTAAATTCAGTAATTTGTTCAACGAGCACTTCCCCTCGTTATTTTTTAAAAGTATTTTGTCGCGAAAAAACTGGAGAGGTGGAGGTGAATTGTAATTGAAAAATGGTACAATACATGATTTTACGTCTATACTAACCATGTTATTGTTCGGGCTGGTTGACATTGCGCGGGACCTTTGGCAGTTTGGGGGTTTTCGCAACATCTTCGTGCCAAATACAGGTGAACACCAAACAAAGTCAGACTAACTGAGCACGGAGCCCCTGGCACTGTGCAATATGGTAAATCCAGCCATGGTCATTGCATTACGTTCATAAAAAGGTAAGATAGGGCTGAGATAGCAACTTTTAGTACAAAAACTCGTAATTTCTTCCAGGTTATACATAAAAATTGGTTGGCAAAATTTGAACTGAAGGGACCCATGCCCCTTGGTTGTCAATAACATTGTTAATTACAGCTGTACGCGATAAAAGGGGAGCCCCTTCTTCCCTGGCTAAGCGTATGCCCACCATAGCATTGGTCTTCGACAAATTATAAAACAGTGTTGTTACTTTTACAGAAACATGACTTACGGTACCTCATATATTGATAGTTTTTATTATAAAAACAGTCTTTAAATGGTTGTGATTTATCAAGTAAGTCAACTTGTGATATGATAAATTTCGAAGCAGTGTCAGAGTGTTCTTCTGTCTGACCGGTCATTCTCCACTTGGCAACTCCACCATTTCCCACCAGTGTGAAATTCCCCACAGATTAAGAACCACTGCTTTAGAGGGTCAAAACTCTGGGCAAACATTGACGATGTTTATCAAAACAACAAATTTAGTACCGCTATCTTAAAAAACACTCCAAAAAATTTCTAATCAGCAATTACTAAATTGACCTCTGCTACAAAATTATGTAAGTTTTCAATTTATTTAACACTTGATACGTCGCGTAGTTTCCTTTTTCAACTAATATTGTTATTTGCTTCTCTCGAATGATGAAGGTTACTGGTTCAAAGTGTACTTCTTTTCATTTAGTTAATTCATTGAGCCCGTTTTATTTTATTTTCCCAGTGTGAACAATCTAGGAAGTACCTTGACTTGTAAACTATAGTTTTCTAAATGCCTTAAAAAAGTTACCGCTTTTGATACAGTAATATCATGAAGATCAACTTTTTTAATTGATGATTGTGTCTTTGGTTTCTCCTATTTCTCGGAGAATTTAGCAAACTATAAACTTGATTTCATTTGACGTCATCACACCAACCGCGAAAGAGTTGTGTAACTTTTCATCAGCGAAGTGATTATATTTTATCGAGTGGAGTGCTTGTTAGAAAGCAGAAATACTATGAGATTTTTGTCATAACGATTATTTATAAACAGTACTGCAACTTGTTAATTTGCTCAAAGACTATTGTTTATCTCACTTTCTCAATTACTTTATTTCGGTCACTTTGTTCCTCAAAACGCTCAATATAGAGCTGATTATTTCCTTTAACATTCTACTTGTAGTTAAAACGTTTGCAAACAGCAAAATACTCAGTATAACTGAAGAAAGCCAATGAAATCGAAACAGAAACAACTTTTAAGCAAACTATTACTTGCATAACCTTTTTTTTTCGAAAAGTAAAGAAAAATTTAATTAACATTTTTTGCTTGAAACATAGTTTTGTAAAATGTTTGGACAATTTACAAATTCGGTGCGATGTCACGACTATCATGACGAAAGGTTTTTGACCAACCAGGCGCGTCGCCAGCGGGGGGGCATAGGGGGCATTGCCCCCCGATTTTTATTTTTGCCCCCCCCTGATTTATTTCTTGCCCTTCCACTGTATTTTTTCTTAAAAGTGCTGAGCATCGCCCTCACAGTTAAAATAGTGGTAATTTTAATAGTTCCATCCCCTATTCTGACATCGATTCTATTTGATTGATTGTATTTGGATTGCTGAAGATGGCCACGGGCCGAAATTGATTTTAGTGAAAGTTTTTGTTAATATACGTTAGTTAAATGCTTGCATTGGGGTCGGCAAACCAGATAAAGTGCTCGATGACGAATTAGAGCTAAATATTAACTAGTTACAGACCACCACAATTTAACATGCCCCGACAGTCTGTTTCGCCCTTTTGGGCTTGTCAGAGGGCTAAAGTTTAATATAGTCTTATCCAAATAGAATTTTTATTTGGTTTAATATAGTCTTATTCAAAAGAAGAATATAGTCGTATTCAAATATTCAAATAGAATTTCTATTTGAAAAAGATTATATTAAACTTTAGCCCCCTGAAGATCCCAAAAGGGCAAAACAGACTGTTGAAGCATGTTAAATTGTGGTGGTCTGTAACTAGTAAATACGTTAGTTAAATATATTTTTTGGCTGATTCTTTGTTTCCTTCATGCAGCTAAGTATCCTGACATCTATATTACAATCTAGGGTACGGTACCCAGCACAATCTCGTGTCTTGGGTCAGGTTCAACAACAGTAACAACAAATTAATTCGGTACGGTGTAACAATAATACAGTTACCAGTAGTTTGTGTGTACTGTGTAGTAGGTGTGACATCGTAGATTATGATGTCATATACAGCAGCAATTAAAGGCGAGGTCTTATTACAAGTCAGGTGTCGTGACTGTTGAAGGTAATATACAGTAAGTTGGTGTAGGCTGTAAGTTGGTGATCATTGGTATACGGATAGGACAAACCATCCGTAAGGTACCGTGGAATCAATAGTCATAGAAAGAAAAACAACCTATCGCCAAATACCCCCGGAAAAAAGATAAGAATTCGATCGGTCAGTTGCACTTCTAGGCAATGTAGCAAACGTGGGCTTCGGGTAAGCAAACTTAACAATTTAAGTGAGTTGAGTTGACAAGCCCATGTCTGGAATTGGAAGGTCTTAGCTTAGCAACTCAAGCCATACCGTATTTTGATTGGGATCTTGTTCAGCAGTATGAGTAATCGATCTGCAGAAACTCTGAGCTAACACAGAAACAGACTGTATTCCTCGTCCAAATCGGAATCCATTGATCAATTCTTTGATAGTTAGGCTACGGGAATTTTCTGACTTTCAGATTTGCAAGAAGTGTCCATTACCGTATAGTTTATTTAACTAGATCGATTACTACCGGTAGCAAAACAAACTAAGCAGTGTTCTCGGCACTAGTAACGCCATTGATATCTGAGATTTTGAGTAAACTTTAGTAGCCTATAGTATCGTTTTGGCTCTTTGGTGCTGCTATTTGTCATGATTTTTTTAGAGCAGTAACACAGTCCTGGAGCATTACCGATAGAGTAATCAGTGGTACCGATCCATTTTGACCATTGGGGGATAATTTAAGGAGTTTGTCTATTTTTTGATAATTTTGAACATTGGGAGGAGGGATGATGCTCAAACTGGAGATTTTCGGAACAAAGTTCAACGCTCATTTTCGCCAATACCAGCAAGGAAGTCCGCAGAAACGTTTACTAAGATTTGGAAGGAGTCCTGGTGGCAATTAAGAATTTTCAAACACAAAAGTTATGGTGAGACGGCCTTAAAGCCAGCCAGGGGGTTTAGGGGGGCTCTGTGAGCTCCCCAGCGGGATCCAGAATCTTTAGCTTTTTCGACGTTTTTTTTTAGGATAAAATGCATCGTTTAGTTACGTTGCAAGTTGTAACATCAAAGTTACACACCGTACCGATGCGAACTATTGGGAGGGATGCAGCAGAAATTCTTTTGGGGGATGCACCCCCTAGATCAGAGATCGGCACTTACCTGTCTTAATGAAATTATAGGCAATACAGAAACAGAATAAGCTTTCAAGTATAAATGCTAAACTGTTAATTTTTCTGCTTTGGCTTGTAATACACAATAATTGTATTTTATTAGCTATAGTATTCATCATAGAGGTACCAATATTAAATTTTGCTCATATTTTTTCTGCAGTTTCCTGTCGTCAGTCGTTTCTAGCCATTATGCTAGCTGTATTCATAATTAGTTACATAAGAAGATTTACGTTATTTTTTCAGCAATTGTTGAGTTTGCGGCTTTGTCAATTTTTCAATATGTCAGAGACAGTCTGCTTTCTGCATTTATTCAAAAATCATTCAAGGTAGTTTTTCATGCGCAGTTCTTAACTTTTCTTATTATTCAGGTATGTTTACTAACGCGATAGCCATAGAATATGCCTAAAATTTTTGATGCAAGTTTGTGTCTTGCTTTAAACAATGTGGTATAATAACCAATATGATCCCAAACTGTCCTTATGTACCGTAAAAGACAAAAACAATCATGCACGTCAGATAGGCATTAAATAAATATACGGTTTCGTAATCGTTTCATTGCAACCTATGCAATTACTTTGTAAAATAAAGCTGAAAATGGTTCTATGAACTTAATCAACGCCAAATAGCTGCATTACTCCAAGGCGAAACAAAATTTACAACCCCGCCACACAAACAATCTACTTAACTCTTAAAATACTGCTATAATTTACCGTTAAAACTTTCAGGGTTTATACGGAATTTTTCTGACATATTCCCCTGACTTTGGTCAAAATCGCACCTGTTTTCCCTGACTTTCGTTTAAAAATCCCTATGTTTTTCCCTGACCCAATCCTGCAAAACATACTTTTTCCCTGACTTTAAGAATATAAACGAACAGTATAATATCAACCAGCAGCAAAAAGAACTATGCACACCTACTGCATACATACACAGAAACATCAATTCAGCAGAAATAAGAATTTCACAGGTGACCTGTCGTAATTGTATCTTAAAAAAGATTGATTGTATCTTAAAAAAACAATGGATCTTGATTCATAGGAGATAAGAACTTTCCAAAAAAATCTCCCTGACTTTTTACAACTTTTCCCTGACTTTTCCGTTGAATTCCCTGACTTTCCCTGACTCTCCCTGACTTTCCCTGACCATCTCGAAAAAGATATGTTTTCCCCTGATTTTCCCTGACCGTATAAACCCTGACTTTGCTTCCCCCCGGTTTTCAGATTTGCCCCCCTGATCTCGATAAACTGGTGACGCCCCTGTGACCAAGTACAAAAGCACAAATTCTAAGGTTTTGTCATTTTTATTGCGAAAATAAGATGTCAGACAAAAGTTCAAAGAAAGTATTTGTGCTTTGCTATTGCAATGAATTTAAAGCATCTAATAAACTTCCCTTATTTTTTTAAGAAAACCCGCAAGATAGTCGTTGAAATCTTGAAAAGTGCTCTTCGAAGTACAGCATAAATAGAAGAAAAACGTGCTGGCAGAAAGGCCAACTCCTTCATAAAATTGTTTGTAACTAGCTTCTTGGAAGTGAAACGAAGCACTATTACAACAGCGAACTTGAATCCAAGTCCGACTTCGTTGAAAATCTAAGGTGCATAAAAAATGTAAAGAGTGATTATATCCGGACTTGGAACTTCCAAATTTTAGTTTGGTCAACTAAAGTACCAAACTTACAGCTTTATAGTTTTGTTTGCACCAACCTGGATTAATTTTGATCCGAGGCTTAACGAAACTTTGGGGAAAAGTTTAGACAAATAATAGGACCAATTGCTCTAACTAAAAATTATTTGAAAAATAGCATCTCTGAACTTGCGAAAGAAGTTTATTTTAATCTAATAGGTTGAACTGTGTAGAGGATAGAAAACTGATAATCAGAGATTCAAAGTTATTTCCCGTTAGTGCATACGACCCAGTTTTGTTAAAATCGCTTTTATATTAGTAGTTCAAACGTTTAGCTACGGTTGGACTTGGGTTCAAGCTCGCTTTTGTAATATGGCTCTAATTTTTTTGGACGAGTTTAGAAGTATCACCTGGCTCAAGCATGTGTACCTTATGCTGATAATAAAAATGAATATGAATGAAAGACAAACGGTCAAAAATCAAAAGCAAATGTTTGGATCAAGCATTTAGCTCAATCAATATGAAAAAGTAATTATTAAATAACAGTTAAATTGACTCAAATTAGCAAAAAAAATATCGCCCATTCAAAGTTCCATTATTTCTGTAATCTCAGAAACTGCTGGAGGTTTTCAATAAAATTCGATAGGAAAACGTTAATATGGTACAATGCAACTACAATATAAATTGGAGTAACTTAACATTACCTTGGTGTAACTTTACCCTACTTTTTCATTATCTTGATGTAGCTTTACCATTTTAATTTAGAAATATCTTAATTAGGATTGCTGTGCATCTGCACAGCATAAAACACTGATGTTTAGTCTGTGCTGTTGTTGATTTTTAACGATTTTTCATGCAATTAAATCTGCTTTGATCAAGCTTGGTTCTTTGAGCTTACTTAAAGAGAAAAATTGTAGAATCATTACTGTTAAAGGATATTACAAGGTTCGCATAGGCTAGGAAAAACTTTTGGTGGAAAATCGGTACCGGCAAAGTCCAAAGCATAACAATTTTGTTAAGTCATAGAGCTCAGTCAATTTCTTGACCGAACTACCACCAAGCAAAACAGTCGTGCGAAAAAAAAAAATCTTCTCTGTAGCAAAAAGAAATTTGAGAGTAAAATAACCCTCCATGCAATGCTCAGGATAGCGCTATTTCGGTCAATACCAAACCTCGTCAGCTGAGCTGGCATGAATCGAAATGAGTAAAAAAAAAAATTTTCTCACTATTTAAAGAATTTCCAGTCGCCGAAAACAGGCCAAGCCAAAAAAAAATATAGAAGGCCGAAACAAAAGAGCAAAAAATCGGCAAAACCAACAATAAGCTCCGAAGTCAAAATTATCGTTTCGCCAGCGATCAAAATGCAAATGAAGCGTTGAAATCGGTTACGAGTTTTAATGTTAATTCATTAAAACTCGTAGCCGATTTCAACGCTTCATTTGCATTTTGGTCGCTGGCGAAACGATAATTTTGACTTCGGAGCTTATTGTTGGTTTTGCCGATTTTTTGCTCTTTTGTTTCGGCCTTCTATATTTTTTTTTGGCTTGGCCTGTTTTCGGCGACTGGAAATTCTATAAATAGTGAGAAAAAAAATTTTTTTACTCATTTCGATTCATGCCAGCTCAGCTGATGAGGTTTGGTATTGACCGAAATAGCGCTATCCTGAGCATTGCATGGAGGGTTATTTTACTCTCAAATTTCTTTTTTCTACAGAGAAGATTTTTTTTTTTTTTTTCGCACGACTGTTTTGCTTGGTGGTAGTTCGGTCAAAAAATTGACTGAGCTCTATGACTTAACAAAATTGTTATGCTTTGGACTTTGCCGGTACCGATTTTCCACCAAAAGTTTTTCCTAGCCTATGCGAATCTTGTAATTATGATGGCTTAATAGTGATCCTCGGTTTGCAGTAATGCGACTGAGCAGATTACTGCCACCCAGGTCTTTTCGACGGAATTGATGTTTGTGATCCCCTATTTTGTGGCTGATCCCATCTTTTCTTGATGAATTTTTAGACCTATCCACTAATTGTTAAAGGATAATAATATTTTTAAAAGAAGTTTGTCCCAAGAGCTCAAACATAGAATCACTTCATACCGTTCCAATATACCAGCTCAATGCCGAGCAATACGATACTGGACAGCTCATAAAATATTCGATTCAATACACAAAGCAAAGCATCATTCAAGACCTTCCCAGATAGATTTGTTGTAGCCAAAGATTAACATAACGTGAGTCAGTTCAGAATTTATCGAAGTTCTAGTAACACTACATCTGTCCCAGAAGCATTGCATTGAAATATATGTGCCGATGATGCTCACATTTCGTTATAGCAGAATCGAAATTACTATCATTGAAAAGTAAGCTATGGTTGCGATCAGAATTGTCCTTGCGTGTGCATGGTTTCCCGAACAAGTTGCTTCTTCTTGCGGAGAAGCAGTAGGCTCGTAAGGTAGGACTGTGTAAGATTTCCGAATAGTTTCTACATCTCCGCTGTTGCAAAAATCATCGTTGCAACACGCCCACGAGCAATTGCTGCAAAATAATCTAGTGTCAAAATTTATGAGGCAAAAAACTAATCAGACTTAATTCTTGCTAGTTAGCTTTGGCATTTAAAAACAGGGTTCGATTTTCCAGGAGGTTTGTGAACTGATAACCAAAACAATACATGCTGCTTCTCTTGCATTTGACTATACAATTATGCTTAGTAATTTTTCATTGATGTAAAAATATTCTTGCTTTTGTTTTAGGTTTATCCAAAGCGAGAATTTTCCGTCTATCCAGATAGCGCAGAGCTGTTGTATTATAAACTCTTGAAGTTGCATGCACAGAGTCGAAGTTAGAGGTGAGGCTAGAGTTGGAGTTATAGGTTTAAAAATAGGATTAGGGACAAAGTTGATGGGTTAGTGTTTAAGTAACTTTTTCACAGCCGAAAAGTTTGACGTCCTTCGTGGTCGACTCCTGGGAAATCATAACGACTTCCAAAGGCAGTTAGGTGGCCAGATCAACCACCAACCCTGCAGCTACAAGTAGCTCGAGTCATAATATGCGCAAAGCTGGACAACACTGTTTCGAGGTATTAGCTCTCATCGGCAGTCCTCAGCTTTTCTAACAAAGTTATTTCCCACTCCTGGGATTATATCCCCGTGGTCGACTCCTGGGAAATCACAACAAGTCGTTATAATTTCCCAGGAGTCGACCACGAAGGACGTCAAACTTTTCGGTTATGATTTCCGTGGTCACACAAGAGGAACCCTTGTAGTAGGGATAGCCTATGGCTGTCCTTACTACAAAGGTTCAGCGATTTTTTCACTTGTTTTTTTTTAAGTACCGCAAGTGAAAAATTGTTTATTCCCTACAAAGCCTCTGCCACTGTGCAAGCCCTTAAGGTTTGTTCAGTTCAGCCAAGAGTCTTGTCTACAGGTTTGTCCAGTTCGGCCAAGAGTCTTGTCCAGTTGGAGAATACCTTCAATTAAAGAATAAAAAGATTAAAATCGATTTACATTGAAAACAATTGTGACATGTTGTGTTTTGTTTGTTTGTCGTAAATTTGTAATAAAAAAAACACAACAGCTGGGGAAAACCTTTAATTAAAGAATAAAAATTGATTAACATTGAAAACAATTGTGACATGTTGTGTTCTGTTAGTTTCTCGTAGTTTTGTAATAAAAAACCTCAACAGCTGGGGAATAACTTTGTTAGAAAAGCTGAGGGCTGCTGATGAGAGCTAACAGCTCGAAACAGCGCTGTCCATTTCTGTGCATAACTTTTTCACATTAAAGTCTATTTTAATTTTTATCACGAAGCAAACCCTTTGCTTAACCGGCGGCGCATAATTGTACAGCATTAACAAAGAAAAAAGCATGGCTGTACTAAAACTTTTTGTAACTACAGTACCTGAATTCAACAATAGTTGGATCACTGAGTTGCTCGTCATCAGCAATAATTTCGGCCAAAACGGATTTGCAGTCAGCCTCCAGGCTCAGACATGTTGATCGGTTAGAACAAACGGCTCCTTCGAACGATGCTGCAAAGGGTGCGATATAATATTTAAAGTGCAAAAGTGCGTGTGACAGTAGAGAGTTAAAAATGGTCTAGTGTAATTGATACACACTTCAATAATTATTATTAGTACATTTTCCTCATCACATCATTCAGCATTAGAGCAGAGTAATGTTTTTATCGTTTGATTTCTTTTCATTCGCATATTTTTTCTTGCTCCAGGAAAATTTTTTCGCTATATTTTAAATAAAACTAAGTTGGCTTTATTGTCGGTAAAATAAAATATTAAAATACTTTACAATGCGATAATATACGAATTATCGTGAATAATACTATTTTTATGAACAAAAACTGTTTCATCTGTTATTTTAATCGTTTTTTCAGCTTGTTATCCAGGAATAAAACTGTAAGTTTGATTTGCAAACTCCGTCAGTAGCAGCGGTTGGAAGTATTTGGACACTCCATATCAATAAAACTAATAATATTAAAAGTAGTCTTTTAATGGTTTGACAAGTCAAAAGTAAGTTGACCAACTGCGAGGTAATTTAGCTGAAGTAGTTAAAGTTGTTCTTTTTTGGTGGGTGCACTGGATGCAAAGTTGTTTGAAACCCAATCAGTAGACGAATGAATGAAGTGTCTGCTATTGAGATGATAGATTCGGGTTTGATTCCCGGTCTGGTAAACAAAGACTATAAAAATTGATATTCACAGCTTGCCTACTTGACGTTCAGCATTAAAAGGGACAGTGTGAAGCCTCCACTTTGCTCCTCCACAGCTTGACTAGAATAACGCAAAGGTCCTTTTGCTGTTTCCTTATCAATAATGTAGTTAAAATAACAAGAGTAGCTATACTTCCGGTGCAAGTGATGCAAAAACCTGTGGCCTCAAACGTACTGTGACCGCATTTCGTCCTAAATTGTTTTTGTCAAAATTAACTTTGTTTATTGAGAATTTGAAAGTTAATATTTGTTTTGTAACCATGACCGTCCCAATCAGAGGGAAGGATAGGGGACCTCCCTAGTCAAGTCACTAAAAATTTTTAATTTATTAATGGCCCCGAAATGGACGTTCGCACAGGGGCTCTAAATGACAAATATTTGGTCCAGTCTGTACATTAATCAGCAACGACATAACTTGTGGTGAGGCTTTACAAGAATAGTTGGTTTGTTTTATATCTGAGCATAAATCGCGGTTAGCGCCGGTTAGTAATTTTTCTAAGCAAGTATTTTCTAACAAAGAAACTTAATGGACAATTCAACGTACTATGAATAGCCAAAAGCAGTGCCAGCAATCCGGCACGTAAGCAAAAAAAATAACAGATGTTATAATGCTTTTGGAGCGATTACAAGCAGCACGCTTCAATTAAGTCTATCAAAAGCAGAAAACACGTGATGGTTTTAATTGACTGCTCAACTTTAAAACAAAGCAGTTTTTGCTTAACCGTAATTAATTCGTGTTATCCCAGTGGCAAGCAGGACGAAAAATACAAAACTTGATTGCAATTTTAGAAAGCTACGTGATCTCATTTCCCTTTGTTTGTTGCTCGAAGTTAGATTGTTTTTAGGAAATTTCTTCCGATCATCCATTTGTGATAGTTACATGACAATAATGATATTGCAAATAATTGAAATGCTGCCTCATGTTTCTAATTAGCATGACCAGGGCCTTTGAGAGGGGGTTTCAGGGGATGCATCATACCAGGGCCAGGGTCTAGCAGGACCCGGAAAATCCTAATAGTGCACGCGTTTAGTGTTCGGTAAAACTTCTTTAATATGGTAGTGACTATTCAACTTGGGCCAAAATAGTCATATAACGGTAATCTATTTGACCAAAAGAATATTCTGCCACCACCCACCAGATCTGCAAGGTGACCATAGTCAGGTGCTTCAATGGTAGGTCGTTTCTGGCATTTCTGCTTTTTCCTGACTGACAGCGTAGCAGTTGTGGATTTAATTGGGGCTTGAGCATAAGCGTAACCAGGGGGTGCCAGAGGGCCTCACTTCCCCAATTAAAATAATATCAATGATAAAAATGTCACAATAAAGCCTATTGTTTCTTCAGTTTCAGCATCTTTATCATCTACGCGTAAAACAGTACCCGTGTACAACAGTACTTTACAATAATACTGCCAACCAGAGGGCCCGTGCCCCCTCAATTCAATTTTTGCCAACCAATTAAAATGTATAACCCGGGTGAAAATGAGAGATTTTGTCCTAAAAGTTGCTACCTCAGGCCCTCATCTAACCTTTTTTATGAACATAATGCGATAACCAGGAAAAGATTTCAGTGCCAGGGGCCCCGCGCTCTGATGGTAAGACATTTATTTGGTCTCCACCTACATTTGGCCGAAAGATGTTGCAAAAATCCTCAAACTACCAGGGGCCCCATTAAATGTAATTCCAGACCGAGCAATAACATGCTGGTAAGTAGGTATAACCGTCTATCATATCATTTTTCAATAACTGTTCTCCCCCATTTTGCTAGTTTTTACGAGAAAAAATACTTTTGAAAAAAAAAACAGCTAGAGGAAACGCTCATTGAACAATATTTTTTAAGTTTGAATTGAGGGGGCCTGGACCCCCTGGCTGTACTTGTACTCCTATAACAGCTTATTTTCATGGCAACACAAAATCCTCGAGTGGATTATTATTTACGGCTAAAATATTGCAGAAGGTAGTAGCGTAGCCATGGGGGGAGCTGTAGCTCCCACCATTGGCATACAGATAATGGAAAATACCTCGTTTTTAGCACTTTTGACACCAATCTTTGCACTAAAATTGAAATTAACCCCCCATCCCACATTGGCAATTGCATGTTTAGTCAGCATTTGAAGGCGGACATAAAAATTGTTGCAACTTCAAGTGAAGACCTTTTTTTGTTTTTTGGTCCTCACCTCGATATCGACAGAAAAATTGTACCAATTTTAAAGGTAAAGCCCCCTTTTTTTTCTTGGTCTTCCACTGAATTTGGACTGAAAAAAGCACCTTCGTTGCAGATTTCTGGCTATGTGCTGGGCAGGAGAAAATGTGCCTTACATTCTTTTCCTACTTGGGCCAAATCACACAAAATTTAGTACCAAAATGTAAGATCTTAAACGTGTTTTGGACTTGAATTGCAAATAAAAAGAAGATTGACCAATGTAATTTTTCAAGTGGCTTTGAATGTTAAAAATCTAGTTCTTTCAAATGCCTTTGAACACTTGCGATATGTGATCCAATGGCATTAAAATAGCTTTTCAAAAACTTACGAAAAATTGTCCAGCTGCTGGGGGCTTCTCCCCCAGACCCCCGTCTGTGATACGAATGTGTAGCAGTACTTTACTCGACGTATCTCACAATTCAAACATTTTCCACTTTTTAGGTTGTCCTTTACCAAAATTCCTGTTAAATGCCAAACCAGGCCCCGGCTTTTGATCTTTTATTCTACAATATCTTTGTCTCACAAAAGTATTCTTTTGAAAATGTTTGATGGCGTCAGCGCATATGATTCGTGGTTCCCCCCCCCCAATCAAAACTTCTTGCTACGTCTTTGGCCCTGAGCAATTGCTTCTATGAGGGGTGTGGGCCTCGGACCGATCTTTGCTTTGGGTCTCTCCAAAGAAGTTCCAATTTGCAGTAGAATAGGATAATTCTATCCAAATCCTACCTCGAAAGATAAGAATAACCACAATTGACTCTACCCACCCCTTCCCAAAAAAAAAAAATTGCTTGCACCGAAAATCGAACCCACATATTGAGCATACCAGACCCAAACTTCTGCCTGTCAATATTGATGCTGCGATCTTAATCGAATGCTGTATTTTATCCATGAAAAAGATCAAAAGGGCTAAAGCTTCTTGGGTTCTACCCTGCACCCCGCTGGGGTAGCTTACAGCGCTCCCCTAGACCCCTTAGCTACATTTAAATCATACAAAGGTCATCATTTCTTCACTTTCTGCACCCATAATGTGGATTGTGATCAATCTCGGCAACAGCAAATGGGTACGAAAACTTTTGGGGAGCCCGGTATCAGTCTTTGTATCTCCTAAAAAAAGTTTCTTTGAGGCCTTGAGCATGACAATAGTTTTACAGTACACTGAGTAGAGTGCCTGACCGATAATGAACTAATAATATCGCCGTATGTTTACTGATATTTTGTTGATATGACAAGCTCAGTGCTAATGTTATGACTCGACAAAACGTGAATAAGTTTAAAACGCATTAAAATGTTATGACGTCAACCCTAATTGGCGAAGCCTTGATTAAAAAAATAATGAAAAATTTTTGCAAGCAAACCACCGTAAATTTAGGCAGAACAAACTTATGGGCTTGCAGCTGCCGTACGGTATCCTTACATCGGTAACAAGATGCATTCCATACCAATATTCACTGTGCAAAAAATTTTACGTAATAAAAAAATTCGTGAACAAAATTATTAACCCTTTGTCAACTTGACGATGTTGATTCCAAATGTGAATTAAGTGTTTGTAGATTTTAGACCAGCGTTTTTCGAAAAATGAATTAATTTTTTTAACCGATCCTGGCCATAATGCATTTGGTTTTCTGTAGCAATTATACTACGCAGCTGAAGTTTCAGCAATTACTCTGCATTGATAACTTTTACAAATGGAATTATGCGAATAAAGCAACAACTAACAGGAAATAATATAACCATCAAAACATGATCTTAGTTGACTACTCGACTGATAAGCAAAAGTTACTGGTATCATACTTCTTTTATTGTTCATTCGAGCAAACAAAGCAAAACATTATAGTTTATATAAACTCAAGCATACTGAACAGTTGTGTGTGAGACAAGGTTGAAGAACTACAGTTTTTGTTAACGATTTAACAGGCAAAAAAAATTTTTTTTGCGATTGAAGCCAAAGAAATTTACTTTAGGGTCAATTTATTCTTGTATGACCGTGTCATATGTGTTAAATTTCTAATTTGACTAGCAAAACACAAAAAATATACTGTAGACTGTAGAGTAGTTAAACAAAGTTGACTCTTTTTCACGATTTGCAAAAGTACCTATGACAATAAATCTGATTGCCCTATTTAATTTTCAAAATTCGTTTCAAAAACTTTACATGCTTTAAAACGATACTGATTCAGTCCCCAGTAGAGTAAGTGCAACATTATTTGAGATTGTTTGTTTGATTAAAACTTTGAAACATCCTCGAAGTTTGGCCAAGCATCAACTAGATGCTTTATTTTACCTCAATGGAATCTTAGCAGCACATTTTGCTGATACACTTTGTATACACTAATTCTTTTTAAATCCGTTCTTTGTTGGTGGCAGAATAATGAAATCTCCCACCCAATAATGGCAACCTGTGTGGCAATGGGGTGGGTGCCCACTGCCCACCTTTACTGTAATTATTATCCTCTTGATTTTTATTAAGTTTTAATATACTGGTAATGTTGTTTTATGGTTTGAACAGTGTTATAATGAACTTAACACTTTGAGAGGTGTGGAAATGACCACTTTTTTCTCACAGGTTTTTTATCCTAGCTGGTAGTGTAGTATTTCTTTGGCATTCTGAGCTCTTATTCGCAGGAAAAAGCCAGGCACTCCAACTAAATAACCAATCTTTTGTGCCTGTTTTTCCTCTCCAACATTGACCGTAAAAAATGAACGGATAATAGACCGCGGTTTTAAGTATGTACCCAGCGCACCCACAGACATGACGCATTTCATAAAAGCATTTGCGGAGCACTTTAAGTTTCAAGCAAACCAAGCTTTGTCCTCCAGTTTAATAAAAAATCTTGATCCAATGATTACGCTTTAAATCTGAACAATAAAAATCCAACTAATTTCTGTTCTGGTCAGATATCTGATCAAATTTGGGTATGAAACAAGACGCTGAAACGCAATTTTGGTTTGCACGGTAATTAAATAATGTGTTCGCACATGGACATTAAATGATCAGAAAGCAGAAAAATTAAAATCTATTTCCAGTAAAAAATATTGAAATTGTTATAAAAACATTATTGGTGCAACCTTTAATGTACAGCTACATACAGAACAGTCTGCAGCCAATTAGCACAAGGTGCTGTAAAACAATACATTTTTGTCCACCGCATGAAACGATCTAAAAATCAAAAAATTTGAATTTTCCAAAGATCGTGAGTGTGACACCAAAATCTGACTTCGGATTCGTGTTCAGCACACCCAAATAACCCCAAAATAAATGGATTTGCTTTTGAATTTTTTTATTGTTGAAAAATGTTACTAAAAAAAATAGCCAAGATTATGGAACATAAAAATATTCAATCAATATCTAAAAGAAGTTTCATTAAATAAATCCAGCAAATCTCGATTTTATATACAATCTGATCAAGTATATTTCGATCTTTTTGCAAATACACTTAGTCAAGCCATAATTTTTTGAACAAAAATATCAAATTTGATTGAATTAATGTTTCTATATGAATAAAATTGCATCTGCTACTTAAGGTTATTAATTGAAACGCCACTTTGAACATGAACAACATGTTCAAAATATTCTGGGATGTTTTTGAAAGATCTTTCAAAGCTGGCTACCAAATTTTTTAGTGCATCAAAAGTTTTAATTATGTTGAATTGTGTTGACGCAGATTAAAGTGTTGCAAGTGGCTAGGGCAAGGTACCAATTAATTAAGCAATTGCTAAATTACTGAGAATGTGTAACGATTGTGTTGCTCTTTAATATTGCAATTTTCTAATGTTTGTTTAAGCTTAGAATCAAATTCAGTTAAGGAGGTTCCTGAACCCCCTTAACTGAATTTGATTTAGCGCACCTAGTTAGTGGTTTGAGCACTCTCGGTTTAGAAATCTTTTAACTATGACCCTTGTCGTAGCCTTTCTCAAAATTTTATGCTTACGCATCTATAGTTAAAACGAATAAAAAGCAAGATCATTGGCTTTATATCTGCACGAAAACAGACGGGAGCAAAAAATATCCCTCTTTGGGTCTTTTCCGAGAAAGCTCTTCGAAAGTGAGCTTTTACTTAAAATCAAGTTGAATTTGAATCAAATTTAATCCCAAATAACTTCCAAAATTTGAATTTGCTGAAGTAAGATAAAAATTCCAATTTAGAAGTTTGCCAAAGTCACTTTCTGAAATCTATGCATTTTTGTGCCCGTGGTTTACTTAAATGACGCCATTAGACATTTTTGCGACGTAACTATTTTGACTTACGCATTTTATTATTCAGTTTCAAAAAACAACCACATGTGCAAAATCTGAACAAACTATGGTGTAATTGCAAAAGTTATCTTTTTGCTAAAATGTGCTAAAATATGGCAGTGATGTACAATTTTACCTCAGTGTAGAATGCATAGGTCAAATATCCCGTGTAAAATAGGGTAACAAAAAAATTGTTTTTGAATTAAAAATAAGGTACAAAGTGCAAGGTCTTGCAAAATTGGTAAAAGCAATCGGACTAAGTCTAACCTTTATC
Source organism: Trididemnum nubilum (assembly GCA_963965965.1). Classification (NCBI taxonomy): domain Eukaryota; kingdom Metazoa; phylum Chordata; class Ascidiacea; order Aplousobranchia; family Didemnidae; genus Trididemnum; species Trididemnum nubilum. The sequence goes on from OZ014483.1 coordinate 26,416,272, forward strand.
CTTGACATAGTCATGATCCGACTCTCTGCCTTTAAATCGTCAGTAAAACCAGCAAGAAAAATTACCTTCAAACAGAGTGAACCATGATGTCACTGCTTCGGCTCTAAGACAGAAGACATCTTCCTCCAGGCACTTAACTGTTGTCATTACGTTTTCGTTGGCTGGTATCACGTCGTCGTTTCCTGACAAACTGTGACCCTGATGGCACCGAAGAGGACAAGAAAAGGGGAAAATAGTAAAGAGCAATCCAGCAAAATTTACCCAAAGCATTTTCAAGATATTGTTATGCAATAAAATTTCTAAACTACAATTACTATTGTTATGTCACGCGACAGCATTGAACTGGAAAATTTTTCATTATGCAGACTTCATCTCTATTTTTTTTTTTTTTGTTGCTTATTTTTTACTCGTTATTACTTATAGTTTCATACCAAAATGGAACATTTTCATCACGTTCTTTGCCAAAAGCAGAACTCAAATTCAAAAAATTTTTGTACAACCATTGTAACACATTCAAGAACTCATAAAAGAGGCACTGCACCCTAATTTTTTAATTTTATCACTAAATATATAAAAAATAAGTGATTACCAACGGTTTTGTTCCATCTTTCGTTGTTTAATGCTAAATAGCTTTGCCGGGAAAGATTTTGTTTTAACGGGACAAAAATTCGGCTGTGGAAACATGGCAGCATCAAATTTGCATTTCTGGGGTTTCAAATCGAATTATTTATCTGGTAGGTCCCAGGGTAAGCATGTGATTTTGCCAGGCTTGTGCTGTGGCTTGGCAAAAAAGGTGTATTTTTTAAAGCAAATTTAGGCCTATTGGTGTGAATTTTCTTCTTTTGACACAAAGATATTCGATTTGGTATAAACATTGACCTAAGCCAATTGGATATCATTCGTATTTTTGGCTTATGTCACAAAGGCCCGCCTAGTTGTTTTTTGTAATTATTAGAGTAAATTAAGAGCTGTATGAAAACGCACTAAGCTTGATTAGACTTTAGAGCTTTTAATGGTAGGCTACTTTAACTAATGGTAGGCTGGTTGGCCTAGGAGCTAGGCTTAGTGGCAGGCTTATTGCAGATTGTAAGGGATTTGCCTATTTCATCAAAAAACTTCAAAGTTAAAGAGAATAAAACGAAAATAAAGAATATTCATTCGTTCATTTTCATTAAGTCAAATTTACTTTTTTTTTGCATTTTTTTTTACATTTGTCATTAAGTCTTTTACGAAACAGTTTAAATTAGGGTTGATGAAGGTTTGGGATAATTTATGCGTTCTTGTAAAACTGTAGAAATTATGCGTTCTTAATATTGCCGCAGCGTCCATGCGAGCAACGCTTAATGGTTGATTCAAAAATTATTGTTAAAAAATGATAGGATTGCACCAACTAGTGGAAAAAAGAAACGCAATTATCTTTCGATGTAGAAGTTGAAGGATTCTGAAATCAACCTCATAAATTTAAAAATATACAATTTTATTTTGTCTGGCAATAAATAAGTTAGAATTAGACCTTAATATCACTTTCAATTTCAAGTTACAGTAATCAATTCAAATCAAATTTTTCATTCTACAGGCTGTATTACGTAGAATCGTGTAACGAGTTTGCGGGGCCCATATCCGTGTCATTGCGCTTGGACAACACAGATTTTTTCGAAGAAATGTGAAAGCGTTGGCGAGCCCACACTGTGTTCGATTTAACCTCCCAAAGATTAGCTTGAATCTCAGACCTACCGCTTCAGAGACGAACGTGTTAACGCATTCAAACAAAGTTATAGTAATAACCCTTGAAACACACAGCTGTATAAGGCTGCAATTTTATGGGTAAGCTATCATCTTTGATGTGTACTATTATGCTTGACGTTGGGGGGTTCATTTATTTCTTTTTTTCTTTTTGAATAGATGATAAATTGCTGGACGTATGCGACCAAGAGTCTCTGACGTGTCGACAGTCTCCTTCTGCTAAGACCCGATACGCGACAATTTTTCATTTATCACGACAAAAAGCATAATGCAGTGAGACATAAAAATGCAAAAAAAATTATTATACTGCCGCAGGATGGTTGCAAAAGTTCCGTAAAATCTTCTTTTTTCTACCATGTAGAAATTTACACACAAGATCATCAAGCTGCATATAAAAGTCCACTACTCGACATGACATATTTTCTAAACTATTAAATCATTGAACATTATAATCCTATTCTTTTCTTTTCTTTTTATGAAAAATTTAATGTAAATTATCGATAGCCGGTGAAACGTTCTTTGGTGTACCTAGGTAATCATTTCTGCTCTTTTGTTTATGCTTAACGTTTAATTTTTTGTGCAAATTAGTGGAAACAAAATTTTGCTTTTTTTAAAGATATTATTTTCCAAACCACTGTTGGTACTTTTTAGTTCCGGAAAATCCTACTCCATTTTGTTACTATTAGGCTGTGAAACATTATTTTAAGGAAGATGCATAAACACTCTTACTAACAGTCATCAAACGGTGCAATGCTGCACGTTTATGAGCAAACAAATTCCTTCTCGTTAGTGCCATCTTGCTTTAATTTTAGCCATGCTTTCTTTACGAAAGCATGCGCCGTTTGCAGTCTTAAATGCTAATATTTTGCTGCTCTGCCGATACGTTTTAAATTTTAACGTTCAAAAAATCAAACAAGTTGATAACCAAAATCAATAAAAGCATCATTTGGCTGCAAATGGCTATCAGATCTATCAATAGCTTTGCTACGTCACGTTTCTTCTTTAAAAATTATAACATTGTTTATACGTTTACGCAATTTAAGTTAAAGAGCAATGCTGGGATATATGCTGACTATAAACCTCCAGTTTCTAGTATCGCTACCCAGCATCTAAATCTACCAACTGCAAAACTGTGCCTGATTAAACTAACTCAACTGGTAAATTTGAACATTTAGATTATAAAGAAAAAAGTTTCTTCAAACCTTCTTGAAAAAAAGTTCACACACAAAAACGAATGTTTTCGTCAATATGCGCCCTTTGTTTTTACGTCCGTTTTATAGAAACGAAACTTAATATTTATATCAAATCGAATTTTTTTGTCAATATGCGCCTTTTGTTTTTATGTCCGTTTCATAGAAACGAAACTTAAAATTTATATAAAATTGCCAGTTGTTACTATGATCAAAACCCAAAACTTAGTCATGGCAGCGCAACCAAAGAATCTAAATATTAAGGTAGAGATTAAGTATAATTAGTTCTAGGTATGCAACTTTTTTAGAACACTATATCCCTGTGTCATAATTTGATAAAAACTTTTAATAAAAATCAAATAAAATTCAGTTTTTAAATTGGTTTGATGTAAAATCGTCACTCACAAAATAATTTTTAATAATCAAATTTTTAACTTTTTGATCAGTTCTTGAGGTAACCCAAACCTTTTCAGGTTTTGAACAAAAACTACAAGAGTCACATATATAGCGGTATTGATGTTCAAAAAGCAGACAATGAAGTAATTTGATCAAAAATAAGATAAATATACAGGGGGGAGGGATGGTCGTGTTTCTGCGGAATGTCTGCAACTTCTGCGTTACCTCTATTGAATCCCCGCTGCATTAATTTTATCAGGCAATAAGGATTGGTGGTCGCTTTTCCAGTGCTTTTTAAGCATGTTGCACATGCAGGATTTTGTGGTGGTTGGGCGGTGGGAGCGGGCTTTCCTTTGAAATTAATGTGAAGACCAATCGAAAAAGATATTTACTTCGGAAAAAACACATTTTTTCCAGATTTACGGTAAAGATTAAGGCCTAAAAACGATAGAAAAGTCTTCACCTTAAAGGAACTGCAATTTTTACTGGTTTTGCACCGTATTGGGATTTCATACTTTGGTACCGCATGAATTGTTTGCCGGTCTACTTCCAAAATGGTTAAGGGCATGGCTGGTTTTTTGTGGCAAAATGTTTAGGGTTTTCACGTACCAAAAGCCACGTCACAATGCCCCCAACCCTATCTTTGCCACTGATTTGAGACCTTTTGAGTGTCCACCAAGAGTTCATTTAAATCCTCATCACGGAAAAATTGGTGCTAAAATAATAATCACCCGATGGGTGAGAAATAAATAAACAGACTTTACAAAATTTTATACAAGCTTTAGGCATTATCATGAAAGCAAGGGGGGCTAGGAAGGAACTAGAATTAGAGCATGCATTGCTAATGATGGAAATCTGTTGAAGGTCACAAAGACAACTTCCCATTTTGTTTCTCAATGAAGTGATAGAAGAAGCGTGTAAAGTGGTACGGAAATTTTATATGGTCCCTCCAACCGCTTTTGTTTTTAAAGATCTGAGATTTTCCGCTGCTGAAAGCTTCCTTCAATTGATCAATTTTGCCTACCTATTCCTTCATAGAAAAATAATCAATATAAGAAGAATTGGTTGGACCAGGCAATTCATCGTCCATAACTACACAAAAAATACGATCAAATACATGGTGCTAGCATTTGGGTCTGGGTCTCCTATTTTTTTCGATATGACCACTCTTGTTTTCTATCCAGTGTAGATTTTGTCGTCCAAGAGATCTTGAATTCTTTTTTGCTATACATGCAGCTTCAATTGAAGCTCCTTAATTTAAAGCTTCAATGGAAGGTCAGTCAACTTGGTTTCCATTTAATTTTTTAAAACCACAACTTGAATCGATGTTTAATGCCTTATATTCGTTTATCAGCAAAGTGTAAGCTCCAATTCTTGCAATGATGTGTGCTAATCAAGAGCTGATTCACTTCAGCTGCTTTCTCGAAAAGAGCCTTATGGATTTTCTTTGCTGACTTGGACTTGGTATTTTAATGCCTTTACCAGAAAACTGACGACATAGCCTTGTCATTCGCTGAATGAAAACTTGCACTAACACTTTCCCCAAGTAAATAATAATATTAATAAAGTCTCCATTAGCTTTTTCATAACCTCAAAAAGGTTATAGTGACATCATAAACGTGTATTGTTAAATTAACTCTCAATCAGCTCTTATATATGGTAGGGCCTAATGACCAATTTTTCAAAGTGATTTGAGCGTGATCTTTTTTGTTACCTCAGAAGAATAAACATCATTTCAGGCAGTTATAAGTAAAAGTTCATCGATTGGTGCTACAGGAAATTGGTTTTGAAAAATAAGTCAAAAAGTTGTATCGTTAATAATAACGCAAAAATGATAAATAAAGAAAAAAGGATAGGGCAATTGGGTGATGTTGCGAAGTAAATCATCAACAAAATCACTGCCAGAACAAGGCTAGTAAACGGTCGTGGAACTAAAAAGTTACTGTTGCGGGAAACGAATGGGCAAAATTTTTACTTCCTATCAAAAATAGAAATTGGCAAGGGGTAACAAACTTTTAAACTTTTTAGCGATCACTAATCAATCTATTGTAGAAAATCGTGTATGAGACTACATACAAAGAGTTTTTACATAGTATAAAAAAGAGTTTTACCAATTATGTAAAGAAAAATAAGAAATGTTGGTTTACGTTTTTTGATTGCTATTGCAGTTCTCCTATACTTTTGGCCTACCTTTTTCGATTGCAGATTGCAATTCCCTTTTTCGTGTCTGCTCCCATTTACTTTTCAAGGTATTATCTTCATGCATTAATAGCTTAGAAAATTAAATACAAAATTAATACTTAACATTTGTTCTATATTGAACAGTATGCTAAATTAATGGAATTTACGCATCACAAAATAAGGGAGATGTATCCTGTAAGAACTTAACATCTGGTCCAACAAATAACTTCCAAACATACATGTTGCAAACCGAAACTGAAAGGTTTAATTATGCAATACAGTAGCATAGTCCTTGTATCATATTTAATTTCGGGACAGTCAAAGTTACAGTGAAAAAAAGAATAACAATATCAATAGATCAAGCAATAACAAATTTCACCGAATAGTAACAATTATTAAAAACGAATTAGCCGAATTGTTTGATTGCACCTTATTTTTTGTCATTGGTTTGACAATTGATTTATTTGCTTGCACTGTTGGATGGGTTTACAACCCTACAAAATAAGCACGCAGCATTAATGAAATGTCATCTATTCAGCAATACCTTATACTATAGGTCGCAATCACAGGTTGGGATTTTCTGTCTCAATCTTGAAATGTTAATATTTCTACAAATGCAACACATTCTTAGAATTCAATTAAAAAGTAATCAATACCAGAATTCAATTAAAAAGTAATCAATATCATTATTGAATTAGCTCAAGACCAGAGTGCAAACTTTATTACTGCCGTGAATAAATAAACCCTAAGATGGCTTGCTTTTTACTTTTATCGACATTAATCATGCTATGCTGCTTACCTTAACCCCCTAAAGTCTAAGTGGGAATCGAAACGATACGCGTCTGCCTAGCAACAACAAAGTTGAGCACCTTTTTGGTCCGTTTTCAAGTCTGGGCCACCACAACAGCCCTATCAAACCTGTCATTGCAAACTTCTACTGTATAAGATCGCAAAAAAGTTTATTGTATCGGAAAATTAATACGACCATGACTGCAAGGAAAAATTCCAAGCGCGTTTCAAAGTGCCTATTGGTTTGATGGTTTCAAAGCAACTTTGGTACGGTAGATAAAATCTTCTGAAGCAAAACTCACAGCAACAAATTTTTCTAAGCTTGCATCAAATTTGTTTGCGCAGTGAAATAAAAATCTAAATAATTGGTAAAATTGCTTTTATATAGATCTTTGGCAGTTTTGAGAATAAATTTAATCTTCTTTAAATTTTTTGTACCAGTAAAACTGACAACTGACAAACAAAATACTTGAAGTATTTGTAGTTCAGAAACTTTTCAAACTATTTTTGTCTTCATGGTATTTTTCATACTACATTACGAAAGGTGCGCTACTAGGCGTCACTACGAGGAGTACGAAAGAGCAATACCTTTTGCTTTGAACCACTCTAAAACTCTAAATTTTATAACTTTTTTACTTAGAATAATGCACAATGACAAATAAAGTTCAATTTTTGATCCAAAATCACAATCAAACTCGAAACTTCCAATATTTTTGTCCTAACCAAAGCACAATATCGGAAATGCGATTCAAATAACATCTTATGGGCTGTTTTATTCATTTTTGTTGATTCTTTGTTGTAGTTTTTTTATCATAATACAGTACCTAATCGGCCTACGTATTATGGATGCTAAAAGCGCAATGCTAAATTCATTCGATAAATCGGTTGCTAAGAACTTAGCCAGAACCCAGGAGAGGAAGGAAGTTATTTAATTCCTTTTGCCGCCCCGAAATGTAGAACTATTCTAAAATCTGGTGAGGTCTTTCTGTCCGTGAATGCACTCACAAAATGAAATTTTGAAGTCTTTGTTACGCTAGTTTAGTCGCTGATTTTGCCTTTCAAGGACTTTTGCTACCGAAATAAGACGAAATTTCCTTTTCAGCGTCGGGGGCGTGAGGTGGTCGTTACACAAATGGACATCATTGTAAATTTTAGAGATGTTTGCATATGTGCATTTTCGTAGCACAAAAAAAATATTTCAAATAAAAGTCTCTGCGCTATAATACCAACTGTAAAACTATAGCTTTGAAGAAGGAAACTTGCTTGAGTTACAGAGTGCGCTTGTTGTGGCTCTGTGCTCATAGTTTTTTTTGCTTTAGCTGCAACACTCTGCTCTAATGTTCACTCTACTGGCACATTTTGAAAGGATTCTATGTAAGATTCATGAGATGAAATGTGTTCTTACGTACACAGTATTTTGGTATGCCACATTTTTGAAAATGGTTTTGCAAAAGCAGCGCAATACCAGACTAAGAATAAAACCTACTATATAAATTATTTAGATTAACGCCCTTACCATCGGCCACAAATTTCAACACACCATGTAAAATTTCTTTCAAAAATCAATCAACTATTACATCTAGATAAGCTTAGAGTAAAACTCGTTATGTCGTAGCTTTTCTATAGAATGATATAAAGAAAGAATATATTAGATTGATTAGTTCGTTCGTTAACTTTATGGGGTAATGAAATGACTTGACGTACAGTAGCTTGGTGGCTTCGAACAAGCAGCAAATTTACGTGGGAAGAAGTCAAAACGTCAACAGGAAAGCTTGGAAAATGGTCAACTCCTAAGCGGGTGCGGATTCGTCCAAAACATAGCGCACCGTCGCTTTCTCGTGATAGGAGGATAAAGATGCACCAATCAATCAATCTATTGCGAAGAGGACTACAACCAGTAAATAAATACTTTGGCTCGCAATTTCTTTACGCGAAAAGCAAACTGATAATTTCGCACAAAAGAAATAATTTCAGTCCGTAATATGGAGCGCCGTTTGTGTACCCGAATTTGTTCAATGTTTTTTTGCATATTTAATTAAATAGTCACTTTAATTAAATATACAAAAATAAATATACAAAAAAAACTAGTGCAAAAACAAATATGCAAAAATTTTTTGTGCGAACTTTTTTTGATCATGTATTTTTGTGATAAGAAAAAACTGAGCCGAATATACCGTTGCAAAAGTAAATCGTCAAAAAAACTGCGCGCAAAATAAACCGTTGCAAAAATAAATCGTCAAAAAAACTGCGCATAAAATAAATCGTTGCAAAAATGCGCTGCAGACATTTTTGTATATTTGTTAGTGGAACGTGGCAAAGCGCTCTCGGCTGCTCTTTGATGCGCTATCGGCTGTTCTTTATTGCGCTCTATGAGCAGCCGAGAGCGCTTTGCCACGCTCCACTAACAAACATACAAAAATGTCTGCAGCGCATTTTTGCAACGCTTTATTTTGCGCGCAGTTTTTTTGACGATTTATTTTTGCAACGGTTTATTCTGCGACAGTTTTTTCTTATCGCAAAACTAAATTGTCAAAAAAAGTCCGCACAAAAAATTTTTGCATATTTATTTTTGCACTAGTTTTTTTTGTATATTTATATTTGTATATTTAATTAAAGTGACTATTTAATTAAATATGCAAAAAAACACTGCACAAATTAGGGTACACAAACGGCGCCCCATACCGTAATTGCTCTGCGTTACTGAACGAACTTCCACCTGCGACGCCGCGTCACGGCAATCAAACACTTGTAACATCCCGCAGATGAAAAAGAAAACCGATCACTTGTGATAGTCCTCTCGTTACGTTGAAGTTAACTCAAAATCAGGGCCGACATGACAGAACGTGTTAGCGAGCTGGTAAAGACCATTCTCGCTCGCTAAAAAGCGCTAACGAACAAAAAATTTTCGTAGACAAACTGCAATTTTTGAGCCGTCTTGCACAATATACGTCAAAACTGCTCGCTCGAAGTTTTTTGCGAGATGTTCGTAACCTTATGTTAGTACGTAATAAATATCTCATTGTGACATCAGATACATTTCTACTTCAAAATAATGCGTTGAAGCGTATTGTATGTACTGCATTGTTATGGAAAAAGATAAAACTATAAGCTATGCGGTATTATTCTGAGCTAGCAAATTCCTCAACTGATAATAATTAGTAAATGAACGACAGAATTTAATTATATTTTTAGATCAACGTGAAATAAGAACAACTTTTCCCATACTACAATTTTTTTAAATGACGTAAAGCGCCCTTGAGGTTGTTGGTGGGTAAACTCATATGCTAACAGTAACTTTAGGTCTTTGGGTTTCAAAATTTTTTAAAAGTGAGCAAATCATCTTCCTTTTTAGAACCGCTAAATCTTGAGTTTAGACTGGCTGTTTTTAATTTTTTGCCGATATTCAATTTCATTTGTTCTGGATTTTGTAAAAATTTTGAGAGCATCAATGCCAACTTTAGCGGGCATGTTTGAAACACTGTTTAATTTTTATTGCTCTGTCTGCTTAAAAGAAGGCTTTTTCTTGCTTTTGTAGCATCGTAAAATTCCAAAAGCGAAAAAGCGAGCTTTTTCAAGTTGAACAACTGCCAAAAAAATTTCTCAATTGCTTGCGCAAAGCAACAAAGCTATATAATCTTGAATAGTTGCAATTTTGCTTGCAAGCACAAGAAAATCACTGAAATTTTATCGTTTTGAATCAGCACAAAATTTAGTTCCTTTGATTGGTTTGAATTTTTTTCTTTGTTTTTGGTTTATTTTGCTGCCGAGGCTGGCATTGTTTTTAGTTTGTTCTTAAATTTTGAGCAAAACTGAGGCTCTTGTTCTTCGAAAACCGTTTTTATAAAAAGAGTGTATTGCTATTTTTGTCTACTGGCGTTACTCAATATTTCTTTATCAGTCGAAGCAGTAAATGGCTCTCAACGCAATTTGCTTTCTTCTTAGCAGCCTAATAGCCAACATGGCGACGATTTTAATTAAATTTCAGTAAAATTCGCTTTAATTAGAAGTTTTCAACATTTCGGCATTAAATTTCTGAACCAAAAAAGATTTCTCGCTCGCTTAAAGAGTGCTTCAAAATTTTTGTTAAAGTTGGCGAGGAAAATGTGACGTGTTTTTACTCGACTTATATCTCGCAATCGCTCGAAGCAACTTAGTGAGCGACAATGACGTTACTGAGCTCTCAGAGCTTCAGATGCACCTGCAAAAATAACCTCTTGCCTTTAGCGAGTGTTTTCTCGGTAGCGCCTCTTAAAAAATTCTCGTCATTAATGCGAACGAGGAAAGTTCTGTCATGTGGGCCCAAATTCGCAAATGTACCATTAAAAACGTTAAACGTTTCGTTAAGAAATAGCTTCTCATGGCGCAAAAACTATTTTTGTATCTTTTGTAGTTCGGGAGTTATCTGCGTCTAAGTATGATGAGTCGAATCGATCTCCCTTGGACCATTGATTGCAAAACCTTGCCCGGTTCAAAGAGAGTTAAAAACTTAAAGTAAATTTACAGCATAGTAAGTTTTAGAATCCAATTGCAATGAAAAGGTTATTTTAACAACTGACTGGATTTAGCCAATAATACCAAACAACTGCAGCAGCATGAAGCGCCTTTGATGGCAGCTTGAAAGTTCCCACTGCTATTGACTGAACCAATGTCATTATCGTACATTGCGCTTTTAAATTTTGTGAAGTATGCTTTAGTGTAGAATCGTCGTGTTTTAATTCAAATCAGGATTAAGATAAATTTTAATAAACTAGAATTTTTTGTTTGATTGTTGTTGTGCTTTAATCATTGCATCTTCACCTATTCTAAAGCAGAAATCATACAAACGATTCAACGTTAATTACCTGACCGACAAACGTGAAAGACATCAGAATAAAATTATTATAAACTCAACATTTTGAAAAAATATTGATACAAAACTTCAATTTTTTAAGGTCAAAACAAGTCGAGATTTTTGTCGAGTCAGCGCGCTCTCGTAATATGTATACGTAGTGTGATGCCTATTTTTCTAATACAGAGACGGTTTGCTGTTCCTCAAGATTTAAAGCACGAAGTTGATGCTGGAAAAAAGAAACGTTAAAACAAACAATTGACTTTACGTCTATAAAGGTATCATTGAGTGCATAGAACCAACTACAAAAATACTTGAAAATTAAATTACAATGAACTAAGAACAAACGATTGACTCGGTTACGCTTGAGTAGATAAAACCCTAAAACAAAAAAAATAAAAATATGAGATTTATGTAGTAGTATAATTAACAAATCAAATTTAATGTATTGCCTTGTAGTAGACTACTAGCTCAAGCAACTGCTGCAGCAAACAATCAAACTGTTTTAATTGACACAAAAAGTGGTTATTCAAAAACACCTGATGCATGGTTGAAAATAGCACGATTCAAAAATACATTTTTGACTAGTTTCTTCTCATCTTGCCTATAAACTCTTTAATATGAAGTATCTGAAGTACAGTGCATTGGCAGCCTTTAAAGAATCAACAAATTTGGCAATGTTTCAAAGAATTTTTTGAACATAATTTACCTTAAAATAAATCGGATGTTGCAATTGCTATTTCAAGCCCCATTAATTGTGACGTCATTGATTACACATAATGCTCAAAAGAAAATGCCACATAGCTTGATTTTAACTTTACGTCTGAAGGTGATTTCAAAAACACTAAACGCATGAAGTTCTAACTACATTCCCAAAATGTCAAAACTTATTACGTCGTTAAAAGTACGGTAAAGTTCAGTGGCACCAACAGACTAAACAAAACATAACTTTAAAATTGACCTAATTAAAAATAGGTGTCCCTTTAAAAATTTCAAAAAAAATCACCAAAAATAGGACTTGAAGGCTTTATGACATATGAGCAATGCCTGCCTACGATTTAATTAAGGCGGTCCGCACGATAATTATGACAGAATCAACGACGCTCTTTCTTATTCATTGCCCACAATGCCTCGCCGGTTGTGGGGTCATTTGTTCAAAATTTGATCGCCATACAACTCGGTCTTAGGCCAATTTGGTTTTGTCTCTATTTTACAATAATAAGCAAAAATGATCAGACTATGCAATATTAATTTAGGTACCTGTAAAAATTAAAAGCTGCGTAGAACATTTTTATTCCATCATGTGACAGTGTGGTCGAAAAAGCATATTTTAATAACCGGTAATAACACCAACTGGCATTGATGAAGTCACAAATTTTACACGTTCATATCGAGAAACTAATCTTGTATGCTAAAAAAAATATCCTATACGCCAATAACAATTTCCGGCTGCTTAAAGATCCATGCCGGGCTTCTGGGCTTTTATTTACGTATTTGATCATCAATTTATGCCACGTAGGCTACCATAAAAGAATTATATAACTGCGGGATATTGTTAATTTTGAATTAACATACTGTGGTATCGGTACTTAAAGAGGGTGAAGCATTCAGCAAAGATTATGTGCAAAAGATAAAGAAACATCTAAAATGTATCTTTAAAAGTATTTTTGTTGCTATTCTAGTTCATGCTAAAGTCTTGCATTCTGTTGCTTTCAAACCAGCTGTAAAAAAGACTCCGTATATTTAGAAAAGATGCAATTTTAACTGGCAACACTTCTGGGTAGATATTCTAACTTTAAAATAAAATAACTCAGAAACTTCAAGTTACAGAAAGCTAAATACGGTTAAATTTAAGATGATTTTTTATTAATGCACAAAACGCTACCTGGATGCTTCACTTCTTTAAATATCTTAAAAGTAACATCAATTATGCAGAAATTGGCAATCTTCAATTTTTTTCTTTAATGGGTTCTTATTAGAAATTGGCCTCAAACAAACACATTGTTTGTTCGTTTGTTTTTGTTTTGGTATAATTTGCTGCATATAACCTCCCCAAGGTTTTGCTAGAAAATATAAAAAAAAGTTTTAGCGAAAATTATCGCAAAGTTTAATAAATCTTGACCGTGTTGGACCTGAATTGATTTGAATTCTGTTTCCAAACCGCAAGCAATTCTTTAGCGTTTTTCAAAAGCAATCAAATACCTGGTAATAAAAGTCTTTTCGCGTATACACCCCAAAACAATTCCTTAATGCGGTCATCTTGAACGTAACTATGCTTTAGTTTTCATAAGAATCTCTCTGTTTTGATTTATTTAAATTTTAAATTATTTTAAGCACATGTGAAAAGTGAATAAATTATTTATTAATAAACATACAAACAAGTTGTCTCACTTTTATCCTAAGGGAATTTTCAGGGTTTTAAAATTTTTATGCTTTGTATATAAAATTTGCTTTATAGAATGTTTTGACCTTGCTGTAATTTAATCATATATGCGTACTTTGCAAAAACATTGAGCAGAGCTAGGGTTTTATTTAAAATTTTAATAACGTACAGTATATCTCCCTGCGGTTGAAACCAGCTGTTAAATTTGTTTTTTCAACTTTCTTGCAATTGGGGTCTTGCTATAGAAAAGCTGTAAAAAACGTACCTATTTTGAAACTTTTAGATCAGCTCAACTTTGGACTCACTCAATGCTTTGATATCCAGTTTGCATTTGACTTTTTGCTAGCGTTTTTGGTTGCTTTCTAGGTTACTTTGTTGTTTCTAAATTTTTTTCCTTTGAAGAAAAAAATTTTTAAATAAAATCATTTAGAAACAACATTTCCAACATTTGCGAAATCAAATTCTCCATTAAATAACGAAATTTGTGCTGTTACTTTCCACTTAAAGCCGTCATTATTATTGTTATAAAATGATTATTAACCCCGCCAGGCTTTGTTTAAAATCGACTTAACTCAAAGCGTTCAAATTAACTTATCTGCTAATGCATTGCAGCAGCTATTTCATATACGTCATCAGTCATGCACATTGCACAATGCAATATCTTTTTCTGGACAGTCATTTCTGGTTATCTGAATACGAAAATGGTAATTCGTAGACAATACGCAAAAGCAATGAAAAAAAAACTTTTGTACTTTCATTAGGGGCAGTAACCCTTGAAAAAATTTAATAAGATATCTATTTTGGGTCTTTTGATTAAGTCTCATACTTTAGCAGATATTATTAACTCCCTTTACGGGTATACACATATTAGTTTTTAGTTTTACGGCTATATACAGTCGTTAGTTTCAATGATACTTACATCAGCATATAGCAAATTTATTTCGCTTTAAATTCCATTTTTCTTTCAGTAAGTCGAATTTGAGGCTGTTTAAAAATGTGGTAGCCATGAAAAGTAGAATCCTCGAACGAAAATTGTAAAAACGTTACCAGGGTAAAAATTAAAACTATAAATAAGCATAGTCTGCTGCTATATGCGAGCCAAGGCAAGTATCTTAATCTGCTTTTAATTGTTGAATTTATTTTTAATAATTTACTCAAACTGAACTAAATTTCTTCTAAAACAACTGCTTATTGCATAATAAACTATGGTGGTCTTTGTCTGATTCGCTCTTTCACAGGATTACATTTTGTCACTCGCAAAATCGCATCAAAACGTGTAGCGACTTGCGATGTGATTGTTTTTTTGCCTTCGTTTTTGTTTTTTTTTTTTGAGAAAAAACGTGTTTTTTTCAAAAACAACATAGCCGAAAACAACTTTTTGTCAGAAAATCTAGTTGTAAGTGGAAATACGGATTGTGCTTTGCTATTTGATGGCTTCTCACCGTAATCCAAAGACTCGTAACCTTCAAATCCCTAGTTTTCTTGAAGTATTTTTAAGGGTTCTACGGAGGATAGGGTGTTGCAGCCGCTCCATAAATTTTAAAATTTTATTGTTACAACTTCTACCTTAGCTCAAGTTGGAGGCTTCGCACAAAAATCCTTTTGGTCAAGTTTTGTAAAAATTTGTCAATATTTAGGGGTAGGACAGTGATATCAAAATTTTGGCAATTTAAAAAAATGTTTTGTTTTTTGTCATTTTGAATGTTTTTGGACTATAAGTCGAACCTGTGATCACTTTTGATAATTTCTAGTGTTTTTAGTGTTGTTGTTTAGTGCATAGCCAACAATTAAGTGAACTTCTTAAATCAAATTTTACCAAAGTTGCATTATAGGCCTATAGCTAAAGCATAACTAATACCAGATTATTGCATATTTTTAAAATTCAATAATTAATTCGATATCTGACTTTAATTTTAAACTCAAAAGTGCTCATCATTGTTATTTATTCAATCATTTTTTTTATTGTAGACAGCAGAGTTTAAAAAAGCATCATATTGATAAGCAGTCTTAATTTCTGTTTCTTCTCTTTGACAGCCTAGGTTTTGCCCTTATTATCTATACTGGCTTTTCAATCAGACTTCATGCTATGCAAAAATGCTTTGTCTTCTTGATTTTTCAATCATGTTGAGGCATTTGTTTGATGACCAAAATTTCATTGTTTAGTTCAATTTTTCTATGTTTGAGAAGTCTTGGAAATATGACAATGATCTTTCTGCAAGCCTTATCAATCTTGAAAAGTATGTGATCGCTTTTCTAATTGTGGAGAGTTCTGCAGGAGAATGGCGGTGATGGTCAGTTGTTACATCCCATTAAGATTAATGGTGCCGACTAGAATTTCGTAATTGGGTAAATGGTAAGCAATCAAAGCTTTCCAATTCCATGTAGGGTAGCGCAAAAACTTCGGCAAGAGTGCGTTTTGTTTCCTCTCTTCTTCATTGAATTTACACAAATCGAACTAACAAATGCAGTCAAGCTGATGAGTGTGCTACAATCGGAAACAGCAAAATCAGTTGCTTACCGATGATTTGGTTCTCCCTCCACAGAATTTGGTCTTCAGCCACTTCAAGTAGCTTTGCAGCTGCTTGTGACACTGCCGGACTAAAAATAAGCACGGTCGATAGTCAAAACTGATGTACTTCATGTTTCAAGAAACGCAAATCAGTGTTCGTTGCGAGTGAATAAACCGGCACTGAAGCAGGTAGAGAAGTTCAAGTATCTTGGGGTTGCATTCACAAGTGTCGGAAGGCAAGAAGAATAACAGGATGTACGAACCGGTAAAGCAAGTGTAATAATGCAAGCTATGTACTATTCAGTTGTTGTGAACAGTAACGTAGCCAGGGGGGGCGGGGGAGGCTAAAGCCCCCCCCCCCCATTGGCCTGCCGACCAAAACGCAGAATAAGGAAAATACCACGTTTTTAGCACTTTTAAGACTGTATTTTGCACTGGGTTAGACTAAAAAAGGATTTAAAGCATAGTTTGAAACGTTTGTTTAGGGGGAGGGGGCTAATGGAATGCCGACCAAAATGCAGAATAAGGAAAATACCACGTTTTTAGCATTTCAGATTGTATTTTGCTCTGGGTTAGACTAAAAAAGGATTTAAAGCATAGTTTGAAACGTTTATTTAGGGGGGGGGCTGATGGACTGCCGACCAAAGTGCAGAATAAGGAAAATACCACGTTTTTAGAACTTTTAAGACTGTCTTTTGCACGGGATTAGACTAAAAAAGGATTTAAAGCATAGTTTGAAACGTTTATTTAGGGGGGGCTAATGAACTGCCGACCAAAATGCAGAATAAGAAAATACCACGTTTTTAGCTCTTCTGAGACTGTTTTTTGAGATTAGACTAAAAAGTGATTTAAAGCATCTTTTGCAACACATATTCTAGGGGGGGCTAAATTGTCAAAAATAAAAGTCAGAAATCAACAAAAACTTTGAAAAAATGCCCAAAAATAAACAATCAAATTTGATCGCTAATGTAAAAATGCCAAACATGTAGATTTTATCAACAAATATATCATAAACTCAGGAATAAAGGGGGGTCTATTCCGTATTAATTAATTATCAATCACTTTCATCAAATATCTTTCCATTAGCCCCCCCCCCAAATATCTTTCTTTATAAAATGTAGACGAAATAGATTACTCCGTGTGCATGAGTTTTATTAAATAACTGGATTTTATGATTTACCAGCATGCACACAAGAAAACTACAATGTTATCATTAGCCACCTCCCACATAGCTCATTAATGCAACTAGTTGAATCATGTTGCGCAGCCAATTTCTATGCCACGTTTTAAAAACAATATTTTTATTAAATAGCACTAAAATTAAGTTATTTTTGCAAAAAAAAAGCAAAGGTTTCGAGCGCTGGGGGCCCCGCCCCCAGACCCCCAAATTACCCCCCCCATTGCGAATTTCTGGCTACGCGCCTGGTTGTGAAACGAGAATTGTTGAAAAATGGCAAAGCTCTCAATTTCCAAAGCAGTCTTCGTCCTCATTCTCACCTACTGTATCTCTATATGGTCATGAGTCTTGGGTAATGACTAAAAGAGGGCGATCGCAAGTGCAAGCATCCAAAATGAGGTTTCTCCAAACAATCGAAGGAGTTACATTATTGACAAGGTGTACATCTCTTGAAATTCAAAAATCTTTTAGAGCCTTTACTTCTCTTAAACTGAAAGATCTCAGCGTAGATGGTTTGCCCATAAAAAGCAGAATGCCTCAGGAAAAACTCCCAATCAAGCTGTGCTTACCGAAGCAAATGGGAAAAAAACAGTTGAACTACCTAGAACTAGATAAATCAATATTACATTGAGGATGTTTGGTGGAATTATTGTGGACTTCACCCAAGCAAAATGATGGAGGTGATGGAAGACTATGAAGTGTGGTGGCTTAATCTCAAACCAGGGATGTGGAAACAGTCAAAGTTTTGATGCTTCCGCTTCCAGCTCCTCTTGAAGTTTTATGCTTCCGAGTTCGCTTCCGCTTCCTCACCTTTGGAAATTTTTGCTTCCGCTTCCAGTTCGGACAGAATTAGTCGCTTTCGGGTTCGCTTTCGTTCTTTTTCATTAAAGTCCTTCCGCTTCCACAAAAATTTAACCGCTTCCACCGCTTCCGCTTCTACATTCCTGCTCAGTATGAAACAGCTAATTGTATTTAGTGTAACAAAACAGGCAAGTTTTTGTTACCCAGTAGCCTAGCATGTCATAACAAAACAACAAAGATCTAGCAATCATGGCTAATGCTCCATAGGCGTAGCCAAGGGGGGGCAGGGGCCCGGGCCCCCCAATCGAAATGTCACCAATGAGAAAGAGGTGACAAAAACGCCTTGTTTCTTCAGTTTCAGTTGCTTTTCGCATCTTCGGAAACAAAAGTACACGGGCGCAACAGTAATTAACGATAGTATTGACGACCAGGGGGCCCGGGCCCCTCAATTCAAATTTTGCCAGCCAATTTAAACGTATAATTCGGGTGAAATTAAACGTTTTTGTCCTAAAAGTTGCTACCTCAGTCTCTCATCTAACCTTTTCATGAACGTATTGCAATAACCAGGGCTGTATTTACCATATGGCACAGGGCCCCATAGACCTAGCCAGAAGTGCCCAGGGGGCCCGCCCCGTCGAATTGAAATGTCACCAATGACAAAATATGACAAAAAGTGTATTGTTTTTCAGTTTTCTTTTAGCATTTTTCGCTTACAACGGTAATTAACAACAATATTGCCTACCGTACAGGGGCCCCGAGCACCCCACAATTCAATTTTTGCCAACCATTTTGAATGTATAACCGCAGAGAAAATGAGAACTTTTGTCCTAAAAGTTGCTATTTCAGACCCTCAGCAAATCTTTTAATGAACGTAATGCGATAACCAGGGCCGAATTTACCAAAATAGGGCGGAGTGCGTGCTAGGGGCCCCGCCCTCAGATGGTTAGCCTTTTTTGGTCTTCACCTACATTTTGGCTGAAAGATGTTGAGAAAATCTCCAAAGCGCCCTGCGCAATGTGAATCCAACCCGGGCAACAGCATGGTTAGTAGGCGTAACTACAGTAGTACCTATGGTACCATTTTTAAATGACAATCCAATTACACCTCTCCAGTTTTTCCGCGGCAAAATAGTTTTGAAAAAAATAGCTGGGGCAAATGCTTATTATACTAATTATTGAATTTAAATGGAGGGGGCCTGGGCCCCCTGGTCGTAACTCCAAGAACTGTTTATTTTTATGACAAAACAAAAATCTCAAAGGAAAATCTTCGAGTGAATTATTATTTACTGCTAAAATATTACTCAAGGCAATGTACCTTGTTTTCCCTACTTGGGCCAAATCGCCTTCTAAATTTAACCCCAAAATCCAAGATATTAAGCGGGTTTTAGACTTAAATTGTAATTAAAAGGAAGATTGAACAATTTAATTTTTTCGATTGGCTTTCTCGTGTTAAAAATCTAGTTCTTCAAAATGGTTGTAAACACGTGCAAATTGTGACCCAATTGCATTAAAATAGCTAGTTTTTACCAAAAACTTGCAAAAAATCTCCCAGCGGCTGGGAACTTCGCCCCCAGACTCCCCACAGCCTCCTTAGACCCCCGTCTACGATACGTTTGAAACACACTAGTTTGCTCATTACGCATCCCAATTTACACTTTTTGGGGAAGTTTGAGCCCTCTCCCTTTAGCAAAATCCTGGTTATGTGCCAACACTCAGGCCACGGCTTTTGATCTGCTAATCTGCAATATCTTTGTTCCACAAAAACTCCCGCTTTCGAAAATTTCTGATGACGTCATTGTATGTAATTTGTGGTTTGGGACCCCCCAATCAAAAAATCATGGCTATGCTTATGTAATGCACTGCAGTACTTTAATCATGATCAATAAAAGACAACTTTAATCAAGCAAGAATTAATTTGTGTCCCGTGGCACTCCAAAAAGTTTAGGAAGGCTTTATTTTACTGGTAAGTTTTCTGCTTATCTAGCAGTACTTTTTTGTTAATTCCAATTCGAATTTAACCTAAACTCAAATCCTTAACCTAGACTAAGCTTACTTTAAGTCCAACTCTTACTAACCCAAACTTAAACCCTAGCCTTGGCACTTAAAAAAGAAAATAAAAAAGAACGAGATTTAAAAATCATGAAAATGTAAGATAAGCTAGCCTTAGCCCTTGCTCTGAGCGGAATACCGCAAGGGCTATAGACCTAAACATACTTGCTTTTTTTTTACCGGTAACTAAACTGCAGTATCCCCTACTGTAAGCTATCATCCCTATTCCCTATTAACCAGTAATAGTAGGGTCTTAGTTATTGGTAAGTAACTTTCAGTTTGTATCAGCGGCGGCTGGCTAAGTACAAGGTTTTATAAACTACAGGTGACACTACTAGGCTTACGTGGCAGTGCCACTTGCTAGCACGTGCAGTAGCCACAGCAAATTAAGAAGGAGCCTACCATAACCACATCGTAGCCACTCCTGGCCACAGTAAACCCTCGAACTCTGAAACCATTGGAGTATTGGTGGTATATCAGGTATATCACACCCATGATCTTTCGCAAAGACGGTGTGCTCTTGGCTCTTTATTATTTGCAATAATTTAAGGCAGCACAAACGTTAAAAATTATGGCAGAAACTAAAATGGAATTTTGCATACTTAGTAATTTACCTAGAAGTAATATTATTATTGTTGCATTTTACCCCAACGGTTGTAGCCAGTTTGAAAATCCGGAAGCGCCTGATTTTGAAAAAATTGCTTCTGCTTCCAGTTCCTTTTCAACACTTTCGCTTCCGCTTCCAACCTCTTTCATCAAAGTGCTTCCGCTCCCACAAAAAATTAACCGCTTCTAGCTTCCTCTTCCACATCCCTTTCTCAAACTGCTGCCCCCACAACCCATACAGAAAAGAGGGTAATGAAGAGAGAGAGAGAGCGAGAATTTTCTTTGAAGTCAATCTTTTTCTTTGCTTTTCTACTGCTTGTTTTGTTAAAGTTGCATTTGTACAAATTTTTCATTTCCTCTACCAGCTTCTTCACTTCCTGAACCATTTTTAATCGATGAATTGCAAAAATTCCAGCTTCGTGGTAGAAAGATATGTGGTTTTGATAGTATTCTCATCAGGTCTAGAAATAGTTCCTGGCAGCCAATGTTCAGATCTAGTAATAGTATTGCTAGTAGATTAACTAATGTTGATGCTTCATAGAGCATATACTTTGTAGATGTACTGAACTCGGTAGAGCAAAACATAACAAATGTGATTTTAGTAAGCTGCTGCTGTAACTATTGTTAAACGAAGACTAAAAGCAAAATCAATGGGGGTATGAGTCGTTTCGCTCCGGACTAATAAGTTTGATCTTGTCTGCAGAATAGATCCAAGCTGGCAAAAAGAGTAGACTGTAAAATAGGCTACGTAACAAACGTCTAAGAACAAGCGAAAGTAAAACTAGTAGACTTATTACAATAGGCTAGTGGGCCATTGGTTTCAAATCAGATGGAAACGTTTATTCCAGGATTACAAAATACCGTTAGCAAATATGATAGGCCTACTCAAAGCATTGGTAGTGTTATTATCAGGTATGAGTTTGTGCTGTGTAGCTTGGCAATAAAACCTTACTACGAGACTAGGCTAGGATTTAGACTGAAATGTATCTGCCAGCTTGATTTTTGCTGAAATTGCCAAGCTATCGAACAGTCAGCACTTTTTACCAGCTCAAATCTGTTGTGTTGATAAGACCAAACTGATTAGTGCGCAGCGAAAAGACTCAATGCAGCAGTCTAATCGTTGCTTTAGGATAGAACTTGGAAGGCATCGCTAAGACGCTAATGCTTATTTACGACAGGGTTGCCAATAAAAATTGTTAACATTTATAACGTTACAGTAGAGTCACCGACGTCGTATTTGAAGTAGAATATCTCTGCAACGGATGGGTCAAAAAGGATGGAGTCAACGCTAATCTAGTCTTATGCGATTGGCCTAACTTTAAATACCTCAATTGATTTAGTCCTTTGTTTAGTTAGAACAGCAGCTTAATAGATTTCAATAACTAGGCCTACAGCCTAGTTTGCACTGTCATTTTTTAAGAAAGTAACATATTGTAGGCTATGTCTCACTCAGTTTTGCTCAGCCAGACAAAATAGATTGGTCTAACTCAAACAGAGTTTCTGTTGTAGTTTCCCGGCACAGAAATGTGATCAATTTTGACCGCAACTAATTCTGGAACAAACAAAAAGAGATAAATATAAACAGTTTTAGAAGTTTTTGTGAAGTTTATTTGAATGTATAAAACCAAAACTAGATGTTCAATGTTGCAATGATTTATTAGAAACACAAATTTCACATAGCACCATCTAGCGGTCAAAAATCAAACAAACTCAAAATTTTGGATAAAAAAGGTCTATGTGCTACCCCTAAACCTTAATTTTTTTCTCAAACTTTGTATTCTTGATTTTCTTTTGCAACCTCTTATTTTGAAGAAGGTAGAAAAAAAGTCCGAAAATGTTGGGGTACTGCAACACCCTGACGGTGGTTTATGCATTATGATTTCATGCAGTTTGGGCACATGTAAGCAGTAGCGCAACCAGTAGGGCTATGGGGGCTTTAGCCCTTCTTAGCCAAGTCACTTAAAAACTGAGCTCCGAATGCAAGTATTTAAACCTGTTTCAAACTTGACCTGCTGAGGTAGAGTCCTCGAGGACATCCTTGGCCACGAGGACTTCCTCGAGGACACATTTGAAGTCCTTGGCTTCGAAGGTCAAGTCCTTGGCCTTGTAGCCACAAGTCCTCTAAAATTTCCCTGTCCTCCGCTTGGGGACAGCAGTATTTTTTTGAATGGTTAAAATTTTGCAGATCGGCTGAAAATTTTTTTTCTTGACTGTTTTTTTTGGAGAAAGCCTGAAAAAAAATTTTTGAAGACCTTTTTTTTGAGGACGCTTGCGACTGTGTCCTTGGTCCTTGGCCTTGTTCTCGAGCATTCCTGTCCTTGAACTCGAAACGATTTGTCCTCGGAAGGGCTGTCCTTGGCCTTGGCCTCGAATTTTTTTGTGTCCTTGTCCTTGGCCTCGAACCTTGTGTCCTCGACACCACCTCTGTTGACCAGTAAGTAAGAATGGGAGGAGGGAGGCTGGGGCGCTGGGCAATTTAACTCTTTCAAATGATGTCCGAATATTAGTTTTTTCAAATGGCTCCAAAACCGTGTAAAATGTGATCCAAATGGCGTTAAAAAGGCTACTGTTTTTACGAAAAAACACAAAAATCGACTGGTGGTGACCCCCGTCTGTGATACGCTTGAGCTGGATTAATTTGTCCAGCACGCCGGATCGGTTGCAGTTTTCGGACGAAAAAAATTTTAAGTTTTGGTTCAAACCCCGAAAAAACTTTAAGTTTTCTACAAGTAGGGAAAGACCTGCGAGTTTGTAACATTTACCGGCATTACGTTTACGCAAACTATACTTGATCCATTTTCTGTCACCATTGCAACTATTGTTCGTTTTTGATGGTTGTGACGTAATAATTACAGGATTGGATTTAACTTCAAAATTTTGCATTGATCATAAATGCTGTGGTAGTGTATTTATTACTCGTAGCTTCATCATTTCTAATGATGTTGATCTTTAGGACCAACAAAACGTCAAACACACCTAAAAATAGTTAGTTGGCGTCTGTTACTTTACCGGAAGAACGTATATTAGGTATAACATACTAACCTCTAATCTTCTCTAAGCAAATTCAAGCCGGAAACTTGAAAACAATAGCAAATCCGAAGGGAGTTGGATTTCGTACTATGCATAGCGCCTCCGTCGCTTTCTTGCGAAAGCAAGGTAAATACGTCGAAAGCAAGATAACTACGTCAAAAGCAAAATAAAACCCATTGCAGAAGGGACGAGAATAGGGCTCAGCCTGGTAAGCGCCACGTCGCAGGGTCCGCAAATATTAATAAATGTAATGACATGGCGACATAGTTCGAATTTGAGCCGGACTTTATGGTCAGGTTCAGGTTTAATCTACGGTACATGACAAAATTTCGAGCTCAATTTACATACCTTGTATACTTGCCTTGTGTTTCACCTTTTTAGATGTTGTAAAAGAGCCCGGTAATCAAAGTAACTTTACTGCACAGACTGAAGATTTCGGTTAAGCATCAATGCGATTATTATTACGCAATCATTATTTTTCCGTCACAATTGATTAGCATTGCGTTGTTTATTTTAACCGTATACGAGCAATAACCGCATTTTTTTTTAGATCTAACTTAATTTTGGGGCCTAGTTTTGTCTTTAAATCTTTTTTCGAGGTTTTGGTTTCTCGGATTCGGGCCTGTACTTGTCGGCCCGTTTACAGCTCTGATACTCTGCCATGTTAGCCATGCGATTTGATGCTAACAGCTTTGCGTTATTTAAGAAACAAACTTAATTTTTGTTTTGTCTAGTACGAAGTAAAAAAAACGTAAAAAAACAAAAAAACAAGCGCAAAAAACAGGCGAAAAAACGTTTATTTTACATCTCTCGTAGCTACTGACGAGTAATCGAAGTAAAATTTAATTCTCACTAGACTAAATTAAACCATATCAACAAGGCCATCTTTTATCTCTAAATAGTTCTTCTTGCTTAAGGAAGGTTTGCTAGTTTGTTTGTTTTTTTGCTACATTTCAAACGCTAAATTTATTGAACTGAACAGCCTTTGAGCAAAACATTAAATGAATTTTGCGGATAGCAAATTTGTGGGTATGAAACTGCAGAGATAAAGTTCGGTATAGTTTATATTAGAATCGTCTCTAGATCGTCTCAGCTACTGTAACAGTTCTAAGAATTACTGATAAGTGATGATACAGTGGTATAAATGCAGATGATGACCAACGATCTGAAACAATGTCATCCAGCTTTGCAAACTTTAGTTAATTGAACTTGCTCGGTTTTCTAGTGAATTATTGACTAACAATTTGTACAATTTTGTCTTTGGTACAAACGATAAAGGATAATGCATTGCATTTTGTTTTAATTAAGCGTTGTGATGTTTCAAACTCTTTATAACAAGTAGTTGTGGCATCGTAATTTGCTTGAATCATTGAATGATACGACTCAAAACAATTTAAAAGTTTAAAAACACTCATTACACCCTGAGGCCTGAGAAGGCTGCATTCAGATACCAGAATAAAAGTGTGTCTTTTCCAAGCTACAAAAAATGCATAGAAAATAGCCACTTTAATTTTTTAGCTGAAATCTTTGGATCTCATTCATTTCTTGTCTATGTGAAACTAAAGCAGTGCGAGGTATACTTTTCTGATACCGTTAAAATTGGAGTCTAGACAAAATTATAGCTGCTAAAATAAAAGGCAATTTTAGGCAAATCCGTTATTTTTAGCGTAATATTTTGGAAATTACTGCGGCTCATTTATGAATTTTTCATCCCTACTATTAAGAAAAATCTGCCCCTACATTTATTTTGTTTCGATAAAGGAGGTCGATCGTTAGAATCATTTTAAGTAGAAATCACGATTGTGCTTTTGAGACATCAACTCTTAACCTGTGCAATGTGCAGCAGCAGCACCAACTTTTCCGCGGACCAAAAAAAAAACAAGATCTGTTGGATATGAAGTCGTGGAAAATTATGCGCATGCTAGAAAAAGCAAATGAGTTTCCTCTAACTTTTAAAATATTGAAACAAGCTCACTCGCAATTACGAGTATAAAACCGAAGCATCCTTAATACTTTAATAACGTATCATCATGTGGTTTGCAGAAGATTACAAGCAAAAATCAAAACGTCTGAAATTAATTGCACTATGGTGAAAAATTGTTTTGACTGACTTTCAGCAGAGTTGATTTCATATAAAATTTCGCAATATGCCTTTTAGACAGAACTCTACAGAACAGAACTGAAGAGTTCTGTTCAAATAGCTTCTTGCGAAAGCTTACATGAAGTCAACTTTGCTGAAAGTTATATTTAAAATTAGCCCCACCTGAAAATTGTTTCCTAAGTAATATTTTGCAATGATACCCTCCTGCATTGATTAGACACTTACTACCATCTTTCTGAACCTCAATGCAGCGCTACACCTTACTAAAACATCAAAACTCGCGGCAGCTGTCTGCAATTTGCAATCATGTTGCTTGCTTGCGTAGTTTCACACTCTACTAGCTTGATAGATTTAACCTAGTAGCTATTCAGCTTCTTGCGCAACAGTTTGTCACGCAGCACTGCCAGAACAAATTGGGTTTATTAATTTTTTCAAGTTGTTTGCCAAGAATAAAAACTTTGATACACGTTTTTGGCTAAATCTAGCAATTATTATCTGAATCTCATTTCTGCCTTTTAATTGCTATATAAATTTGGCAACACGAAGCAATCAGGGGTTGAAACTTTGCGTTATTTATTTGAATGAAAATAATTTCGTTGTTAAATACCGATAGCACAATTTGACCATTTGTAAAATAAACTTGCAAAGGCAAAACCGTCATTTAAGGAGTAATTTCAACGTTATTTTTCAGACAGAAATTTTATATAATCAAAGGAAAAACTACTAACTTCTTCTTGAATGTGCCATGTCGTGATAGAAGAAAGGTAAATATTATTTTATGTAGCAATGTTCACCGGATACATATATTATCAAACTGTCTCCGGTAGGAGGGGCTCAGTCAGACATTATAGATTGATTATTGTCTTAACATTCCTTATGTTTAAATCTAATATTACAGAACCATCTTTAAGTGCGTTTTCTAGGTCAACGCAATTCTATAAGGTTTTAGCGTTCAAAATGTATAATAATACCAAAACGAGTTATAAACTCGTAATTAGGACAGACTGCAGCAGTCAGAAAAATTTTCGTCTTGGCCTGTAAAATTTTAACTCAATATCTTACTGTAGCTACATGGAATTTAAAATTTTTGAGCAGCTTTTTTAAATTTCATTATATTGTTGCAAAGGAGGGAGCCCTTATATTAAGAAAAGCTTATTGCTGTCCTTAATATAAGAGCCCATCGTTTTTTCGCTTGTTCTTATGTGAAGTACTACAAGCGAAAAATCGATTATTCCCTTTAAACCCTCTGCCAATGTGCAAGATAATAAGGCTTGCTGCCCAGTTTGTCCAAAGAGTGGCTGGGGAATCAGAGTTGTAAGTTGGACCGGGCTTTTCGGATCAGATTCGGGCCTAAAGTTGACAAATTTTTGGGCTTAATTCGGATCTGAGTCGTGCTTTTTGTCTTAGGTGCATAAAAATATAAAAATAACTTGGCAATATTGCTAAATTTTTCAGACCTAACTTAACTTTCGTTTTTTTTCAGGCATGATTTGAGCTTCAAATTAATTTTCGGGTTCAGGCCTGAACTAGTCGGCCCGTTTACAACTCTTTGGGGAATATCTTTGGTGACGATATTAGGGTGGAGCTAAAACGGCATTTAAATTTTTTTTTATTTAACTTCTATTTGTAATAGCAAAAAAAATATGTGGTTACATGCCAATCACAGCATATTGAAAACTTTCTGCAAAATTTTAACATCTTAGGTTGCCACATTGCAAGTACTGTAAAGTTTTTACACGCGAGACATATGTATTATTATATCAATTGGTATACTTCGTCACGATCATTTTGCACACTTAAGCACGTATACTCGGGTTAATTAATTGCGACATGCTGTCCAATCGAAATCATACCAGAGTACCAAAAATTTGCCAGAAAAGAGAGTTCTACGCACTGATGTAGGAGGACGGACCACAAACCATATCCATAAATTTTCAAATTTTACGAACAAAAGAGCAATTTTCAGCTTAATATTGCTTTAAAATATCCAAAACAAATGAGAAAGATGGGGAACATGCATAGGTGGGCAAGTTAATGCAAAACGTTAGCTTCGTTAACCACTAGTCCGTTAACAAACTTCACACCTCCGTTAACGTTAATCCGTTATTTTCAGCTTTAATTAACGGAAGTTAATAAAGTCCGTTAATTCGTTAACATTTTGCGTGTAATTTACATTTCGTTTTATTCACTCGCTTCTAGAACACGCATTGACGCTGTTGAGCAGATTGCAAGAAAATATTTATTGCTATGGTGGTCTTTTTGTGTTTTGGAAGGTACATTTTACAGTCTAATCTAATTTCAAGATAAAAACAAGTTCAAATGCACTAACGAAGCTACGATCGGAAAATGTTTGGAAATTGCAAACAGCGACAATTAGTAGACCTCTGAGGCTGCAGCTTAGTATTTTCCACAAAAAAGAGCTCCTTTCTTCGCTTTCTTCTATATGTGGTTTGATTCAAAATTATCTGTTCTTTGGATACATTGTTTGTAGCAAAAAAATACAAAAATTGTTTAGCGACTGGTAGTTTATCTCCCCTCTACCCCCAACGAATTTCTTTCAATGATCAATCAATTATTTGGGTTTGTCGAAATTGCGTTTAAATCATTACTTCCAAAACTGTCTAGTTACTAAGGCAACGCCCTCACCACACGCAACTATGCTTCAAGTTCAGTTACACGTTTTCTCCATTCCAGTATTATTCTTCTGGCGTTTTTGTAACAAACTGGTGTTGATTTGGCGCTCAATAACATGAAAGGGTTGAGCAATGCACAACCCTGATGAAGGCACGTAGCCAGAACGGAATTTTTTGGGGGGTAAGCAAAAATTTGGGGGCAAAGAAAATTGGGGGGAGGCAAAGTAACGTATTTGGACAAGAAATGCATGTAATTTTGTTAAAAATGACATTCAACTGAAATTATTTGCGGGGGGGGGGGGGGGGCGAAGTAAAATTTTGGAGGGGCAGTTGCCCCCTGCTCCCCTCTGGCTTTGTCCCTGCCCTGATGGCTTTACTGTAGACACGTAGCATATTTTAAGTAATAACGTTTCCATCACTTTGGAACCACGACAGTTTTCCACACTTCTTTTTTTTACTTTTATTTTCTTTTCCGGTTTTCAAATCAAGCTTCCATTACCTATACTATCACTCAACGGAGGCTTCACACTGTCTCTTGTTATTGCTGAACGTCAAGCAGAAAAGCTGTGACTACCAATTTTTATACTCTTTGGTTTGACCCGACTAAGAATTGAACCCGAGTCTGCCGTTTTAGAAGGAGACAGTTCATCCCACCGACCACTGATCGGTAAGCACACCTCTTTTCACATCTTTTGAGTAGTAATCTACCCAGAGCTTAGTGGGTGCTATTAAACCGTTTACAATCTGAGCTTAGAAGATATCAGCACTTCGATCATGAGCAAACTTTGCTTATCATCAAGAAGCGAGCGCCTTCACGTGTGGCAAGAACCAAACAGCTCGCATATCCTCTCATACGCTGATATTGCAATCAAGCAAAACTTGGACAAAGTAGGCCACATCTTTGAGGTTGACCATCAACAACTAACCTTAAATTCTGAAACTGTGGGTTCTTACATTATACACTGTCAGGGGCGTTGAGAAGAGGCAAGGGGTACGAAGTACCGAGTTTCGGCAATTTTGGGGGGTGTGAAATTTCAGTGTTGAGCTTAACAGGCACCATACACTTCAAGTCAATGAGAATCTGCAATTTTTCCTGGTGAAGACAGCTGGTCCAAACATACCTTTTTATTTCCTCACCTAAAACTATTTTTTAATTGAGTCCAAACCTCATTGAAGACCTTTTCTTGTCTTCACCGAAAACTTTCAAGTTAATTAGGTCCAAATGAGCAAAATGTTTTACTATAAGGTCCATTCGTTTTTCTTGCCCTCGGCCCCAAATTATTTTTATCATTGCTGTATGTGAAAAGAAGAGGTAGTTGAATTATTCAAACATACAAACACAGGCTATAAGGGTAACGGTCAATAAAGTTATGTCGTAAACAATGTGAAAAATAATATATATAAACAATTAATGTACATTGGGTAAGTTTAAACAAGGATCTCTTGTCATTTAATCCATCAAGCGAAGATGATGGTGCCGTCTGTCGGCTTCATGAAAACTAATACACAGAAAAAGTGTTTTAAGCTCTTTTAAGCTGACTTTATTCAAATTATCACTAGCTTTCGCCAACACATGTTGACTTCGTCAAGTGAAACTTGTGCTGGTTTATAAGTTTCGCCTAACGAAGTTAACATGTGTTGACAAAAGCTAGAGATAATTTAAAGAAAGTCAGCTTAAAAGTGCTCAAAATGCTTTTTCAATTTATGAATAACTAATTCAGCAAAATCTTGGATTGCCGCTTTACATCTAAAATAATTGATAAGTCAATAGACTTTAGTCTTTGAAGTTTAGACTTTTAGTTAATAAACCATTGAGCATATTAGCCACACCAAAAACATTCAGAGTCCGATAAAAAGACTATGCTTTTCGGCTCCTGCTTTAATGCAAAAATACTTCCGATATATAGAAACAACAAAAACATTATTTTCGTATCAATAGTTTTCATTTTTTATTTTTTCAGACTCCGGAGAGAGATTGAAATTAATTCTTATTTTTCAAGTATTTTAGGCTTGAATAACATTAATGCAAAAATTATTTATTTTTCGGTTGCTTAAATTGCTCTGGTCAAATTTTTACGCGTGCGGGAAAATCAAGGCAGTCAAAGAAAATGGCTAGTCTCCACGTACAAGGCAAAACGTCACAAACAGAAAACGGCATAAACGGTAAAAAAATCTGGCCACCAGGTGACATTAAAGAGCAAGAAAAAATACAACGTAACCGACTTTTAATATTAATCATATTTGAACGGTTTTAGGATTCATTTGCAAGATTTTAGTTGCTGCATGCCACGCAGAATACAGTAAAACACAAAACTGAAAATTTTTGACTGATAATTTATCAAAAACAAAGCGTTTTTTTCATCAAAAACAAAGGATAAGACCAATTACAGTGATCCGTGGACAAAATAAAGAATTTTACTGGCTATGTAAATTATACAAGAACTCGTAGCATAATTAGTGTTGCATCTAGTAAGTGCGTTACAACTTTTTCTCAATTATTACAAAGATTTAATCACCAATCCACAGCGTTTTATATTTTTGAAATTTTCACGTGGCCTTACAATCCAAAGGTTTTTTTGTTGTTGATTGAATATTATAGTTATTCTGCACTAATAAGGCACCTAAAATTTACAAATCCACGAAACATTGCGCAGTGGTTTTGATATTGTTGTTTTATGTCATGATCAGATGACGTAGTAGCGGAAGCCAGAAATATCAAATATCATCAACTTTATGCAGTAACAATGCAGCAAAATGAAAAATAAAAGACATTTTTTACGTATCAAATAGTAATAAAGTCGCGGTCGGAAAACAGTGGTCATCAGCTGGTCCATAAGGAATTTGTTTCTGGACAGTGGATCTCTCACATGACTAATATTTTGCTGAAATCTATAATCTGCTGATGCATGCATGGTTTATTAAAAATGACAAATTGTTTCAACAAAACTGCGAACATCTACTTCACAAACATTCTAAAAATACTTCTCTAAATAAACATCATGGATTTTTTTGGATTCAAGAGCGACCAATAAGTTGTAATATTGTAATAGCCGGCGTTTACCATTCCAACGTATTTACATTCGGAAAGACGCTGGATATTTTTTTCAATGTTAATGCAAAAACAGAAATATAAGACAAAATGCATACTATTAAATGACCCTCGCGTTAAGGCGCTAAAATATACGTGATCGGCGAAATTCGTCATACCGTTGTGCGTCAGCCTTCGGTATCCTGTTACAAAAGCCACTCTACAAAAAGTTTCTACATAAACCAGTTTATGGCACAAAGTTGGACAAGTTTTCATTTTTGGAATGCTTACAAAAACACGTCAATTTATTATTATGGTGTTCATTTAGCATTTGGCTCTCCGAAACCTGAAAATGCTTTCCGAATTCGGAGAACGAAACGTTAAACAGTTATCACATTAACAAGTTTGTTATGTTTTTTGCAAAAACTGCAAAAGAAATGAAAAACTTACCAATTATCATACGCAGCAAGCAAAAAACGTGTGAAATTTTTTGTACAATAAAATAGAGCAATGAAGGTACTGCTTTTCTTTAAAGAGGTCCAACAGGTTAAATAGCTTTCACCAAACCTTTGTGGAAAATTGGATGATGCATTGTCACTCAAAAGCTTGAATTTTATATTCGGCAAAAGTACTGTCATTGGTGATCCTGACATCACCTTACATCACCCATTTTGTTATGTACCGTTTGAAAGTAAATACGTATTAAACTTTTGCGCTTGTATTGAGCTGTTTAGTTTTGAACCTAAAGCATTCGAAAAAACGTTTTATCCTAGTGATATGCAACACAAAAATGATACACAAAACCCAGTAAGTTTTAAAGAGCAAATTACTTACAATAAGACGACATCTCAAAATTCTACCGATCAGTCATTATTATTCGACCGGATTTATACGACACACAGCAAGGCACAGAACACCACACGTGTTTATTCAGAAAAAAGATATGCACAATAAAACACAAACAACAAAATTGAAAGCAAACAACAGCGTAAAATTTGGCTACTGAAACTAAGGCAAAAAAAGTCAATTAAAAGCACAAAAAATCATTAAACTGGTCGCGAAAGATCTCAGCTTAGATGGTTTGGCCAAGTAGCAAAATGCTTCAGAAGACCCCCCAAAAAAGCTTTACTTTCCAAAGCAAATGGGAAAAGACCAGTCGGACGACCTAGAACTAGATGAATACATTGAATACAACTACATTGAGGGTCTTGGATGGAATCGCTTGGGACTTCATCTAAGCAAAATGGTGGAGGTGATGGAGGACCACGAAGTGTGGCAGTTTAATCTCGAGCGGCTGCCACCGCAACCCTGACGAAAAGCGAGCAATGAAAAAAGAAGAAAAAGACATAATTATACAAAGTATTAAAATTTTACGGTATTTTGCTACAGAACAACAAGCCGACATCGAAAATATTGCATGCAGTATTTCAATTATTACCAAACAAAGTCGCTACAGCTATCTCATAAGCATTGCACTAATCAAATAAAAAGAAACAAACCCAATTTTACGCCGAGGAAAGACAAAAATGCCACCCTCTTGTTTGTTTTTGTGATGAATCCCTTCAGAAAATAGATTTTATTTCAAATTAACTTGACTTTGAGTCAAATTTATTCACAAGTAACTCCTGGAAATTTGAAGTTGCTGAGGTAACAGGAAAATCTCTTATTTTGAGGTTTGTCAAAGTTATTTTTCGAAATCTGAGCATTTTTGGCAAATATTTAACTTAAATGACGTTATTAAATATTTTTGTGACGTAACTACTTTGACTTAAACGTTTAATGGTTCAGTATTAAAAACAAATTTATGAATAAAATTTAAATCGCCTATCACATCTGTGATAAGATTTAAACCCAGCAGTCTTTCGTTTTATCTTGTAAACTTAGTTTATGCCCCGTCATTTGATTAGTTTCCTGTTACCGTAATCAACTTCTATGTTTTTCATCTTTACGTTTGCAGGCTTTTCACAGTTCAGTACCGTACTGGATTAGCAGATCACACAGTTGTTCAGTATAGTACAGTACAAGAAGAGCCAAGCATAGTATCAGTTTATTGAAGAGTGTTGGCATATCTGTTATGTTTCTTAAGTATGAGTATTTATTTCTGTTTATTTTCAGAGTTATTTATATAGTCTTTTAATGCCTTAATAAAAAGTACAAATAGAAATGTTAAACTGTTGTTGTATTTCAATTTAAAGAATTATAATTAGTAATGCCTAATGAAAGAGCCGAGTGGAAGCCCTAATGCAACGTCAGCTGAGGATAACTGGAAGTTTTGATTCAAAACTTTCTCTAACTTTATTGCGGTTATGCCACAACGCGATGACGCCTTAGACAAAACTCAGTGTACTAACAGCGCGTTTAACAGCTCTTATTTACCAACTAGTGAATGAAGAAACTACAAACGATGGTGCCATAACTGCTTTGAAAAACTTATCTGTTAAGCCTAAAAATCAAATCAATGCACGGCACATGCTTGCTTCGGCTCAGCAAAACGTTAGTGAGTCGATTGATGAATTTGTTTTGGGCATTAACCAGTTGAATCAAGAATGTGATTTTGTTGCTGTAAATGCTCAGCACTACCAAGGTGACATGAAGCGAGATTCTTTCATTGGCTTAATCTCTTCAAACTTTATCAGGCAAAGGCTGCATGAGAGCAGAACGCAAACTACAACTAAAGTGTACGAAAAAGCACGATCTCTTGAACTCGCCAAAATTGATAGCGAATCGTACTCCAGTCAAGATATGAAGCAAGGAAGTGTATGTATTGTGAGACACGAATCACATTCGCCCTTGTCTGGTTCTGATGCAGGCCCACGTACAGCAGACGATCAAGCAGTTACTTCGATTCCCCATAGAAATGCTACTCAAAATTTTTTGCGTTAGTTTTGCGGTGGAGGAAAATGGCACCCTCGAAGTCAATGTCCAGCTAAAAATAAAACGTGCGATTTTTGTAACAAGGTTGGACATTTTGCGAAGTGCTGCTTGAGCAAAAAGAAGTCGGCAAATTGTATTGGGCAACCTTCACTTGCTACAGCTACTTCTCTCCAATCAACCTTATCGAATCATATTCTTTCAGAAATTACGCTCAACAATGTAAATACACAGGCTTTAGTAGACACTGGCAGTACCTACAGCTATGTTGGTGAAAAATTTGTTAAAAAGCACGACTTGCCTTACAAAACTGTAAACTATGTTGCAAGCAATAGCGTACGCAGGACACCAGAATGAAAATTTTTCCACCCAGAATCAGTCCGGTTTTCCTGTCCAAATAAGGTGAAGACCACAAAAAAAAACGTCTTCACTCAATTTTAGTCCGGTTTTTGGCCCAAAATTAGATGAAGATCAAAAAAAAGATTTTCACTCAAATTTAGTCCGGTTTTCGGCCCAAAATTGGGTGCAGGCCAAAAACAAACGTCTTCGCCTACCGTTTGTGTGCTCAAACCTTCTACCCAAGGTACAAAGGGGAGTGGGGAGGCCACGGCCAAATGCCCCCCCTAAATACGCCCCTGGTTGCAAATATGGCCAATTCAACGCTTGAAACTAAAATCATGAAAGTTTGTTACCTGTAATTAGCTTTTTCAGAACATGCTTACAATAACTTTTAATTTTTTGTCATGTTAAATTTGATTGCTGATTCATTAATTGCAGACAATTTACTACTATAGCACAAAAGCGTCACTTTTTAATTTGGTTGGAAGAAATCTGAAGTGTTTGTTTCATCAGTGTTGCCAACAGCTTGTTTACCTTACCCAGATTTGTTTGGCAACGTTTCACCAAATTGTGAACCGTTTGCAGTGAAAACAAGAAAATTTTTTTGGGCAGACCGAGTGGTAATCAAAGCTGAAACGTATAGCCTCTTACGTGAAAATCGAACTGAGACGAGTGAATCACCCTGGCGAGCGGATAATGGGAAAGGAAAACTGAGGATGTGCATCGACTACAGCCTCACTATCAATTTATTTACAGAGTTATATGCTTATCCTTTGTCCAGTATCGATTCTATATTGTTAATGAGGTTGCTAAATAAAAATTCTTCAGCTCTCTTGATCTAAAGTCTGCATATCCTCAGATCAAAATTCGACGGAAGATCGTTCTTATACTGCCTTCCAATCAGGAAAAGAACTGTATCAATGGAAAGTTATGCCTTTCTGACTGACTAACATTGTTCCGGCATTTCAACGTGTAAGGCACAATTTTATCGAGAAATATCAGTAAAAGATTGTTAACGTCTATTTGGACAATTTAACAGTAGGTGGTTTTGATCAAACGTCTGATGATGACAATTTGATAGCATTAAAGGAAGTTGCAAGTAAAGAAAACTTTACTTTTAATGAAGACAAATGCCATTACAATTACACGCAAATTCAACTTCTAGGACATTTAGTAGGAAACAGAATTGTCAAACCCGATCCTAAGCGAATTGCAGCACGTAAGGATTTAGTAGTGCCCACGACAAAGAAAGAGCTGCAAAGAATTTTGGGTCTTTTCAGTTACTATGCTAAATGGGTGGAAATTTTTTTGACATTATTCGACCACTTGTACAAACTAAAACATTTCCATCGTCACAACATGCATTGAACTTGAAGGCTTTACAGGAAATGAAAAGCAAACTTGCCGACGCTACCTTGCAGCCAGTTGACAAAACTGTGCCGTTCACCGTTGAGACTGATGCATCGGATTTCGCAATCGCCGTAACATTAAACCAAAATTGAAAACTAGTTGCTTTTCATGCACGCACCCTTGCATCAACAGAACATAAGCATTCCTCCGTCGAAAAGGAAGCGCATGCTGTCATTGAAACTCTTAGAAAGTGGTAACACTTGCTATTTGGCAAACATTTCAGTTTAGTAACTGACCAGAGAAGTGTTTCGTTTATATTTGATTTAAAACACCCTTCTAAAATAAAAAACGACAAAATTTTTGCGATAATGGTTGGAACTTGCAGCTTTTGACTTCACAACAACCTACAGACCAAGCAAACTGAACTGCGCGCCTGATGCATTTTCAAAAGCTACAGCTGCATCCATATCTCTTCACCACATAGGCGTAGCCAGGGGGGGCCCGCCCCCCCCCCCCCAATCAAATACCACCAATGATAAAAAAAATTATGACAACACCGTCTAGCGATGTTTACTTGCAATTTTTTTTGCAGTAATTACGCACATAACAGTAATTAACAATAATATTAATGACGACGAGGGATCCTCAAGGCCCCTAAATAACAACCAGGGGGCCCCAGGGCCCTTAACCGACAACCAGGGGGCCTCGGGGCCCCTAACTGACAACCAAGGATCCCCGGGGCCCCTAATTTCCCCGGAGCCGCTATTTGACAACCAGGGGGCCCCGGGGCCCCCAACTGACACAAGGGGCCCAGGCCCCCCAACCGACAACCAGGGGTCCCATAACTGACAACCAGGGGGCCCCAGGGCCTCTAACTAACAACCAAGGTGCCTCGGGGCCCCTAACTGACAACCAGGTACCCTGGGGCACCCAACTGACGACCAAGGGACACAGGGCCTCCAACTAACAACAAGGGGGCCTATAACTGACAACCAGGGGCCTCAGGGCCTCTAACTAACAACCATGGGGGCTCGGGTCCCCTAACCGAGAACCAGGGGCCCTGCGGCCCCTAACTGACAACCAGGGGGCCCCGGAGTTCCTAACCCCCTGGACCATTAACTGAAAACCTGGGGGCCCCGGGGCTCTTAACTAACGACCAGAAGCCCCGAAGCCCCTAACTAATGACCAGGGGCCCCCAGGGTCTTTAACAACAACCAGGGGGTCCCGGGATCCCTAACCGACAACCAGGGGCCCCTAATTGACAACCTGGGGGCCCCTAACTGACAACTAGGGGGCCCCAGGGTCTTTAACTAACGACCAAGAGGCTTCAGGGCCCCTAACTGACAATCAGGGGACCCTAACCAACAACCAGGGGGCCCTGGGACCCCTAATTAACAACCAGTAAGACCCTAACTTACCACCAGGGGATCCCAAGGCCCCTAACCGACAACTAGGGGGACCCAGAGCCCCTGACTGACGACCAAGGGTCCCGAGCCAGGAGTCCCTTAATTCAAATTTTTAACAATTCATATGCAAAATTTGTAAGAAATCTAAGAGTTTTGTTCTAAAAGTTGCAACCCCAAGCCCTTGTCGTTATTATGAACTTAATGCTATAACACAGGCGGTAATGCAAACCCCCTAATTAAAATACTACCAATGATAAATATAATGAGAGCATAGCCAATATGTTGTCCTTGTCCGGAATTGCAGTTTCTTTAATTTAGGATTTACGCGTACAAAATTAAGCAATAATTATGACGACCACGTGTCCACGTCATAATAATGACATGCAATTCCTGGAGGTTTCAAAAAACTGTCAAGTGACTTGACTCGAGTACTCCACGTTTTGGAAAAAAAGTTATTTTAATTTTGCTTTGAATGTTTTCTTTTGTATTTTTTTTATGAAAGAACTTAAGGGCACGATCTTATCTCAAAATCATAGGCATAGCCAGGGTTGGCCCAGGGGGCCCAGGCCCCCTCAATCGAAATGCCACCAATGACAAAAATTTGACAAAAAAGCCTTGGTTCTTCATGTTCAGTTTCTTTTAGCATTTTTCCGTACAACAGTACACATGTACAACATTAATTAACAATAAATTATATTGACGACCAGAGGGCCCCGCACACCCCCTTAATTCAATTTTTTCCAACCAATTCAAATGTAAAACCAGGGTGAAATCAAAGGTTTTTGTTCTAAAAGTTGCTACCTCAGGCCCTCATCTAAACTTTTTATGAACGTAATACAATAACCAGCGCCGTATTTGCCATGTGGCACAGTGCCAGGGCCCCGCGCTCAGATAGAAGGACTTTTTTGGTCTTCACTTATACTTGGCAGGAAGATGTTACGAAAATCCCCAAACAGCCAGAGGCCCCGCGCAATGTAAATCCGGCTCGGAAATAGCATGTTTAGTAAGAGTAACCATCTATTGTATTATTTTTCAATAACGATTCACCTCCACCTCGCCAGTTTTTACGCACAAAATACTTTAAAAAAAAAAGCTAGAGAAATTTTCATTGACCAAATTGCTGAATTTCAATTAAGGGGGCCTTGACCCCTGGCCGTACATGTACTCCTATAACCGGTTTACTTCATGACAAAACAAAAATCTTGAAGGAAAATCTTCGAGTGGTTTATTATTTACTGCTAAAATATTGCTCGAGGCAATGTGTCTTACTTCCCCCTACATGGACCAAATCACTTACAATTAAAATTTTACACCATGATGCAAAATTTTAAACGTGTTTTGGACTTTATATGCAAGTAAAAAGAGGATTGAACAATTAAAGTTTTTCGATTGGCTTTCAAATATCAAAAATCTAGTTCTTTCAAATGGCTTTGACCACGTGCGAAATGTGATCCAAAGGGATTAAAATAGCTTTTTTTT
Source organism: Trididemnum nubilum (assembly GCA_963965965.1). Taxonomy (NCBI): domain Eukaryota; kingdom Metazoa; phylum Chordata; class Ascidiacea; order Aplousobranchia; family Didemnidae; genus Trididemnum; species Trididemnum nubilum. Next base: position 26,455,160 of record OZ014483.1, read on the forward strand.
CTAAAAACTTACAAAAATTGCACAAAAGCTGGGGTTTTGCCCCCAGACCCCCACAGCCTAGCTTACTCAACACATCTCCTAAGTTGAACATTTGCACTTTTTAACTATTAGTTTTCCTTCTCTTCCTTTACCAAAATCCTGGTTAAGAGTCAACAGGCTACGGCTTCAGATTCCATTCTACGATAACTTTGCCCTACAAGAAGTTTCTTTTTTGAAAAATTTTGATGACGTCAGTGCATGTAATTTGTGGTTTGGGCCCCCCCCCCCAATCAAAAATCCTGGCTACGCCTATGCTTCACCACTGAACTGTTTAAAAGAGTTGCATGAATCGTTAGGCCACCCTGGCGTTACGAGATTGGCTCATTATGTTAAGGCTAAAAAGTTGACATTTTTGTTAAACGATATGAAAAGTATAACTCAAGTTTGCAAGGACTGCTACAAAGTGAAAGCTTTATTTCTAAAACCAAATGACAACCTACCTCTAATTAAAGCAACGCATCTCCCTTTAAGCGAATCATCATTGACTTCATTGGGCCACTTTCGTCTGTTTCAAAAAATAAGTATTTACTTCTAATTATTGACGAGTTTACGCGGTTTTCGTTTGCGTATGCCTGCAGTGATATGAAAGCCTGTACAATATTAAAAAGTTAACCGATTTGTTTTGCATTTTTGGGTTTTCGAGGTACTACCTGCATAGTGATCAGAGCTTCAGCTTTATGTCGTATGAGGTAAAATCTTTATTGCATAATTTGGACATTCCAACAAGGTCTTCAAGATACAACCCGCAAAAAAATGGGCAGCAGAGCGAGTCAGTCGTTCTTTGTGGCAAACTGTGTTGTTGGCATTACGTACCAAAAAGTTGCCACCGACACATTGGGAATAAGTGTCACCAGATGTGTTGTATTCTACTCGTTCGTTGTTATGCACCGCTACGAAGGGCACACCACATTAGCGTATGTTTTTGCACACATGAAAAAATTTTAATGATGTATCTTTGCCATCTTGGGTCAAGCTAGGACCAGTGTTTGTTAAACGCCATTGTCGCAACAACTCCGACTTACTTGTGGAGGTGGCTGAGTTGCTTGAAGCCAATCCTCATTATGCACACGTAAGATTAGAGGATGCAAGAGAAATCCCTGTTTCGTTGAGGGACTTGGCTACCAGGCCTAGATCGTTAAACGAGCTTCCCTTATAGTCGAATGTGATGTAATGAAAATGCTGAACCTGAAGATGCTATACCAACACTATCTGCCACCAGTGATAAACCAACTCCACTTGATAATGTTGTTGATAATGTGGTTGAATCTACTTTGAGGCCTTTGCCGCGTCGCTCATCTCGTGTACGCCGTCTGTTGATCTCTACTGCAACAATATTTACACCTGAGTTTTGAAATGTGTTGAGGGAGTAAATGCGATAAGATTTGAACCCAGCAGTCTTTCGTTTTATCTTGTTAGCATGGTTTATGTCACACCATTTAATTAGTTTCCTGTTACCGTAATCAAGTTCTGTGTTTTTCACCTTTGCGTTTGTTCGCTTTTCACAGTTCAGTACCGTACATTACGCTGTCTTGATTCCAAACTGTCTTAAGTCCACATTTTGCAAAATTCAGTTTTTTAGTGTTTTGTGTAGCCCGGGCTTAAGTCCAAATTCTGACAAATTTTCGCATACCTCTATCTGCTTTATATTCTGAGTTACAGTTTCTTATGTCAACAGCTTTCTTTTAGTTTTAATACCAAACTGATCTAAGTCCATACTTGGACTTAAGTCCTGTTTCAAAACACAACTTGCTGAACTTAAGACTAATTTTTGGACATGGTATGCGTAGTCTTTTGTGACATTAAGCAAAAACATTAGACTTAAGCAAAAATACTACCATGTCACAACCAGTGGCGAACGCATAGGCGTAGCCAGGGGGGGGGCCCAGGGGGCCCGGGCCCCCCCAATCAAAATACCACTAACGACAAAAAGTTATGACAACATAGCCTGGCGATGTTTAGTTGCAGTTTTTTTTCAGTAATTACGCACATAACAGTAATTAACAATAATATTAATGACAACAAGTGAGTCCCGGGCCCCCAACTAACAACCAGGGGGCCCTTACTAACAACTAGGGGGCCCTGGAATCCTTAACCGACAACCATGGGGTCCGGGACCCCTAACTGAAAACCAAGGGGCCCATAACTGACGACCAGGGGCCTCAGGGCCCCTAACTAACAACCAGGGGGCCCCTTAACTGACAACCAGGGGGGCCCAGGCCCCTAACCGACAACCAGGGGGCCCCAGGGCTCCTAACCAACAACCAGGGGGCCCCGGAGTGCCTAACTGACGACCAGGGGGCCCCGGGGCCCCTAACTCACAACCCGGGAGCCCCAGGGCCCTAACTAACAACCAGGGGCCCCTAACCAACAACCAGGGGGCCTAGAGCCCCCTAACCGACAACGAAGGGCCCCGGGGCCCTCCTAATTGACGACCAGGGGGCCCTTAACCAACAACCAAGGGGTCCTGGAGTCCCTAACTGACAACCAGGGGGCCCCGAGGCCCCTAACTCACGACCAGGGAGCCCCAGGGCCCCTAATTAACAACCAGAGGGCCTGGGCTCCTAACCGACAAGCAAGGGGCTACGGGGCCTCTAACTGGCAACCAGGGAGCCCAAGGGCCCCTGACTGACGACCAAGGTTCCCGGGCCAGGGGCCCCTTAATGCAAATTTTTAACAATGTATATGCAAAACCTGTGAAAAATCTAAGAGTTTTGACCTGAAAGTTGCCACCCCAGGCCCTCGTTTAACGTTATTATAAACTTAATTATATACTGCTAAAGTATTGCTCGAGGCAATGTTCGTTACTTCCCCCTATAGACCAAATCACTTACAATTAAAATTTTACACCATAATGCAAGATTCTAAGCGTGTTTTGGGATTTAATTGCAAAAAGAGGATTGAACAACTAAATTTTTTCGATTGGCTTTAAAATGTTAAAAATCTAGTTCTTTGAAATGGCTGTGAACTCGTGCAAAATGTGATCCAATGGGATTTAAATAGTTTTTTTTCCAAAAACTTACAAAAATCGCCCAGCGGCTGGGGGCTTTGCCCTCAGACCCCCATAGCCATCGGCGGCTGGGGGCTCTGTCCCCAGAATCCCGTCTGTGATACGTTTGAGTACACTAGCTTACTCAACACGTCTTCCAAGTTAGACTTTTACACTTTTCAACAATTAGTTTTCGCCCTCTCCCTTTACCAAAATCCTGGCAAAGTGCTATCAGGCTACGACTTCAGATCTTCCATTCTGCGATATCTTTGCCCCACAAAAAGTTACTTTTTCGAAAATTTCTGATGACGTCATTGCGTGTGATTTGTGGTTTGGGCCCCCCCCAATCAAAAATCCTGGCTACGCCTATGGGCGGACGCAGAATTTTTGAAAGGGGGGGGGGGCAGGAAATTTGAGAATAATGAAAACCAAACGAAAAATATCCACTCAGAATCATTCCGTTTTTCTGCACAAAATTAGGTGAAGACCAAAAAAAAACGTCTACGCTCAGATTTAGTGTGGTTTTTGGCCCAAAATTAGGTGAAGATCTTAAAAAAAAAGGTCTTCAGTCAGATTTTGTCCGTTTTTGTGCTCCTCAAACTTTCTGCCCAAGTTACAAAGGGGGGGCCATGCCGCAATTTTACATCCTATTCTATGCTAATTATACTATACTGGCGATCCGAAGGGGAGTGATGGCACCATGGCTCCCCAAATACCCCCTAAATACGACCATGGCACCATGGCCCCCCCCAAAATACGTCCCTGGTCACAACAGACGTAGTCTTTTGTTACATGGTAGTATTTTTGCTTAAGTCCAATAATAAGTGCACTTCATTAAGAGCAAGCATTTGAAGAAATGAAATTACAGCTAGAAAAATGCTTTTCATCATTGTTTATTTCCAATTGTGTTGGGAGATGCATGCAATGAAGTCTTAATTGCATTAATTTATGATAGTTACATGTGCAGATGTTATACTGGGCAATTAATTGGGTAGGTCTTACATATGATAATAAGCATTATATTTGGTAACAAGATACCAAAATAGAACTGTGAAATACATAGGCGGGCACAAGTCCGGTAATCGTTAATCCGTTAATAACGAAGCTAACTTTTTCATTAACTCGTTAATCCGTTAAAAAGTTTTTTCATGTTAACGGACTAAATTAACTTCCGTTAAGTGCTGTTAACAGACTAAAGTAACTTCCGTTAAGTTCTGTTAACTTCCGTTAAGGTTTTTATCGTTAGTATCATGCAGCTTCCTTGTGCATTTGAACTTGTTTTTGTCTTGAAATTAGATTAGACTGTAAAATATAACTTCCAAAACACAAAAAGACCACCAGAGCAACAAATATTTCCTTACAATCAGCTCAACAGCGTCAATACGTGTTCTAGAAGCGAGTGAATAAAACGAAATATAAATTACATGCAAAATGTTAACGAATTAACGGACTTTATTAACTTTCGTTAATTAAAGCTGAAAATAACGGATTAACGTTAACGGAGGTGTGAAGTTTGTTAACGGACTAGTGGTTAACGAAGCTAACGTTTTGCGTTAACTTGCCCACCTATGGTGAAATATGCTTGTAATAAAATTTTTAAAATATACTGTCCCACTATGGAAACTTAAAGGACACCATCACTACATTTATAAATCATAACTTCAAATCAAATCTTTATTATACTCGCTGTATTACGCCAAAGTTTGTAACGAGTTTGCGAGACCCATCTACGCGTCATTCGCGCAGCAACACAGCTCCTTTCGAAGAAATGTTGCAGCAGTGGCGGGTTGTTGACAAGACTGTGCCCGATTTGAACGAGCCGAGATTTGAACCGTAGGCCTTCTGCTCCAGATATGAACGTGTTATCGAATAAAAATAAATCATAACTTATTAGCTTAATCCTTGCAAACAAAAAACTTGATCATGTGATTTGCATTAGGTTGGTTCACAGTTTGTTTTAGTGATGTCAGCATTAGTGGGATTGTGAGTAGCCTACCTCTTGTCTTTGGTGTGACACAGATAGCATGTCAGATAGCCATGGCAACACTCAAATAATTAACTGAAATTACCAAAACAAGACAAGGGTGCAAAACAAAAAGGACGTACAATTCAAAACTCATGCTGTTCAACAAATCTTCGCGTTGTTCGATGTAACTGTGGATTGTTTGGCGTACCTTTGGCGATTAATGTTTGGGGTAAGCTCTCTCTCTCACCTTTATGTCGTGGACCCAAAACTACAGTGCTGGCACCGTTAGTTTAAAAAATAACCCGTAATGCAATCTACTTGTTTCTAGAAATTGAAGTAAAGCTGTGTCATTTAGAAAGCACCAGTAGTTAGTAAATAGTATACATCGTAGAAGTAGAGGTAAAAGAAATGGAGATTTCAAGTGGAACTCAAAGCTAGAGCAAAGTTAATCTAAAGCTTGAACAGGGTGACAGTGTGTACGTGAAAGCTACAATGTTCAATACCAGAATAGATGAAGCAGAAAAGAAATACACAAGATAGTTTAATTTACAAAAAAGACTCAATACTTATGGGGACTGTTTTGAAAACTTTTAACAATACCGTGAAAATTAGATTTGTGATCGATTATCTATCCACCTGAGTCAACAAAGATTGCATAATTTCAGAAACTTTATAAACACTTCAGCAGCTAAAATTCATTCTTCCAATCCAAAATGTCGATGACACCAGTACCAGTATTTTTAATGATTCAAATGCTGACCCTGATTTTGCAGCTGATGAATCAGAGGAAGTTGATGAATCCACTGAGTCAGATTTAGCCACTGAAAATCTCGGCACCTGTCCTGAAATCATTGCTGTTAATCTATGCAAAAATGGTAAAAATATGTTTCGGCTGTATTGGATAAAAAAGGCGGCGACACAGTACATGAGATTATCTTAAAGCTTAATAAAAAACGTTGTTTCATAAAAAAAAATTATTTGATTTTGCTAAATCGTGGGAGGCTTTTGACCCAGATATTCATTGCCCCGGCAGTGCAATTGCATAAAATACAAATGACACTAGTGCTAACGATATTTTATCTCAAAACTATGGGGTTGAAGGCATAGGCGTAGCCAGAGGGGGGCCGGCCCCCCCAAAAAAAACTTCCACTAATGATAAAAATTATGACAACACAGCCTAGTGATGTTTAGTTGCAGTTTTTTTTCCGTAGTTACGCACCTAACAGTAATTAACAATAATGTTAATGACGACGAGAGAGCCACGGACCCCTAACTAACAACCACTGGGCTCTGGGCCCCTAACTAACAACCAGGGGTCCCTAACCAACAACCAGGGGGCTCCTAACTAACGAGCAAGGGGTCCCCAACCGACAGCCAGTGGGCCCCAAGGGTCCCTAACTAACGACCAGGGGGCCCCGGGGCCCTTAATCAACAACCAGGGAGCCTTGGGGCCCTTAACTGACAACCAGAGGGCCCCAGGGCCCCTAACTGACGACCAAAAAATCCCAGGGCCTTTAACTAACGACAAGGGAGCCCCAAGGCCCCTAACCAACAACCACGGGGCCCCGAGGCTCCTAACTGACGACCAGGGGGCTCCAGGGCCCCTAGCTAACATCCAGGGCCCCTATCTAACAACCAGTAGGCCCTCAACTGACAACCAGTGGGCTGCGGGGTCTCTAACTGATGACCATGGGGCTCCAGAGCCCCTAACTGACAACCAGAGGGTCCCAGGGCCCCTAACCAAAAACCAGGGGGCCCCTAACTGACAAGGAGGGAGCTCCGAGGTCCTTAACTAACAACCAGGGGGCCCCAAAGCTCCTAATTAACAACCAGAGGGGGCCCCGGAGCCCTTAACTGACAACCAGGGGGCCCCGGGGCCCCTGACTGACGACCAAGGGTTCCGTGCCAGGAGTCCCTTAATTCAAAGTTTTTACAATTCATATGCAAAACCTGTGAGAAATTTACGAGTTTTGTTCTAATAGATGCAACCCCAGGCCCTTGTTTAACGTTATTACGAACTTAATGCTATAACGTACGTGGTAATGTAAACCCCCAATTGAAATATTACGAATGTTAAATATAATGAGAGCATAGCCAGTATGTTGTCTTTGTCCGGAATTGCAGTTACTTTAATTTAGGGTTTACGCATGCAAAAGTAAGCAATAATAATGGTGACGACCACCTGTTCACGTCATAATAATGTCATGCAATTTCTTGGAGGTTTCAAAAATCTGTCAAGTGACTTGACTCGAGTCCTTCACGTTTTTGAAAAAAAGTTATTTTAATTTTGGTATAAATATTTTTAAGCCAGAAGTTAAAGACGCGATCTTATCTCAAAATCATAGGCGTAGCCAGGGGGGTGGCTCAGGGGGCCCTGGCCCCCTCAATCGAAATGCCACCAATGACACAAAATTTGACAAAAAAAGTCTTGTTTCTTCATTTTCAGTTTCTTTCAGCATTTTTGCTTGCAACAGTTCATGCGCACAACAGCACTTAACAATAAATAATATTGACGACCAGGGGGCCCGGCGCACCCCCTTAATTCAATTTTTTTCAACCAATTTAAACGTATAACCAGGGTTAGATCAAGGGCTTTTGTCCTAGGAGTTGCTACATCAGGCCCTCATCTAAACTTTTTATGAACACAATGCAAAACTAGCGCCGTATTTGCCATATGGCACAGTGCCATGGTCCCTCGCTCAGATAGTAGGACTTTTATTGGTCTTCACTTATATTTGGCAGGAAGATGTTGCAAAAATTCCTTTAGCACCAGAGGCCCCGCGCAATGTAAATCCGTACCGGTAATATCATGTTTAGTAAGCGTAACGATCTGTTGTTTATCATGTTTAGTAAGCGTAACGATCTGTTGTTTCATTTTCCAACAACGATTCACCTCCACCTCGCCAGTTTTTACGCACAAAATACTTTTAAAAAAATAGCTACGGAAAATGCTGATTAAACAAATTATTGAATTTGAATTGGGGGGGCCTGGGCCCCCTGGTCGTACCTGTACTTTTATCATTGACTAACTTCATGACAAAACAAAAATCTCCAAGGAAAATCTTCGAGTAGATTATTATTTGCTGCTCAAATATTGCGGGAGGCAATGCGCCTTACTTCCCCTACAAGGATCAAATCATCTACAATTAAAATTCTACACCATAATGCAAGATTTTAAATGTGTTTATAGATTACAAGTAAACGGAAAATTGAACAATTACATTTTTTTGATTGGCTTTCAAGTGTTAAAAATTTAGTTCTTTCAAATGGCTGTGAACACGTGCGAAATGTGATCCATTGGGATTAAAATAACTTTTTTTTCCAAAAACTTACAAAAATCGCCCAGCGGCTTGTGATACGTTTGAGTACTCTAGCTTACTCAACACGTCTCCTAAACTCGGCATTTGAACTTTTCGACAATTACTTTTCGCCCTCTCCCTTTACCAAAATCCTGGTTAAGTGCCAACAGGCTAAGGCTTCAGATCTTCCATTCTACTATATCTCTGCCCCACAAAAAAGCTTCTTTTTTAAAATTTCTGATGACGTCATTGCATGTGATTTGTGGTTTGGCCCCCCCAATCAAAACTCCTGGCTACACCTATGGTTGAAGGTGACCAACCCATTTAACTTCCTAAGCCAAGATGGAAGAAAAATTCTACACGATAGAAAAAAAACTTACTAAAAAGAAAAAGACAGGTCGGAGAGCAATTCGAGTATAAAAAACGAAGCGGAGAAATGAAAACAAAATCAGCCAAGACAATCAAAAAAGCGTGTAGTTCCAACTGTTCAAAACAATGTCAAGAAAAGTTCAGTGAAAAGGAAAGATTAAATATTCATGGAAGGTTTTGGAGTTTGAAAAGCATTGATGTCAAAAGAACTTATTTGAGCCAACTTATTGATACAACGATTAAGCAGCGAAAAAGAAAAAGAAAGTTTATTAAAAGTGGAAAGCGAAGAACTAGAAAATTGTCAAGAACTTAAGATTTATTGAAGCCTGATTTAGGAACTAGAGTGAGAGTTTGCCAAGTTTATTTTTCAAGCCCATTTGATATATCAGAGACGATGAACAAAACTCTAGTGCAGAAAAAGCAAGATATTGGTGCCATAGAAGAGGATCAAAGAGGGTTTGCTACACCTCCAACAACTTTGGATTAAGAAAGACGAAGACTGTGGTAGATCACCTTATGCTATTTAGGACGGTGGGGTCTCATTATACTCGCAAAGACTCAACATGTCAATATTTGCCAAAGCATCTGAGTATTGCTCAAAATGCATCGAATGTATTCAGAGTGGTGTTCAAAGAATCATTATGTAGCAGAAACATATCATACTTGTTACGTGATCTTTAAGCAGCATTTTGAAGTGAAATTCAAAAGGCCAAAAAAAAGATCAATGCGACACATGCACGTCTTACAAAATTATTCCAGAAGATCTGCTAACCAATGAAATGAAAACAAGCTAAACCAAACACTTAAACGAAAAAAATTTGGCTTCGTTAATTTTTTTCATTTAAGTGTTTGGTTTAGCTTGTTTTCATTTCACTAGTGGTTAACGAACTAGTGGTTAGCTTCGTTAACCACTAGTCCGTTAACAAACTTCACACCTCCGTTAACGTTAATCCGTTATTTTCAGCTTTAATTAATGGAAGTTAATAAAGTCCGTTAATTCGTTAACATTTTGCATGTAATTTGCATTTCGTTTTATTCACTCGCTTCTAGAACACGTATTGACGCTGTTGAGCTGATTGTAAGGAAACATTTATTGCTCTGGTGGTCTTTTTGTGTTTTGGAAGTTATATTTTAAAGTCTAATCTGATTTCAAGATAAAAACAAGTTCAAATGCACTAACGAAGCTGCGATCGGAAAATGTTTGGAAATTGCGAACAGCGATAATTATTAGACCTCTGAGGGTGAAGCTTATTATTTGTCACAAAAAAGAGCCAGTGGCGGATTTAGGGGGGGGGATGGGGGGATGCATCCCCCCCACCAGCCTAAAAGTAACGATTTTGGCCGAAAAATCAGCCTCTATTTCGAAAAATTAGGCTCTATTCAGGATGCATCCCCCCACCAGTCTAAACCTAACCATTTCGGCCGAAAAAACACTCTCAATTTCGGTGAAGACCTTTTTTTTTGTTTTTTTTGGAGACCACCTCATTTTGGGCGGAAAAAACGTTCAAATTTTTGATTTCGGCCGAAATATCACTCTCAATTTCGAAGACAACCGAATTTGTGCTTAAAATCCCCCCCCACCAAAATTTTCTAGATCTGCCACTGAAAAGAGCTCCTTTCTTTGCTTTCTTCTACAAAACTGGTGCTGTTACGCAACAAGTGCTACCAGTGCAAACTGGTTTGTACCAGTACGATGAATGAATGGTGCAAGACATTAACGATAAAAACCTTAACGGAAGTTAACAGAACTTAACGAAAGTTACTTTAGTCCGTTAACAGAACTTAACGGAAGTTAATTTAGTCCGTTAACATGAAAAAACTTGTTAACGAATTAACGAGTTCAAGAAAAAGTTAGCTTCGTTATTAACGGATTAACGACTTGTGCCCACCTATGAATAAATGTAATGACAAGAAAGGAGCATGCGACGTGGCCACTTGCTTATTAAAGTATTTAATGGACGCTCACAAACAAGGAAAAAGTCAATCCATCTCTTCTGTGATAGATGCGTGGGCCAAAATAATAATAGAAAGAATCCATTACGTTATCCATGGCTTCGGAAACTTTTGGATTTGATGAAATCACTCTAAACTTTTTTTATCTGGACATTCTCAAAATGAGAATGACACGGCTCATTTGGTAATAGAAAAAGCAGCAAGTAGAGTACCTGTTTACACGGCTTCCCAATAGAAAACCCTAATATTGGTAGCTTTCAAAACGCATTTACTGACAGTACACTGCTTGGATTATCATGAAGAGATCGACTTTTAAGACCAGGCTTATTTTGCTTGATTTTCTCAACTTTAAGAGGAAATGTCTGTGAAAATAAGGGGGCAAAACTATTTTGGTCCAAAATGAAGCCAGTAAAGATTATAAATTTAATCTTGACTAAAGGAGATTTTCTTCAAATATTGTCACGATAATGAGTCATTTGAATTTGTCTTTCTGCAGCGTAAAACTGCCACTGCTATAACTGTACTCCTGCCCAGACTCTACCTTACACCCTGTGGTATAACAGAGTAAAAAAAGCAGACTTGCTTGGTTTCACAGCAGTATCATGACTTTTACGCAACTCTTGCTGTTGTTAAATTCGAAGAAGATAACTGAACACTGAATACTTTCTTTTGTTTTCTACATCAGTGTGTGGGAAATCAGGTCGGTTCTGTCCACCACAAAAAAATCAAATACACATGTCCATGATCCACATCTTTTTTAATGCTTACGACATCATGCGAAACAAAAAAGAGCCACGTGCGAGAGAACTCGCCTTATATACTAGCGCCAAAAAAGGAAAAAAATGACAGTCTAGAGGGTGAAGTGAGAAAGAGAGCGGAGACCGAGGGAAAAGAGTGTTGGAAAAAAAAAGAACAGGAGGATGTGGGGCAGCACACTACCCCACCCCAAGAGGACGTAAAACAAAGCGTAAAATGGGATTTTCCGGCTCTGACTTGAAAATGAAATGGAAGAAAAAGAGCTCCATTGCTGCTGCAAGATGCTGCTCTAGACATGATGTCCGAGATCTGCAACTCTCGACATCATGGCACATAGGCGTAGCCAGGGGGGGCCCAGGGGGCCCGGGCCCCCCAATCAAAATTCCACTAACGACAAAAAGTTATGGCAACATAGCCTGGCGATGTTTAGTTGCAGTTTTTTTTCAGTAATTACGCACATATTATTATTATTATTAAAGGGCAGCGGTGCAAGTGAATCTGCTACCATTAGGTAAAGTCCACCTACACATTGCGTAGGCCTCATTTGGGCCCATTGCAATTATAGCTGCTAAGTTGCTGTATTTTGTTTGGTTACTGGTCGAACTCAAAAAGCCTTCCAGCTTCCTTTAAGTACGTGGCCAGTTTGTTAATGTTACATTTCATTACCACATTGTAAACAGTGGTTTTGGTAGTTCCAAGATATTTAACACGAATATCTTGGTAAACTTTACAATTGCCTACATGATGATTTGGTGTTTCATCCTCTAGGCTACATTTTGGACACAGGGAAGACTCAGCACGACCTGTAGTTTTCTTGTGCCGCTGTAGATTGCAATGCCCAGTCAAAACTTGCACTACTCTACTCAATTGAGGCCTCTTAAGGTTAAGGAAACGTGTTGTTAGTCGTGAAGACGTCCAATCTACAGTCTCCTTCATCCTCAAGCAGTCTTTCCGTTTATTCCACATAGATTTCCATCTAGCTGTGGACCAGTCCGTAACCGTGCTAACACAACTGGCATACGGAACTGTAATAAAAGGTTCAGGACCATACATTATTGATTTAGATCCTGATTTGGCTACATAGTCTGCCACTTCGTTACCATGTACCCCTGCATGTCCAGGAATCCAGGCAATACTGACGTGGTTTGGTTTGCCTAACTGATTTAGGCTTCTGATGCAGTTGAGCACTGTAATTGATGTTACAGTGCTCTTTATGAGTGCTTTGATAGCCGCCTGACTATCAACCAGCACAACAATATTTTGATTGTGCATTTTTTCCAAATGCAGGTTCTTTGCCACTTCTGAAATAGCTAAGGCTTCTGCCTGGAACACGGTGCTGTGTATTCCAAGGTGGAAAAATGCTTGTTTTGGGGAGTTGTTTGGGTATTCTGCGTAAAAATCCGCCCCCACTCTCCCATCTAGTTTCGAGCCATCAGTGTAAACCCTGATAGTGTTGTGATTTAGAATGCTTTCAGATCTGATAGCATTCTGTTTATCCATGATTTGACATTCGAAGTTTCTCTCGAATACCTTTGTTTTCTTTATTCGGTCAGCTGGCATTTGCAGCAGAGGTAAAAATCTTCTAGCCTCATTGCAAATATCAACATGACTTTTCGTTTTCCCAAAGGAGCCAACGGGCTTGGCATGCCAGTGTCCACTCACAGAGATTCTGTATGACCCTCGCACTGCTTCGGCCAACAAGAATTCCTCGATGGGAGTAATGTTGAGCAGTATTTCCAGAGCACCAGTAGGGGTGCCAGGAAAAGCTGATGAAATCATTAAGCAAGCAAGTCTCTGTACCTTTGTGAGTTTCCTCACTAGGTACTTTTTGTTGAGACCGCCAGCCCAGGACACACAAGCGTACGACATGATTGGACGTATCACAGCTGTGTATATCCATTTCATAATAGATGGTTTTATTCCCCAGGTTTTACCCACAATTTGTCTACATTGCATTAATGCCGTAGTTGCTTTGCGGGTAATTCGGGTTATATGTGGTTTCCAAGTTAGCTTGCTATCCAGAGTAACACCTAATAGCTTTGCTTCCTTGGAAAGTTCGAGCTTTGAACCATTCATTGTCAAGGAACCCAAATCTGGATTCCGTTTGTGAGTGAACAGTACAATTTCGGTTTTCTTGCTGCTAAACTGTAGCTCTTGCTTCGAAGCCCAGTTTGCAGCAATATTTATTGCTTTCTGGGCCATACCTCTGATCCAAAGCCAGGGATTTCTAGAACAACGGGATGCGAAACTGCATTTTATGAGCGGACAATAGTAGGGCTATGAATATCACGCATCACAAAACTCATAATTTGTATTTTTTTCTTGTACGCAATGCAGATCAGGTAATTTGAAAACTAATATCAGCTTGGTAAAGCATAATACTGGACCGAAATACCTTATTCCTGTTGTACATGGGACCTTTGACCAAGAGCAGCTAATTCTTTATCGCACTGGCGTTTTCTATCTAAATCGATGCTTATTTTTGCTGAAAATTTAAAAACAAAATAAGAACAATGCCAGCCTCAGTATGAAAAAAATAATTAAGAGCCCTCAAAAAAGAATATATTTTAAAAAAAAACAAAACAAAAGTCTGTATTGAATAGAAACGATAAAATTTTAGAGATGATCCACAACTACTGCAAGAATGCTGCAGCACGCTGCACAGGAACTAAGTAATTTTTGGCAGGCCCGTTACTCTGTACGGTGAAGCACGAGAAGTTCACTAATATTTAATTAAAAAAGAGCCGGTTAAAATTAAAGATCACTAACTACAATATCATGAGAACAGTCAACAAGTTGAGCTGAACAGCACTTTTATAGCACAAAAAATAAGTTGCTTGGTTGACAACTCAGTTAAAATGATCACTGTACAAAAAAGTGACTACATACCGCACCTGATGAGAAAAATAGGCATACTAGAACAATTTCTCACATTTAAAGCCTGAGCGATGCAGCCTCTACCACTTTCATCACATTTCTTTTTGACAACACTGCTTAAATTATTAAATGTACTCCTTAACGTCCCTTTTTTTCCTGGACAGGAGGGAGTAGACACGAAAGTCAAGGTTGCCACAGAAACTGCAAAACTAAGTTCCAGGACTTTTTTAGGTCATTTTCCAGGACCGTTTATTGGTTTAAGACTATTTTTCAGGGCTTAAAATTTAATTTTTCCTATTACTCTTTCATTTCTTTTTTGTACCTATTATTTAAGAACAATTTTAATGCAAAGGAAACTCCCTCTTGTTGCCTTTTATCACTCACTGGGTAAGTGGCTTTACAATTACGCCCCGGAAAACCTTCTAGCTATTTTCCAGGACTTTTAAACAAAATTCAAGGACTTTCCAAGACAGCAAAAAAATCCAGGGCTTTTCAGGATGTGGAAACCCTGGAACGTGCTGTTTTAAGTGAATCACTCACCCATTTCAACCTCAGGCTTGCTTGGAGCAGTTGAGCACATTATATTTTGAAGCCCTTTCTGACGAATACCAACATTTCTACTGCAAGATTTTTTACAATATTTTCAACTACGCCCTACAACATGGCCAGCTCTAAAAGAACAAGAAACTCGTCAAGGTACCCAGCTTTCCCCAAAGCCAAGGGCACAACAACAAAAAGGCTGAGTAATTATGAAATTGGTCACTGCTAGCATGATGTATTCCCATGCAACGACGCGCAGGTACAGATAATATAGCTTACGAGTGGAAACACGTCACTATTCTCCACCACAAAAATAGCGGCAAACCAACAGAATTAAATTAATATAGCCTGATGGTGTGTGCTTTCAAGTATACATCAACAACAAGAAAAAAGCACCAAAAGGCAAACAGCATTGCTATTTTGACCAATGCTACAAATAAAATCAAAAAATTACTCATCTGAAACGAGGTCATTTGGTTTTTTAAAGAAATTTTATGACAGCAGTCAAATTTTATGAAAACTTAATGATTTTTTATGAAAGGGTGAAATTTTATGCTTTTTTATGATTTTATAATAATAATAATAATGCAGGTTTATCGACTTTAACTAGACCTGGTGAAAGCAGGTCTTTCGCTCTGAAGTCGTCTCATAAGTTATATACACGACAACACATAAGCCATGCAGCATACAAACAAGCAAGAGAAGTAAATACGTACAGTTATTACAGAAAACGAAAATAACAAAACCCAAATCAAAAAATAACAAATTCGAGTGTGTTGCAAGATTGCTATAGATTAAGGAGAGAATCAGTACAAACTTATACCTATAGATTGAATGCTTCACGAAATAAGTAAGTTTTAAGTCACCTTTGAATCTTGAAATATTTAACTCATTTTTCAAAGCAGTTGGTAATTGATTCCAAAGTTTAGGAGCATAAATTGAAAATGCATGATCACTTATTCTAAAGTTGTTGCGTTGCACTTTAAGACGAATAAAACGTATGGACTTGGAATCAACTGAAAGTAAAGATTTTAATTCTTCAGGTTGTGCAAATGAAGTGGGGTAAATGCATTTATACGTCAGCAAATATATTTTATACAAAATTCTATACTTTATCGGAAGCCAGTGTAGTTCAATCAGTAACTCAGTGACATGGTCATATTTTCTCTTGTTGTAAATCAGTCTTGCTGCGCAATTTTGTGCATATTGCAATTGTTTTGTAAGAGAGCAACTAATATCATAATACAAAGAATTACAATAGTCAAGCTTTGAAAGAATAAGTGAGGATACTAAGATGGTTACCTCATTTCTTGTAAGAAGATGTTTTATACGTGCAATACTTTTGATAGATGCGAATACAGCCGAAACACATTCTTTAACTTGTTGTTCTAATGTTAAATGAGAATCAAGCGTAAAACCTAAATTTCTCACAGTATCACAAAAACGTATACAGGAATTTCCTAAAAAAAGCCATTGATATTTAGCTGTCGTTTAAGAGCATCATTACAAAATACAATAATTTGGCTTTTTAGTGGATTCAACTTGAGAAAAAATCTAGATATCCATAAATCAACACTTGCAAAAATACAGTAAAGTTTGGTTACCAAAAACTGACATTGGTAAGTAGGTGCAAATGATGCATATATTTGGTGGTCATCTGCAAAGCCTTTAATCTCAAAACCTTCGCGTTCAATAAATTTGTAAAACGAACAAATATAAACATTAAATAACACCGGCCCAAGAACTGAGCCTTGAGCCACCCCCGATTTAAGCACATGCACTTCGGAATATGAATCATTAACCTTTACTGACATTGTCCGTTCACATAAAAATGATGAAAACCAATCATAAGCAATTCCTCTAATACCTATTTGCGATTGCAAGATGTTTAACAGCATACTAATATTGACAGTGTCAAAAGCAGCGCTTAAATCTAACAGTAAAAGGACAGAAGCAAATTTGTTATCAAATCCCAGCAATATATCATTGATTAGTTTTACAAGAAAAGTTTCACAGCTGTGACCTTTTTTTATATTCGTATTGTTGTGAAATATTTAGATCATCGTTGTCGAAGTGAGTATTGAGCCTTTTCAAAACAACACGTTCAATTAGTTTGCTTAAAAACTGTAGATTTGAAACTGGTCGGAAGTTCTTGAATTGACTGGTGTCAAAATTGATATTTCTCAATAAAGGTGATACAAAGGCATGTTTTAAGCCAACCATACTACCAGTTTTCAAGCTAAGGTTGACCAGTTTTGACCATAAAGGAATAAAGATAGTTAAATGATTTTTCAAAATAAAATCTGGGCAGGGATCAGGGAAACTACATTTGACACCATTTTCACAAACAATTGCCTTGATTTTTTCTGGCGTTGTGAGCTCAAACTCGTACATATTAACTAAATTATCACATTCAGAAACGGCAGAGGAGTCAAGTACAGTACAGAAATGCATAGGAGTTAATGTTGGTGTGTTATGAGTGTCATTTACGAACAATTTGTGGATTTTTTCAATTTTAGTGATGAAAAACTCTGCAAATTTATTGGCAAGTTCATTGTCATTTGCAAAGCCATCCGGATATTTCTTGATTGGTTCAACGCCTGACAATAATTTTACTGTACTGAATAAACTCTTTTGATGTCTGGACGAGTTTTCAATTTTACCTCGGATGTAGTTTAACTTCTTTTGTTAAGCTAGATCAATACATTGTTTGCGTAGATCGTAATACGCAAGCTTGCGAGTAAAAAGTTTTGATTTTTTGAACATTCTTTCGGCTTTTCTTCTCTTCCTACGTAGTAGCAGATGATCTTGGTCAAACCAAGGGCAAGATGGAATATTTTTGATTCTCTTAAGCTTTGCAGGTGCGTGTTTGTCAATTACAGATCGGATAGAATTGTTGTTCTGGTCAATCGCTATTTTTATTGTTGTTGAAAAATCACTCAAGCAAAACTGTTCATACAAATCGTGTAAAAGATCATCTTGATTAATGCTTCTGTAGTCGCGCACATGAACAAGCTTGTATGGTTGTATAATTTCAGTAAACACTTTAACATCAAAACGAATAAGGCTATGATCACCAATATCGAGATTCAACACTGTTGTATTTGACACTGATTTTATGCTGCGTAAGACCCATGTATAAGATATAAACAAAAATTTTGAAAATTTTAGTTATAAGTTACATCTGCCTTTAATAACTCGAAAAAGTCAAAACTGCTTTGCTTGAAAACCGTCCAATTGAGTTTTACCTTGAGGCCTAATCTCTAAACTTAGCAAGTTGATATCGGATACGAATTATTAGTCAGTTAATGGTATCCTAGCATTAGCAGCAGTAACAAGCTGCTCTCAAAACGCTAGATGACTTCACATTTCTTCAGCCAGTCTGCGGTTTTTATGTTTTAAATCTGAAGAATAGTTGCCTATCATTATCACTGTATACACGGGTTCAGCAGCTGACTAATGTATTACAAGGCCCAGATATATAAATTTGACTTTAATTCATTCAATCTGACCTGTATTGCTGAAGTACTATTAAAGTCTTTACAGTGGCAAATAGGAAAAGGACAACGCAGTACTATCTACCTTACTCTTACTACTATAACTTAACCAACTAACTAACAGTTAATGCGACTGCAACAAATCACTTTTATCTAGGTCTACTATAATACCTTGTCCACATAAGCCGTACTTTGCACTGCTGTAGAGCAACACGTGCGCTATTGCATTAATCACGCGCGCTAGCGCAATGCGATAGCCCTACTCTTGTCTTGAGAAAAAAGCAAATCATTGCGTGTTCGCATCCCGGTTGTCTAGATATCCCTGTCCAAAGCATATCAGCACCAGTGACCAATATTGCTAGATCATCGGCATAGGCTTGAACATAAAAGCCCCTGCTACGTAACTCTAGCAGTAGGTTGTTTAAAACACAGTTCCACAGAAAAGGCGAAAGGATACCACCTTGTGGGTTCCCCTTCATGACTTCCCTTTTAACTTTATCTCCATATAGTTCTACTTGGACTGTGCGATGTCTTAGCAAATTCTCTATCCATGAGGTGAGAATCTCGGACATGCCCAGCCCTCGCAGAGCCGTGGCAAAGCCACGGAAGGTGACATTGTCGAAGGCGCCGACAATGTCCAGGAAAATACCCAAAGCCGGCTTTTTTCTGACAAGGCATTGCTCTACACGGCGCACAAATTCATGCAAAGCAGTTTCCGTAGAAACACCTGCGCGAAATCCATACTGCGATGCAGAAAGCTTTGCCTGCACGTTTTTGTCATCATTAATATGATACAGAATTAGTCTTTCCAGCCATTTCAGTTGGAAAGAAGTTAAGGTGATCATACGGAAAGATTTAGCTTCGAAATAGCTTTCCTTTCCGGGTTTGGGGAGAAATATACCTGTGCCTTCTTTCCATGCCATTGGCACATCACTGTGTCTCAGGCATGCTTGAAAAATGACGTGGTAATATTCTTTTAGTTGGTTCCAACCTTTCTGTAACAGAAAGTAAATGTAAAAAAGAAACCTTTCTGTAAAATGGGATTTTGTAAAATGAAACCTTTCTGTAAAATGGGATTTTACGGTCTCTGACTTGAAAATGAAATGGAAGAAAAAGAGCTCCAATGCTGCTGCAAGATACTGCTCTAGACATGATGTCCGAGATCTGCAACTCTCGACATCATGGCACATAGGCGTAGCCAGAGGGGGGCCCAGGGGGCCCGGGCCCCCCCAATCAAAATTCCACTAACGACAAAAAGTTATGGCAACATAGCCTGGCGATGTTTAGTTGCAGTTTTTTTTCAGTAATTACGCACATAACAGTAATTAAACAGTAAAGCTAACGGTTTCGGCCGAAAAATCACTCTCAATTTCGGTGAAGACCTTTTTCTTTTTGGAAACCACCTGATTTTGGGCGGAAAAAACGTTCGAATTTCCGATTCCGGCCCAAAAATCACTCTCAATTTCGGTGAAGACATCCGAATTTTTGAGGGTTTGTGCTTAAAATCACCCCCACCAAAATTTTCTAGATCCGCCACTGGTATGGGCCCCCCCCAATCAAAAATCCTGGCTACGCTTATGTCATGGCAAGAGAAACCTGGATGAAAAAAAATGTATTTGTGGAGCCTATTTCCTAGCAGGTGGCCGTGCCGGCCAAGCAAGACCTTCTGCAGAAAAGAGCTAAAAAAACCCTTAACAAGATCAAAAACCCTGAAACACTCATGCCAAGACTTTGAAATGAAATGTAAAAGATTACTGGCATGGAGTCAAAACATTAACAGCAGCAGCATAAGATGAACTGTTTGGTGCAATGCACTATAAATACGCCCGACCAATGTGGTCAAAATTTGGAAAAATTTTGGCACATTGTGAAAAAAAAAATGTTTCAACAGTCGAACACAAAAGCAAAATTTAGGCCTACACAATTAACGGCAAACGGAACAGCCGTTGCCAACAGTAGCCAACGCTGGTTAGGAAAATGCAAGACGAGTTGTGAAAAGATTGCGGAATCGGGGCTGTGTTTGAGCCTTGACGATTGCATGCGGTGTATTGAATGAAAGGGGCCTCCGGCTGCGAGGCAGTTTGCGTGAAGTTGCTTCCGGCATTTACTATACGATCTGGTTGGTTGGGTAAGCCAAGCCAATTAAGTTTCATGCAAAACTTTATCCCAAAAAAGTCCCACAGTCTATCATAAGCTGCGAATCCTAGCCTACCGCATTTGGTTGACATTGAAGTTTTTCTTTCTTCATATTGCTGATGATTTGAATGAAGTTGCTTGAGGTAGGCTTCAGGCAAGGTTACTCTCACTCTCACTTGAGGTGAGGAAAATCCTCACACGTGTGGGGAATCTGAAAGTTTCCATCCTGACACAAAAAATCATCAACTCACATTGTCAATGAACCGCATTTGGATTGTGCTTACGTTAGCATGCGAAACGAAAAAGAGCCATGTGCGAGAGAACTCGCGTTATATACTAGCGCCAAAAAAGGAAAAAAATGACAGTCTAGAGAGCGGAGTGAGAAAGAGAGCGAAGACGGAGGGAAAAGAGTGTTGGAAAAAAAAAAAGAACAGGAGGATGTGGGGCACCACAAGTGTCTCGTAAGACATTAAAGTAATCTCCCGTTCAAGTATGCAACTTGATCTAGGACAGTTTGTGCATAATTGTGTAAACAATTAAAACAGCTTATTAGGACTAATTAGAGTTAAGGTGAAACTTGAGCCCAAAAGTTTTGATAAAACTTTGCTTAGTTAACTGAGATGCATGCTAAACCAGGTGTGTACTCAAAGCAGGATATTACTACACTTGAAATTTAAACAATTCTATGTTTGACAGGAGGGTTTGTTAAAGCAAAACAATAGTGTAATTTAGGATATTGTGGAATAGTTGTTTTTTAATCCAGAACCTCGAATCCTATTCCAGAATAAAACTGTCATAAAAAAAGTATTAACCACCTTCGAGCAACATTTTAATTCAAAGCTACTGTAGGTGCTTTTAGTCAAAAAGTTTTTGAAATGCATTTGTATTTTTTTAGTTAAAGTGCTTTTTTGGCCAAACCACAGCCTAGACCAATCATTTATGAATCCAATTACCCAAGAAAAATGCCAGTTATGAATTCAAATGCATCGAGATTCAAATCTCTAATATTCGAATCTAGTTTGCAATTCTTAGTGTTGCTGTAATGTTTGTTATTTTCTTTATTTAGATTTAAACGGGGCATTGAAGTCTAATTTTTGAATTTTAAAACTAAATTTATAAAAAATAATTGATTAGCAACATTTTTGTCCCGTTTTTTCATTGTTTGAGGTTACATAGCTTTAAGGGAAAAGATTTTGAAAAAAAGGAAAAAATTTTGCAGGGGCAACACTACATCAAATTTGCATAAGCGATATCAAAACCAACTTTTCCAAATTATAGGTCTGGGAGTGACGATGTGCCTTTGGCAGGTTTTCTGCTATGGCTTCGGTATTTACATGATTTTTTAAAAGTGGAATTCATCTTAGTAGTTCAAATTTGCATCTTTTACCACAAGCATATTTGATTTAGTGCACTTACAAGAAAAAATGAAAAGTAGGACTATTTTGGCCTTGTTGTTCTTTGTAATTATTAGGGTAAACCAACCTGTATAAATTGCTGTAGCTTAGACTAGACTTTACTGTTTTTTATAATTTTTTAATAGGCTAGGCTTGCATACCGTAAGTAATGATTAATGTCATCATTAATAGGCTAGGCTTACATACCGTAAGTAATGATTAATGTCAAGTAGCGTGTAGTAGCCCTAGTAACAGTAACAGCGATACCAAACGTAGACAAATTTTTAAAAAAGTGAAAGAAATTCTGCAAAATAAGGGAAAATATAAATGCAATAATCTTTCGATGTAGTAATCGTAGAATTCTGAAGTTGAGCTCAAAAATTATTTTAAAAATACAAATTTTGTTTCAAATGCAATAAATCAATAAAAGTTAGGCTTCAATGCCCCTTTAAAGGCAATGTAGAATAGCACGAAGCACTAGGGCTACTAGTAATCTATTAGTTGCTTCAAAACAAAATGAGGATTCATTTGTTTCAACGTCAAATGCACCAAAAGACAAGAAAAAGGCTAGCTTTATGAGTGTGCAAAACTAAGCATGAAATAATACATCTGCTATGACAATTCCACACGCTATTGCATCTAATCCCAAATGATATTGTGTCCTTGTTTATGAAGAAACTAGTCTTAAGTCCACGCAGTTAAATGAAAATGCAGCATATTTTAGAACCAAATAGCTTAAGTCCAACGTAGCTTCAAAAATAAACTTTTGTCAGTTAGGGGCCCGCTGGTTGTTAGTTAGGGGCCCCGGGGCCCCTGGTTGTCAGTTAGGGCCCCCCTGGGGCCTCCTGGTTGTTGGTTAGGGTCCCCCTGGTTGTTAGTTAGGGGCCCCAAGGCTCCCATGTCGTCCGTAACTGCAACTATACGTCGTTGGGCTATTGTTTTTATAATTTTTTATCATTGGTGGTATTTTAATTGGGGGGGGCCGGGCCCCTTGGGCCCCTCTGGCTACGCCTATGATGATAGCATAATTTTATGCTTTTACTAAAATTGTGCCTTTTTTTGCAAAATGTTTCATTTTTTGTTTTAAATGCAATTTTTTCAAAAAGTGAAAAAAAGGATTTAAGGCAGTTTGGAATCAAATTTGCAATTATCTGATCACACAGTTGTGTAGTATAGTAGAAGAAGCGTTAAGCATAGTATCAGTTTATTGAAGGGTGTTAGCATATCTATTATGTTTCTTAAGTATGAGTATTTATTTCTGTTTATTTTCAAAGTTATTAATATAGTCTAGTAAAAGCCTTATTGAAAGGTAGAAATAAAAATGTTGAACTGTTGTTATATTTCAACATCATCGAAAAACAGAAGTTATTTTTTGAAAATATGCTGTCGTCACGGAAGTGCTAGTTTTAGATGCTTCAAAAGTAACGCCACAACTTAACTTTAAACTATTTCTCTTCTTTTTTATTCGACTCAGTAAAACAACAAAAGTTTTAAAATAACGCTGTGGTTTTTCAGATGATTTCAAAAGAGAGCCCAGCGCAATACTGCAATTTCATTTTCACATTTTAGCAAAAAAAATCGCGTGACAAAACAAACGCATTATTGCAAGTTTTAAAGTAACGCGCGTCAAAAAAAAAAGATGTAGCTACGCGCTGGAAGGGATTCCACAAACACAAAAGACTCGGCTTCAAAGCAACGCAGAATTACTACAGTTTTATAAAAATGAACCAAAAACTATTATAAGTGCAACGCACATAGCATTACAGTTAGACTTTTTGTAATAGAATTTGATTTAAGAGAAGACGCAAGGACTTGCGGTATAGGACCTCTTTGATCGTATGGAGTCGAGCGGCTTTTACTAATTTAGCCTTTAGTAGTAGTAATATATTATCCCTAGTTCTTTGTGTATGATGTTACATTCATGTAATTGCCATGACTCTAACAAAATAGTTGATTCTTTCTGTGTTGCAGTAGATTGATGCTTGCCACGCAGATCTACGCATCGTTTGGCTGGCTCTCTCGATGAATTCGTTGAGATCAGCAACGGAGCAAGCATCATTTAACAGAAAGCAAGTTAACCGATGATGTACTGTGCAGTCTATTACTCTGCACTAACAGGTTTTGCTTGTGAATGAGTCAGTGAAGCCGCATTTTTTCAGAAGTTCTGTTTTTGTTCTTACCGTACCCCAGGCGCGCCGAGAGAGGGGTAGGAGGCAGGGGAGTACAATGACCCCGGGGCCCATGGGCTTTAGGAAGGCCGTTGGCTTCACAGGGCCCATGAGCTCGAGAGGGAGCCCATCGAAATGACACTGGGAAATCAGCATGTGAAGCCTGAAGACCTTTTTTTTCTTTTTTTTAGAGATCAGGTGAAGACCTTTTTTTTGGAAATCACCTAATTTCGATCCGAAACACCGTTACAATTTCGGTGTAGACCTTTTTTTTTGAAGATCACATCATTTTTCGGACCAAACTACAGCATTTTCTCCGTCTGTTTTGGACTTCACAAAACCGGAAATCCGTCATATCTGATCTGGCCCTGGGCCCGTTTTTGGTCCCCGGTGGCAGTGACCGTACCAGAGCAAAGACGGTTAACGCAACGCTACAAGTTGCATCCGAATTTTGATCAAAGATTCAGACATTCGTCTGGTTTAATTATTGTTCTTTGCTTTACAACAATTTTTCCAGCTTTCTTTTCCATGCTTCCGAAATTTTTTCATTAGTGTACTGTACCTATTTCAGAATAGGAAAGGCTATACCGCTTTCGCGTTATGACTTGAACAAATTATCTACTTTCCCAAATCGTTTAGACCGAGACCGAAAATGGGCAATCAAAATGTTTCATTCACTCATTCATTTTATTCTTGACCACCATAACAATAGCAAATGCATAGTAACACAATAATTGCACGTAGAGTCAAAAAGAGGAAGTAGCGACACAACGTCAAAGGTTAAGACATGCAGAGGATATTGAGAACAAAAAAATGTAAAGTTCACCATATCACGATTGCAAAGTAAACGGTTGATCTGTGTTTGAGGAGCGCAGACCAAGTTTGAGCAGCATCGACTAACTTTGAGAACACAGACAAAAATTGAGCTGCATATATAAGAGCCGAGCAGCATTTTGCCAACGAAAATAATAAACCCTTAACAAAGGCGTAATCAAACTTTTTGCTGTTATTAGTATGTTCTAATTGCAGCAAAATTGGCCAAAATTACAGGGCATTATCAAATTTGGATTTTTCCGACGTAAGAAAAAAAGTTATGACGTAATATGACTAATATTGAAAAAAAACTTTACAACATTTTTTGCAAAAGCTTGTCCAGAAGAAACATCTGCTCAATACCAAATTTTGCAATTTTATTGCAAAGTGACAACTTTTTGTAATTGACAATCTTGTAATTGAAAAATTGAAAAATCCGTAATTGAAAAATTCCGATTAATTTCAAGAAAAAAAAGGAGCATATTTATTAAAATATTGATTTATTAAACCGTTTAGCTCTTCCTATTTTTTCATATCTAAGTAGCACAGACCAATGTTATAATTTGCCATTGCAACATCACTACCACTAGCAATATGACAATTTTGTTGTCTATAAATCTTCAGTTCGTTTTCAAAAAAACGTTTTGCTATTCGGGGCTGATTCAAAGCTCGCCAACACAAACCTATTTTAGCATTCGATTTCGCAACATTAAAATCTGACTTTATATTACCGAACAAGTTTTCGTGTATACGTAATTGCTTTTGGTAAACTTCTATAGCTTCATCATATCGATCTAGTCTAAACAGACAACTTCCCATCCAAAATGCTGAATTTGCAGCATCATAACTGCAAATTGATAGTTTATCATAAATTCGCAGCTCTTCTTCAAAACATGTAACTGCTTCTTCAGGTTTGTCCATACCTACGTAACACATACCAATGTTGTGTTTCGCTATTGCAACATTACGATCAGTTGCAATGTCAAGACTTAGGTTTTCATAAATCTTCAGTTCGTTTTCAAAGAATTCCTTAGCTTTTTGTGGTTGGTTCAAATTGCGAAAGCATTGCCCGATATTAGCGTTAGACTTTGCAATGTCACCATCAATTGTGACATCTGCTGACATATTTTCAAAAACTAGCAGTTGCTTGTTGTAAAATCTTCTGGCTTCATCAAACCGTTTCAATTTCGACAGACAAACACCGATCCAAAATGCTGCGTTTGCTACATCACGACTGCAAAGTGATAAGTTTTCATAAACTCGCAGCTCTTCTTCAAAACATGTAACTGCTTCATCATGTTTGTCCATATCAACGTAACACATACCAATGTTGTGTTTCGCTATTGCAACATTACGATCAGTTGCAATGTCAAGACTTAGGTTTTCATAAATCTTCAGTTCGTTTTCAAAGAATTCCTTAGCTTTTTGTGGTTGGTTCAAATTGCGAAAGCATTGCCCGATATTAGCGTTGGACTTTGCAATGTCACCATCAATTGTGACATCTGCTGACATATTTTCAAAAACTAGCAGTTGCTTGTTGTAAAACCTTCTGGCTTCATCAAACCGTTTCAATTTCGACAGACAAACACCGATCCAAAATGCTGCGTTTGCTACATCACGACTGCAAAGTGATAAGTTTTCATAAACTCGCAGCTCTTCTTCAAAACATGTAACTGCTTCATCATGTTTGTCCATATCTACGTAACACATACCAATGTTGTGTTTCGCTATTGCAACATTACGATCAGTTGCAATGTCAAGACTTAGGTTTTCATAAATCTTCAGTTCGTTTTCAAAGAATTCCTTAGCTTTTTGTGGTTGGTTCAAATTGCGAAAGCATTGCCCGATATTAGCGTTGGACTTTGCAATGTCACCATCAATTGTGACATCTGCTGACATATTTTCAAAAACTAGCAGTTGCTTGTTGTAAAACCTTCTGGCTTCATCAAACCGTTTCAATTTCGACAGACAAACACCGATCCAAAATGCTGCGTTTGCTACATCACGACTGCAAAGTGATAAGTTTTCATAAACTCGCAGCTCTTCTTCAAAACATGTAACTGCTTCATCATGTTTGTCCATATCAACGTAACACATACCAATGTTGTGTTTCGCTATTGCAACATTACGATCAGTTGCAATGTCAAGACTTAGGTTTTCATAAATCTTCAGTTCGTTTTCAAAGAATTCCTTAGCTTTTTGTGGTTGGTTCAAATTGCGAAAGCATTGCCCGATATTAGCGTTGGACTTTGCAATGTCACCATCAATTGTGACATCTGCTGACATATTTTCAAAAACTAGCAGTTGCTTGTTGTAAAACCTTCTGGCTTCATCAAACCGTTTCAATTTCGACAGACAAACACCGATCCAAAATGCTGCGTTTGCTACATCACGACTGCAAAGTGATAAGTTTTCATAAACTCGCAGCTCTTCTTCAAAACATGTAACTGCTTCATCATGTTTGTCCATACCTACGTAACACATACCAATGTTGTGTTTCGCTATTGCAACATTACGATCAGTTGCAATGTCAAGACTTAGGTTTTCATAAATCTTCAGTTCGTTTTCAAAGAATTCCTTAGCTTTTTGTGGTTGGTTCAAATTGCGAAAGCATTGCCCGATATTAGCGTTGGACTTTGCAATGTCACCATCAATTGTGACATCTGCTGACATATTTTCAAAAACTAGCAGTTGCTTGTTGTAAAACCTTCTGGCTTCATCAAACCGTTTCAATTTCGACAGACAAACACCGATCCAAAATGCTGCGCTTGCTACATCACGACTGCAAAGTGATAAGTTTTCATAAACTCGCAGCTCTTCTTCAAAACATGTAACTGCTTCATCATGTTTGTCCATATCAACGTAACACATACCAATGTTGTGTTTCGCTATTGCAACATTACGATCAGTTGCAATGTCAAGACTTAGGTTTTCATAAATCTTCAGTTCGTTTTCAAAGAATTCCTTAGCTTTTTGTGGTTGGTTCAAATTGCGAAAGCATTGCCCGATATTAGCGTTGGACTTTGCAATGTCACCATCAATTGTGACATCTGCTGACATATTTTCAAAAACTAGCAGTTGCTTGTTGTAAAATCTTCTGGCTTCATCAAACCGTTTCAATTTCGACAGACAAACACCGATCCAAAATGCTGCGTTTGCTACATCACGACTGCAAAGTGATAAGTTTTCATAAACTCGCAGCTCTTCTTCAAAACATGTAACTGCTTCATCATGTTTGTCCATACCTACGTAACACATACCAATGTTGTGTTTCGCTATTGCAACATTACGATCAGTTGCAATGTCAAGACTTAGGTTTTCATAAATCTTCAGTTCGTTTTCAAAGAATTCCTTAGCTTTTTGTGGTTGGTTCAAATTGCGAAAGCATTGCCCGATATTAGCGTTGGACTTTGCAATGTCACCATCAATTGTGACATCTGCTGACATATTTTCAAAAACTAGCAGTTGCTTGTTGTAAAATCTTCTGGCTTCATCAAACCGTTTCAATTTCGACAGACAAACACCGATCCAAAATGCTGCGTTTGCTACATCACGACTGCAAAGTGATAAGTTTTCATAAACTCGCAGCTCTTCTTCAAAACATGTAACTGCTTCATCATGTTTGTCCATATCAACGTAACACATACCAATGTTGTGTTTCGCTATTGCAACATTACGATCAGTTGCAATGTCAAGACTTAGGTTTTCATAAATCTTTAGTTCGTTTTTGAAGAATTCTTTTGCTTTTTTTGGTTTATTCAAGTTGTTGAAGCAGCGACCAATGTCAGCATTTGCTCTTGCAACTTTGTAATCTAAAGTAATTTGATTTGACAATGTTTTATAAATATGAAGTTCCCTTTCGAAAAACATTTTAGCTTCATCAAATTGTTTTAATTTCGTCAGACAGCATCCGATCCAAAATGCTGTTTGAGCAACATTAGTAAATGAGGCTGCATCATGTGAGAATTTTTCATAAATGTTTAGCCCTTTCTCAAAAAAAATTTTAGCTTTTTCTGGATTTTTTTTGTTGAAAAAGCACCGAGCAACTTGAAAATTTGCAAAAGCAATTTTGTGATCGCTAGTATCATCTTCAGAAAAATTTTTGTAAAACTCAATCACTTTAACAAAAAACGTTTTTGCTTTGTTAGGTTGATTTAAATCCAAAAAACAATTTCCAATTTTGGAGCTTAAAGTTACTATTTCACGGCCTGTTTTATCATTTGAATACAAGTTTTGGTAAATTTGGAGTTCTTTTACCAACAGCAATTTTGCTTCTTTTGATTGATGTAACGCAGACAAGCAACATCTGTTCCAAAATGCTGCTGTGGCTAAATCAAGATCAGATTTCACATCGTTAGAAGACGTTTTAGAAATCTCCCAGTCTTTCTCGAAAAATATTTTTGCTTCTTCTAGTTTGTATATAGCCATAAAATATTGTCCAATGTGTCGGTTTGCCAAAGCAACGTTACGATCAATCCTAACATCAAGAGATGATTTTTCAAGAATTTGTAACTCTGTTTTGAATGCGACTAGTGCATTTTTTGTTTTACCTGATCTTAATAAACAACAACCAATCAAGTAATATGTTCTAGCAATATTTCTATCAGAAGTGACATCCAAAGATATCTTTTCGTATATTTGCAAATTGTTTTTAAAATATGCTTTGGCATTCTCTGGTTTGTTCAATGCTAGCATACACTCTCCGATCCAATAGTTTGAATTAGCTATGTCACGATTGATTTTGCTGTCCAATGAAATCTGATTCATTCTTTTAAAACAAGTTAATGCTTTTTCAGCTTTTTTTGACTGCAATAAACAACGGCCCAGCCAACAAACTGTTTCTGCAATATTAACATCTGATAATACATTGTTTGAAACTTTCTGAAAAATCTGGAGTCCTTTTTCAAAATGTTCTTGTGCTTTTATGATTTTTTCTGCTTGAAACATTGATCTACCAATATGAAGCATTGTTTTTGCAATATTGCGGTCAGTATTAACATCTTGCGACAATTTTGTGTAGATTTTCATTACTTTTTCAAAAAATACCATAGCTTCTTCTGGTTTGTTTAAATGTAATTTGCAAAGGCCAATTGATACACAGGACTGTGCAACATCAAGTTTGTTTGTAAAAACATGTAACATTTTTTCATGTAATGCAATCGCCTTTTGGTGGTATGGTTTTGCTTCATCGAATTTTCTTATATCTTGCAATGCTCTGCCAATCCAAACATTTACATTTGCAATATAACGGCTAGTTGCCATATTGAGTGGAAAATTTTCGTAAAGTTGTATTGCTCTTTCGAAGAAAATTCTTGCTTCTTCTGGTTTGCTCATGTTTAGCATGCAATGCCCAATTCCTCTTGTACCGCTGGCTAAAGCACGGGTTGGTGTCATTATTACTTCGTGTATCTGTAGTGCTCTTTCAAAACAACACTTTGCTTCTTGTGGTGCGTTCATCTCTAGTAAACAATCACCATAATCACATAAAAGTTCAGAAACACCATAATCAGAAGTGGCATCAAGTGTGGTGCTTTCGGCACTGATCAGTGCCTGCTCAAAATAAACTTTGGCTTCTGAAGAATTTTCTAAGTTCAAGAAGCATAATCCAAGCCAACGCAGCATATACGTGACATCTTGGTCATTCATGCCGTTATCTTTTGTTCGTTCGTATATTTGTAGTGCTTTATCGAGGCAACATTTCGCATCTTTGTGATTATTTAGTTTAGACAAGCAACCTCCGAGAGTGAGTAATAGATGAGCAAGCTCGCGATCAGTCCTAACATTATGCGATATCTTTTCTTTGATTTCTATTGATTTTTTTATAAAAGCAACCGAATCTGAATGATTACCTTCCAAGTAATTTTGCCGTCCTATTTCGTAGAAGATGTCAGCAACATCTTGATCAGTTGCAACATCAAATGAAACACGTTTCTTTATGTCTAAAGCTTCCTTAAAGCAATCACGTGCCTCGGTATTTTTGTTTAACTCCAAAAAACAAGTTCCAAGTTTCTGAAGAGTGTTGGCAATACCATGATCACTGCTACCGTTGGTTGATATTTTTTTCCTGATACGTAATGACCATGCAAAATAAACTTCAGCTTCCCCAAATTTACTCATCTTCATCAAACAATAGGCAACTTGGAATGTAAGATGCGCTAAATTTTGGCCTTTTTCATCATTTGGAACGCTTTGTTGCTCAGTTTTGGGTATTGTTTTCAACCTTTTTATGTCTAAAGTTTTGTACCCCAACAAATTTAAGGATTTTTGAAAACATTCATACGCATCATCGTAACACTTAAATCGTATCAAAATTTCCCCCAAAGCTTCCATGTGCCCTTTAATTGAATTTTGCTGAGGTTGCCTAATTTTTTGTATTAAATTGTCTTCGTGTTGTTCTAAAGAATCTTTTTCCATGCTGCATAAACATTCGTCAAAATCATAATATCGTTCATTGGAAGCGTGCTCTAGATTTACCGCAGGATAAAGCTTTTGTAAGAGATCGTTGTCACTAATGCAGTGCGCGATGCTGATATTTAGCAGTTGAGGGTCGGAATATAAATGGAGTTTTTTCAATTTCAATCGCTTAGAAATGTCACACTGCAACGCATAAGTTATTTGAAAGTATCTCAGGGTAGCTTGCTTGCCAATTAACTCAAAAATTTTGGTAATTGTGTCGATACTATCATTTTGCCTTTTCATCATCATGTACCAGCGCAGTCGTAACTCACAAGCCAAAGCCACCGCAA
Organism: Trididemnum nubilum; assembly: GCA_963965965.1. Taxonomy (NCBI): domain Eukaryota; kingdom Metazoa; phylum Chordata; class Ascidiacea; order Aplousobranchia; family Didemnidae; genus Trididemnum; species Trididemnum nubilum. The sequence goes on from OZ014483.1 coordinate 26,486,699, forward strand.
ACATGAGATGGTTTTTAGCGTTTTCACTGATTTGCTTTTTAACAGCAAGTTGTCGTAATATCTCAAAACATGAGTTTGCACGTATTTTATAAAGACGGCCAAGTTCTGATATCAAAATAGTCGAGCTGCGATAAATAATTTGTTTCAGGTTAAACTGTTTGGATGAATCAATTTTGGCAAGCCACTGTCTAGTAGCAAAGTTTCTAAGATCCTCCGTGATTTGATTTTTCACGGATTCCTCAAGAATTTCATCTTTTTGAGCCTCAATCATATCTTGAACTCCTTTTTCAAAATGTTTAAAAACTTTTATGTTTCCGTAAACATGGCAAGTTTTTGTGAGAATTGTGCTCAAATGATATCCATTTTTCAGGCTTTCTTCAGTGTTGAGATATTTCAGCATTTCATTGGCCGGTTTAATTAATTCAGTTTTCCATGGTTTTGCTTTGGTAAGTTGTTGTCTTCCCAGTGGAAATTTACAGGCGTGAGGCATCATTCCATCGAAACATAATCCTCGGGTTGTCACTTTGTCGTAAAACCAGTTGCCATAATTCGAATTTGGATCGTTTAATGAAAAAATGGAAACACTGGGGATGATTGTTTCTTGAAGGTTGATAAGGACAATTTGAAATATGACAGAAAACCACCTAAAATAGTTTAAAGTAGATTCATGCTCACTAACTTCAGGATCCAGAATAATCATGTTTTCAAAATCAGAGTAAGGTGTTGCTTCGTCTTTTGCCAAAGAGCCCATTCCTGTCAACGAAAACTTGCAAGGAGGTTCACCCAACACTTTTTCAGAAAACTTTGCTATACCTGCCATAATATTTTTGAGGTCGTTTGCAATGCCATTCTGTAATTTTTCCATCTGGATAACTTTTTTGTTTTGAAGAAAATTTCGTTCAGCCGAATGAGTTGTTTCTGGAAAAATAAATATTTTTTTTAATTGGGCTTCTACTTTGACTCTCATCTGATTTACTTTTCCTGTAACAACATTTCCTTGTTTTACCAAGTCGGCATCTTGTTGTTTTGCATTAGCTTCATGGAGAACGTTGGTACAAAAATCTTTTAAATTGGTTTCGATTTCCTGTACATTTTCAGGAGATCTTGCAATTGCAGCATTGAATAAAGCAGCACTCTTCACTAAGCATATCATTCTATCGGGCAAAAATTCTGGCTTTCGTTGTTGATAAACTTGAGCGAGTTTATGAAATATTGGAGAAGATTGAGTTGGATCGATTTCTTTTCCATCGTCATCGCATAGTTGCTTTAATTCCGTAGCAAGACTTTCTTCTTCTTTGTCAAGATCCACATCACCGAGATGAATTTTCTCCAAATCTTTGTTGTTCATAAATTGTTGATCTGACGCAAAACAAAAAATATTTCTGCAATAAAATTAACCGATTTGATAACCTATAGTCAGTTAACCCTAGTTTTCAAAAAATCTTGAGATAAATATTTAATAACTGCTTTGATTTCACCATAGACTCTTTACTTAGTTATGCTTTAGCCAAACACTTGTGAATTTTGAGGCCTCGACTATTTCAAAATCTCTTCTACAAAAACCACAAGTGTGAAATTTTATTCAGTCGGTTCAACAACATGACGGAAAACCAAAATCAATTTTTATTATCCAAAACGCTACAGAAAAATTAATAATAAGTTATTATAAACAGTGAACAGTACAGCATCTTGGTTAGAGGCACAACCAAAACTATACTAATCTTCAGACATATTGTCATAGAAACAACTACGCTCGATACACCACTTGTCAGTATGGCTGAGTTAACAGCAGGCTTAAACATCAGGAAATGTACATAAGTCTATGTTCCCTATTGTAATCCTTACAGTTATACTGTCGAGGGACGATATTCAATAACGAAGCGGTATTATCTCTTATCTTTTTGATCGTTGGTTTTATTGTATTTCTTAACTTAAGATTCTGTGCGCAATGGATTTTGTTTACTTTTGCTTCTTGCTGTTGAAGGAAGAGATTTTGATTAGAATAGTTAAACTTTTACAGGCTAACAAAAACAATCATTTTTCTGGCAAGAAAAATGCTTAAAACCCAATTAATGTTTTGCAGAATTTTCTCCAATTTAAAAATCAGCTTGGCTTAATTGCTTCTCAACAAACCGCACCACCAAATGGACAAAAAATTCGTTCAGCTTTAAATTGCAAAATCAATTTACGTAACAAGTCATCATTCAGTGCACGAATATATTTTAGAATCAGATTGCTGCCGTGTAACCCGCATTACCGAATGGACAATAAATCCGTTTAGCAGAGAATAGCAAAATCGATCTACATTACAAGTCGTTTTTGCACGGCTATAATTTACTGCAGAATCAGATTTTAAGAAAACTGGAAAATATATTCCAAAGAAAGTCAGAGAGAGGTCTAACATTTTCGATTGCGAAAACAATTAACAACACTGGGAATACAAGGGACCTCAAATAGCGAATATGGAGCCAATCTTCAAGTTCAACGACTTAGTAGTGCCTGTCCCTGTATGCATCTGGCATCCTCGAGCTCTTGAAAAGCATTAAATTTAGGTTCGATAACAATATATTTTTAAGTCAAAAATTATCAGAGGTGGAGTCCTCGAGGACGTCCTTGGTTTCGAGGACACATTTTGAATTCCTTAGCCTTGGCCTCGATGGTCAAATCCTTAGCCTTGGCCTCGAAGCCTCAAGTCCTTGAAAATTGCATTGTCCTCGGCTCGAGGACAGCACTATTTTTTGTATGGTTAGAATTGTGTAGATCGGCTGAAAAATTTTTTTCTAGATCGTTTTTCTGGAGATCGCCTGAAAAAAATTTTTGAAGACCTTTTTGTCTTTGAGAACACTTGCGTTTGTGTCCTTGGTCCTTGGCCTTGGCCTCGAGCATTCCTGTCCTTGGTCTCGAAAGTGTCGGTTCTCAAAAGGGCTGTCCTTGGCCTTGGCCTCTAGGCTTGTGTCCTCGACTCCACTTCTGCAAATTATAATTGTTATAATACACCAAGTTGCCTCGGCCAGGAGGCGGCGAAGGGACTTATCGGTCTTCGAGTCAAGCTGCCACCTGCCCATCTCTCTACCACACATGCTGGAAGCTTTTGCATTGTTCGTTTTCATGCTGAACGTCAAGCAGCAGGGACCGGAATCATACCAGAGCCTACCATTTCAGTAGTAGATGCTTCATCCACTTGACCACTGATCGGTAACAAATCATGTAATAATAAAACGGATGCAATTTTGATTTGTAATCTGATAAACTGGCAAATTACCATGTTACGGCAATACAAAGAGGGCATGCCCAAGTTTTTTGTTTTTTTATTCAGTATAATGAATGACTTAGACATTTAAAAACTCGAAGTAAGATATAAAAATTATTATTGCAGTTTTGTCAAAAGAATAATGATTTTAAACACAATACTTTATAGAGTTGTATTGTATTTCTATGTACCAATATTGCTCAAATGCATATTGATTGAAGAGTCAAAAATTTAAAGGCAGGTTTCAAAATAATTTAGTGGTGAAATCTAAGAGCAAATACACACCATAATGCAAACATTTAGTATATATATTTACAGTATGAATTACGAAATCCCATTACCCATAAAGCAAATTCCTCAAAGCTTTTAAAACAATTACCTCAAGCATATAAGAATGGCTAAATTATTCACCGCAGTTAAAAGAGCCTGCTGTGATATTTGCTCCAACTCTTTGAGCAGTTTTTGGCACCCTGATATCAACATCACAACCCGTGGTACAAATAAATTTAAAATTCAAGAATATGCAAAGTCCGACAGACTTTAAAGTCATTTAATCGTATAAATACTGCTGAGATAGTGCCTCGAGTTGGTTTAGTGGCCCAGACTATGATGCACAGTGTATGCAGCATTTTTCTTGATTTACACGTTGTTTTCAAAAATGAAAGTAAATCAGTAATAATAGTATTCTGACCAAAAATTATAAGTTTTTCTTCACTCCATGTAGTAAGTTGAAGCAAATATTTTTGTTTTTGATTGAAGAATTATTTATCAACAACAATAAATCTAAAAAATTCGATAAAAAACGGTAGAGCTTTATTTGAAGTAGTAAATTTTTTTTAACGTTTCGGACTCAGCCACGTCGTCAGTAAAAATAAAATCTAAAATAATAAAATGTATTAAAACTCTGTAGACAGATCTCGAATGCAAGTAGCCACACTACAATACAAACCTGTAATGGCGCTGCATATACCCAACTACACGTGCAGGTTGCTAGTATTGCAAGTATACTACGCAGTACTCATGTAATTGAAGGTATTTAGGCACAGCTATTTGTTCACAAACAGCACGTATAGTTACGCACGCGCATTGTGCAGTGCCATTGCAGCTTTGTGTTGCAGTCAGGCTACTTGCGTTTGACAGCTGTGCTACAAAATTTGCATTCATTTTACTGTTTTAGGTTTTAATTTTCACTTATGACAAACCTAGTTGAGTCCGAAACCATAAACAAAAATTGCTGCTTTGAATAAGGTTTTACTGGTTTTAATCAAATATAATAAAACTGGCCAGGAGCGGCTAGCCTGTATGTGCTGCGGTGCTGCAGCACGTTCAATTAAAAAACAAACTTTATTTTTTTAAATCTTTTATTAAAAAAATAAAAAATCTAAAAATTTTTATTCATTTTGCTCAATTTTTGAAAAAGAAAACGCAAAAAAACAAATGGCAACACTGCTAGCTGTGTTGCTGTTTTCCCTGCTCTCCCTTTACATGAAAAATAAACATAAAAAGCTTTCGAAATAGAGGAATTTTGAGTTCGTGCTCAGCAAGGCAGTTTGTTCTGCTTTCTTGGCAGCACCAACTACCCGAAGTTAAAAATTTAATCTAAAATGCGAGGTTGTAGGACTGATTCTTGAGTAAGCTTTTGTGGGTTAGGTTCAAGTTACCACTAACTCAGCTGATAGCGTTAGCTTAGTTGACAGGTGGACTAGGATTTCTTTGTCAAAAGCTTTTACACGTAATCTGGTAATTGAGTAACCTAAGCAGGCCCGACGCCACGGGGAGGCATTCCGGGGCCGTGCCCCCCTAAACGAGATTTTGAAAATGACTTTCAATAAAGTCGATTTCATTTTTCATTTGTAAGCAAAATGAAATCGACTTTATTGAAAGTCATTTTCAAATTTTCCACCACCTCAAAATTGTTCATAAACGAGATTTGTGCCACCCCAAGTGAGGATTGTGCCCCGAAGAAATTAACAGGCTCGGTACTACTGGAATGCAAATCGAGGCCTGAGACTCCCAAAATACTGGTAATTACTCTAGAATTCGTGAGCAAAATCTGCTTTTTCCTGAATTTTGCAATAAACACCGATTGTTTTTGTGAACTCGCCCCAGAATTTATGAAACTTTGCGTATATTTTGGGACGAAGATCTTTTTTTTTTAGTCTTTATCTCAGAATTCGTGGAAATTCGCACGTTTTTTTAGGTGAAAACCAGAATTCGTGGAAATTCGCGCATTTGTTGAAAGTAAGACCTTTTTTTTTGGTCTTCACCTCAGAATTTGTGGATATTCGTGTTGAACACCATTTTCGTTTGGTGCACAATCTCGAATTCAAATAAATAAAGTTTTAGTGCCCCCAAAAAATTTATTTATGCCCACCTAGTCACGCTATTCTGGCGCCGGGCCGGAATCAAAGCCTTAGCTTATTCCTAAATCCTCTTATCTTTATTTTTGTTATTGCATAGGCCTAGTCCTATTTATCTCTGTCAAGATTGCCAAGCTGTAAGAATCTTGGATAACTTTGCACGATAGGCCTGGTTCCCATAGGCGTAGCCAGAATTTTTGATTGGGGGGCCCAAACCACAAATCGCATGCAATGACGTCATCAGAAACTTTGAAAAAGGAATTTTTTGTATTCAGAGCCATTTGAAAGCACTAGATTTTTAACAATTGAAAGCCAATAGAAAAAATTAAGTTGCTCAGCCCTTCTTTTCTTTGCAAACCACGTTTAAAATCTTGCAGTTTGAGGTTAAATTTTTTGATTTGGTCCAGGTAGAGGGAAGTAAAGTACATTGCCTCATGCAATATTTTAGCAGTAAATAACAATCCACTCGAAGATTTTCGTTCGAGATTATTGTTTTGTCATGAAAACAACCAATTATAGGAGTACATATACGGCCAAGGTCCAGGCACCCTCAATTCAAAAATTTGTTTCATGAGCATTCCCCTTACTGCGGCTAATTTTTTTCAAAAGTATTTTGTTGCATAAAAACTGGTGAAGTGGAGGTAAATTGTTATTGAAAAATGTAGGCCTACAATAGATGGTTACGCCTACTAACCATGTTATTGTTCGGGCTGAATTTACTTTCAGTTGAGCCCCTGGCACTTTGGGATTGTTGCAATATTTTTCTGCCAAATTGCCTTCAGGTGAAGACCACAAAAAAGTCTTATCTGAGCGCGGGGCCCCTGGAACTGTGCCATATGCTAAACCCATCCCTGGTGATTGCATTACGTTCATAAAAAGGTTACAAGAGAGCCGGAGTTGACAACTTTTAGAATAAAAACCCTTAATTTCACTCGGGTTATACGTTTAAATTGCTTGGCATACATTAAATTGAGGGATCCCAGGCCACCTGGATCAATATTATTGTTGGGGGTCTTTTCAAATTGGGAGCTATTCAATCATTATTGTAGTGGCCCATTTAAATTGTTTGGCAAAAATTGAATTGAAGAGGCCAGGACCCCCTAGATCAATATTATTGTTGGGAGCCCATTCAAATTGGGAGTCATTTAAATATTATTGCAGGGGGCCCATTTAAATTGGTTGGCAAAAAATAAATTGAGAGGTCCCGGGCCCCCTGGATCAATATTATTGTTGGAAGCCCATTAAAATTTTTCAGCAAAAATTACATTGAAGGGCCCCTGGATCAATATTATTCTTTTGGGCCCATTTAAATTGGAGGCCATTTAATAATTATTGTTGGCGGCCCATTTAAACTGGTTGACAAAAATTTAATTGAAGGGGTTTTGGGCCCCTGGAGCAATATGATGGTTGTAGACCCATTTAAAGACTATTGCAGGGAGCCATTTAAATCGGTTGGCAAAATTAAATTGAAGGGGCCCTGGGCCCCCTGGATCAATATGATTGTTTGAGGCCCATTTAAATACTATTGCAGGGATCCATTTTAATTGGTTGGCAAAAATTAAATTGAAGGGGCCCTGGGCCCCTGATCAATGTTATTGTTGGGGGCCCATTTAAATTGGGGGCCATTTGAATATTATTGTTAAGGGCCCATTTAAATTTGGGGCTATTTAAATAGTATTGTAGGAGGCCCATTTAAGATTATTGGCAAGAATTATATTGACCAGGGCCCGGTCCCACTGGATCAGTATTATTGTGGGGGACCCATTTAAATTGGGGGCTATTTGAATATTATTGTATGGGGCCCAATTAAATTGGTTGGTAAAAATTAAATTGAAGGGGCATGGGCCCCCTGGATCTATATCACTGTTAATAATTACTGTTGTACGCGCGTACTGCAGTACTCCTGTACGCGTATACTGCTGTACCGGGTCTCCTGGATCAATATCACTGTTAATAATTACTGTTGTACGCGTGTACTGCTGTACCCAAAAATGCTAAAACAAACTGAAGAAACAACAGTCTTTTTTGTGACATTTTTATCATTGGTAGCTTTTCAATTGGGGGGGGGGGGGCGGACCTCCTGGTTCCACCCCTGGCTACGCCCATGCTAGTTCCTAATGCTGGAAATTAAGTTTAAATAAGTTTAAATAAGTTTAAATCAAGTTTAAATTAAGCCTAGTTTGTAAAATTAGGCCTGTTCAAAAACACTGTTTTTGTTGGAGATAGGCGTACCGTATATAGAAACATATCCCTGGTTTTAATCAGAGGTGGAGTCCTCGAGGACGTCCTCGTGGACACATTTTGAAGTCCTTGGCCTTGGCCTTGAAGGTCAAGTCCTTGGCCTTGGCCTCGAGGCCTCAAGTCCTCGAAAATTGGCCTGTCCTCGGCTCGAGGACAGCACTATTTTTTGAATTGTTAAAATTTTGTGGAGCGCTTGAAAAATTTTTTGGAAAACGTTTTTTGTGGAGATAGCTTGAAAAATTTTTGTGAAGACCTTTTTTTTTTTGGAGATTGTCTGAAAAATTTTTGTGAAGACCTTTTTTTTTTTTTGGAGAGCGCTTGTGTCCTTGGTCCTTGGCCTTGGCCTCGAGCATTCCTGTCCTTGGCCTCGAGAGTGTCTATCCTCGGAAAGGCTGTCCTTGGCCTTGGCCTTGGCCTCGGATTTTTTTTGTGTCCATGGCTTTGGCCTTGGCCTCGAGCCTTGTGTCCTCGACTCCACCTCTGGTTTTAATGTACTGGTAAAATTGCCTAGGCAAATAAGGCGGTAGGCCAGGAATCATTGACAAGCCTAATAGTACCATAAATGAGTTCGGTAGGTTTGCTTCTATCTGCTATATTTTGCTATTTGACTATTTTATCAGATTACTTTACAGTTGAATTAGTTCCTAGCAGTTTTAGGCCCCGTCACCTATCTTTCCTCTGCTAATTAGCTGAGCTGTTGCTAAGTTGCAGACTGGCATGTAGATCAGATTTAGGATCTGGCAGCTTAGTTACCGATGCTTAATCTTTGGAATATGCTACTATAGTGGTGTCATACACTTGTTTGGTTGTCTATAGTTGAATGATTTAGGCCAGTAGTGCAAGATGCTTTTGTAGGAGGACAATGGATACTGAATCAGTAAAGTTCACTACATCCTACCTAATTTCAGTAAGTCTGCATTTTTGTGGTCTAAAAGCATTTTTGTAATGCAAAATAAAGTGATTTTAAAGCAACTCTAGAAGGGGTTCATGATATGATTTCAAAGTAGTGCCAAGAAATAACACAGTAGCCTACATGAAAATGAGTTTTTATTTTAAAAAACGAATAATCCTGGTCCATTTCCGAGCTAAACTTGTTGAGCTGGTTTGGGAACAACAAAAAACAAATAAAACAGGAATTGATTAGAATCATTCAATTTGAATAAGATTGAGTTAAGTCGAAACGTCTAGTAAATAGAATGTTTCATTTTATCTTGGCTCTGGTTTTTTTGTCTAAAGCAGAAATTGTTTTCATGAGTTGATATGTGTTTGGCTATGATTTTAGTGCTGGTTAGATTGGATTGAAATCCCTGTTAGATACGATATAATTTAAATCAAATCATAACACAGTGCAACATATGGCAGATATAAACGCTAAAAATTGAAACCCCACAGACCGTTTCACCAATTAATCAGGATCAATTCATTGAATATTCTGATGATCTTGATTACAGATGAAACAGTCTGCAGGGTTTTTAATTTTTTTTAAGGGACATGTACTGTGTTAGTGTTATGATATGCGCCCTAGCTAATGCTTTCGAGCACTTTTTTAGATCAGTTGGATTCAAACTCTTCTCATTGTAGTTTAAGTCAAATTTTAAATTTGTTAAGATGGGGATTTAGTAACAAAAGAATATTTTTATAATCTGTAGTTTTAGATACTACACTAAGTTAGACCCAGTTTACGAATTAATGAAGTTCAATACATTTGTTATTGTGAAACAGTTTTTCAAAGCCAAGTCAAGTCAATGAATAAAAAGCTGTGTAGTCAATTAAGCCAATTTTCATCAGCATTTTGAGTGGGTACGTATTATGTTTTTTTGTTTGTCTATTTACCTTACCAAAACGAAAAAGGTAGCTCTGAATTTGGCTGCTGAGTAATAACTTAATAGCTGTATGATTGATTCACTTCATTGTTCATACAATAACAACTACTAAATTGGTTAATGTTAATATGAATTAAAGCTAGTTGAAACATGAGAAAGTTTTCTAACAATAATTTTGCATATCGCATTTAAAATGAACTTACAAAAATGTTTTTTTAGTACTGCACGATAGGACAATAACATGTAGTATTATTGTTGCTGTAATAAAGTGGATTAATATCAGGTTGAAAATGTTTCTGAGCTGACTAATGAGTAAAGAATGAGTCAGAACCAAAATTTGCCATTTTTATTGAGCTAATCATGTTGCAGCATGTTAAAGCCTAACAAGCACTGAGCATGAAAGCCAAAGGTGGAGTCAAGGACCACAAAGCTTGAGGCAAAGGCCAAGAACACAAAAAATCTAAGGCCAAGGTCAGCTCCTCCAAAGTCAGAGCATTTCGGGGTCCACTTACAGGAATGCTCGAGGCCAAGGACCAAGGACACCGACGCAAGTGTTCTCAAAAAAAAAACAGGTCTTCTACAATTTTTTAGGCGATCCCCCCAAACAAAGGTATTCACAAATTTTCCGGAAGTTTTTTGGTGTTTTTCGACATAATTTTAACGGTTCAAAAAACAGTACTGTCCTCAAGCCGAGGACAGGACAATTTTCGAGGACTTGAGTCTTCAAGGCCAAGGACTTCAAAATATGTCCACCTCTGATTAAAGGACTCACTTCTGATGAAAGCATACATGGACTCCACTTCTAATGAAAGCATATACTAAACAAAAAATGTGCTTAATTTATGTTATGATAGGCTATTTATTGCTAAGTGTTAGTTCAAGGTAATCACATTGATCTAAAAATATTTGATTTTACAAGATATTTGATTTTACAAGATATTTCATTTTGCAAGATGTACTAAGATATTTAGTTTTTGTTTAAGAAATGGTGATGATAGGCCTACCCAATCAACTGCTGATTTTTCTTATTTTTGTTAATTTCCAATCCTCCTGTGTAGAATTCCGCTACGTAATATTGCAAGATTTCAGTCGGCCTTTAAGGAGTCTTTAGAAAATAGAGAGGCCAAGGTCAATACAGCTCCAAACAAGTGTGAGAAATTTGGCGAGTGCTACTGCTTATGCCACCGGCACTTTGCGCAATCGGTAAGAAGCACGTATTTAGGCGGTGCCAAAAACATTGCTACATTCTTAGCCTGTTTACATGTGCACTTTTGGGAACCAGTTCTTAGTTCTAGTGCCTGAATTTTGCTGAGTCACACACAAAAAAGGTTTTGTGTGTGACTCAGCAAACCTTTTGTGTGTGTGACTCAGCAAAATTCAGGCACTAGAACAAAGAACTGGTTCCCAAAAGTGCACATGTAAACAAGCTATCTGTCGAGAAACCAGGTTTTTGCTAAGCAAGGGGTAGCAAGCCTTGAACCAAAAGTTAAAATTCTTTGTTCGAAAAATTTCCCAATCGGAAGGCGAGCGAGCAAACCAGTGCTACTAAAGCATATCACAAACAGCCGCAAGAGGCCGTAGGGTTTTGGAAACTTTTCTGAGTTTTTACAAAAAATGGCTATTTAAAGCCATTTAATCACATTTCCCTCGTTTTTAGAGCGATTTGAAAGAACTAACTGGCTAAAATTTGGGAGTCGTTTGAGAAAATTAAATTTCCCATCCCCTTCAACCCCTCCTTTAACTTACTGGTCAAGTCCAAAACACATTTAAACCCTTGCATTTCAGAGTTTAATTTTTTAAATGTCTTGATGAAGCTGGCTGAAGCCCCTTTGCCCTGTTCCTGGTTGCGCACCTGGCAATATCGCGTTGGTCTATCAGACATGAAGCAAACGAAACCTGTAATTGTTTGCGCTTTCCTACGTGTTCATTACATATTTTTTCGTGTCCAAACTAGTCAATACTGCTTGAATCAGAGGCATTTAAGTAAAAATTTTAAGTTGAATGTCGTTAGAAAGAACTGCTTAGAATCAGATTTAAACTTAGAAAAGGAGGAAATTTTAATGTTGTGCGGATTAGAGTTCCAGATTTTAACACCCTGGTATAAAAATTGTTGCAGCTTCGTACTTTTCTTGAATGGGATTGTGTAAACATGAGAAGGATGGAACATTCAGGAAGAAAACTATAGCCGATTGAACAAATATTTTCAAAATATTACAATTCCCTGCCCCAACGACTGAATGACGGTTAGTGTGTTGTTGCGAAGTAGTTGTTGCAAAAAAAAAAAATTTTCCATTGCTGTGCTTACCTGACTTTTTGGAGACTTTCATAGTCTTTTTGTTTTTTTTTGCCTGATGAGACCCTTGAGCAAGGTCGAAACACGTCGCAATCGCTCATTTACAACTGTGTGATCTATGAATTTGTGTCCGTGTAGACAATTTTTTCGTGTTTGTGATTGCATTAAAATATGGAGCTGATTTTTGACAAACCTGATAATTTATCAAAGTAGTGGAGGTTTTAACCAGATGGTCTTGCCTTTCTATTCTTACCTGCACTTGAGGTTTAGGCATTGTTGATTCCATTTAAATCTGGTCGGTGTAACACAAAATGCGGATAATAATTAACTGATTTAAGCTTTGAGAAGCCGCATAATAAACATTGAAACGTAGGTTAGCACATTTGCACAATTGCTTTTAGTAGAGGAGCTAAATCGAAAATCGTTCACTTTCGGAATAAAGTGTGAAATTGGGCACAAACTTTTCCCAGGGTAAGTATAACAATTTCCGAAGGGGAGCCAAAAAATTGGGCTTGGGCAACTCCTACAAACGGCCCCTAAAGATATGCTCTAGCTCCACCTTGTGGTTAAACAAAATTTTGTTATTGTAAACAAGCTTATAGGACCAACTGATGATTTTATGACTTTATTTTATTGTTTTTGCAAACTAGAATTTTTTGGCATGCTATAACGTCACAGATGACGTAGATATGACGTCATTTTTGCCAAAAATGTATGATGGCAAGCAAAATATTGATCTAATTTGGAGGAGTCTCTCATTGATATCACACTCGATTAATTGCTTCAATTATTAGGTAAACATCTTGCGCAGCTTAAATTACGTCACTTTGTGACGTAACTGCGACGTCATGCTGGGCAAAAAATTTTAAGAAAACAACGACAATAAATTGCTAATTAAAAATATTAGTTTAATGACGAAATTTTGCATTCAGCCTATTAGTTCAAGATACAACTACTGCTTATTGCAGACAACGTCAATTTTATGACGTCATGCTTGCCAAAGTTTTACCCAAACAACAGCAATAAATTGGTTGTTAAAAATATATTAGTTTAATGACGAAATTTTGCAATCAGCGTATTAGTTCAAGATACAACAGCTGCTTAAAGCAAACGATGTCATTTGGTGACGTCATAATGTCTGGTGGTGTCACATTTGCAGTTTTTGTCCGTTGCTGCAAAATTGACAAAAGAACAAAAAGTGCTTTGTCTAGGAACAATGAAAGAACGTGGGCAAAACAAATTATTAAATTAAGACCAAACGTAAATTGTCAAAACGTTGTTTTGTTATCTATACCTGTAGACGACGCGAAATCTCTTCTGTCTGCCGTATCTTACGCCTCTACATGCGTTAACTTTCTTCTTAGATTGTCAACGGTTTCTGTAGAAAGTACGCCAATTAGCACTTTCGGAATCAAAAACGAACGTAAAGATTACTGCGCTGCACCAAATAACTCACACAATTTAAACACATGAAGTACGCCAAATATCCAAATAGAAAGTAACAACTATGGTATAATTACGAGTTGAGAATCAGACTGAGATTACTGATCAGAATAATTGCAATAAATAACCAAACTCGCCGATGGTTTCGTCTTCAGGCAGACAGTAAGCTTTAACTCCAATCGAAGTCTTCAAAGAACGCAGTTTCTGAAGTGAGAAAAGGTACGGAAACACTTGATGAGAGGACAATAGTCCAGTGAAATAATTATTCTCAAATTTGAGCAACAGCTCAGGAGACAAAAGGTACAAATATAAAGAAGATGGGACCCACCCAGGACAAGCTTAAGACCTCGAGGAAGGACTGCAATTCTGAAAACTTCGAAAACTTGCTAAATTTCTGAAACAATCCGATACTTAACGATTTCAAATTTAAAGATTCTTGGTAATTCTGAGTGTAAATTTTTTACGTCCTTCCTCGACTACAACCAAATTTGACTGACCCTGAACAAAGGAGTAATAGCGCGAAAATTTCAAGAAAACAGTTTCAAAAGTTGCGCAACAGATACTTTGTATGCAGTAGAAAAGGCGCGATAAATCGTTTAATTGATGACATCACTGGAATTACATCAAAGGCGCGATAAATGCGTTGTGTAACATCACATCATTGGAAATCCTTAGCAGCCAAATATACACGAAAAGCTAAATGCAGTAAAGCGAGTGTTCGAAACCAGGTATAAACAAGAAAACATAAGCGACGTTACAATACCCTAAGGTGCATTCGCGATTGCTTGACTGCCTGCGCCCTAGGTTTCGAGTCAATAGTTTCAAATTGAATTTGTAGAGCCAAAAGTTGGAAAACGGTGTTATCTTAAGTTACCGTACATCTGACGCCAAAAATGACAGCCATTTTTTTCTTTGTGCATCATTCTCTTGATTGTTCTTTGATGCGAATAGTGAGACTCCCTTAGCAAAATTCTGTTTGCACTCCTGGATATAATGTAAACTATGCTTTAGAATGTAACGAAGTGTATTACCGATGCTTACAGGGTAATAAATGTAAAGCTAAAGCTATTTGTTGTTGTTGCTGTAGTTGTAGCGCATATTTATCCTCCTGTCAACGGACAGGGTCAGACGCTAACTTGTTGGACGATCCGCACACTTTTCATTACCAGGACTACTTCGTGATTGGAGGAATCCGCACCTGCTTAGGAGTTTCCGATGATCCAATGTTCCTGTGGATTTCTTCGAATTCTTGTCCACTGAATTTGCTGCTTGTTGGAAGCCACGAAGCAGAGATAATCATCGTAAAGCGTCTTATCTAAGGACGCAACAACGTGACCAGGGTGCGGGTTGAACCCAGATCATTTGATCAGGGTCGTCGTAAAAACGACGCCTTTACCCATTCGGCCACGTTGCCGACTTAGCGAGCTACTGCACGATTTGCTTCAAAATACGTCGATCATTGCTGTCCTCTTGATTGTTTTTACTACCATTTATTGCAGAGGTGAAGTCGAGGACACAAGGCTCGAGGCCAAGCCATGGACGCAAAAAAAAATCCGAGGACATACCCTCTCGAGGTCAAGTACAGGAATGCTCGAGGCCAAGGACCAAAGACTCAAGCGGAAAACGTTCTCTAAAAAAAAAGAAAAAAAGATCGTAAAAACTTTTGGGGGCAATCTCAAAAAAAATGGTCTTAAAAAAAAAAATTTTCTGGTGATCTACACACTTTTAACGATTCAAAAAATAGTGCTGTCCTCGAGCGGAGGACAGGGCAATTTTCGAGAACTTGAGGCTTCAAGGCCAAGGACGTCCCCGAGGAATCCACCTCTGATTTATAGCCCACTGGTACAATTTCCCAAGCACGAACATTCTTCTGTGCAAACAATTTTGTTCGTTGTACCTTTGCAATATTTCTTTCACCCGCATTTAAGTAGGATACGGCAAGCTTTTGAAGCTACCGGCAAGATAGTCCAAACAGGAGACTATCTTAAATCTGTTCCCATTGACTAGTAAGTACTTAAATAAGCAAGTTTATTGTTCAGCGCACATAAAGATGCACACTGTGGATGCAGCAGAAAAGCAGAGCTTACCTTGTTACTACTCCCACTTATAGTGACAGAAAACACATAAACGCAATTTATACTTACATAAACTTGACCAGGGTCAGCTAAACTTGAAGATGGATCTGTTATTAAACACTGCCTCGATCCATTTATTGAATTGGAAAGCTGATCGTTTAATGTGCTGTTTCAAAGCATCTAATCTTGATGTTATATTTTCTGCGGTTCTTCCTCCTTCAGCAAACAGACTTCTTCGAGCAATATTGACTTCGCATGCGTTGATAATTGAAATGCACAGGCTCACAACAAATTGTACCAGTGCCTAAAAATCAAACTCAATTATTTGTGAAGGACAGTTAATAGAAGACACTGTTGCAAAAATAGGCGTTATCTCTGGGCAAAAAGTAAAAAGAATAGTTTATTGAAACCTGGCAAAATTCTCCAGAGATGATGCCTACTTTTGCTAAACTACCTTTCATTAAGTATCTTTCACAAAATATCTGAGTCTCATTTTCAGGCACTGGAACAGTTTGTTGTGAGCCTGTGCATTTCTACTATCAACGAATACAAAATCAATGTCGTTAGAATTCTGTTAGCTGAAAAAGAAAGAACTGTAGAAAATATACCACCAACGTTGGATGCTTTGAAACAGTACATTGCACGATCAGCTTTTCAAGTCTTTAAATGGAGGCAGTGTTTGATTATAAATCCATCTTCAAGTTTAGCTGACCCTAGTCAATGGCATTAGCAAGAAACAGATTCAGAATATTTTCCTGTTTGGACTACCTTGCCGGCAGCTTCAAACGCTTGTCGTATCCTATTTAAATGCGGGTGAAAAAAATATTGCAAGAGTGCAACGAACAGAACTATTTTTTCAGAATTACGTGCTTGCTTTACATTCATTACCCCGTAAGCATCGGTAATACACATCATTACATTTTAAGGCATTGTTTACATTATATCCAGGGTGCAAGCAGAATTTCGCTAAGGGAGTCTCACAATCCGCACCAAAGAACAGACAAAAATGACACCCTAAAAAATGGCTATTATTTTTGACGTCAGATCATAGGCTCTTTATTTAGTAGACTCAGTAGCGTAGCCAGGGGTGGGGGGGACGGCGGGGCTTTACCTCCCCCCCCCCCCCCATTAACCTGCCGACCAAAATGCAGAATAAGAAAATATCACGTTTTTAGCACTTCCGAGACTGTATTTTGCACTGAAATAGACTTAAAAATGATTTAAAGTATATTTTGAAACGTTTCTTTAAGGGTGGGGGGCTAATTTGCCAAAAATAAAATTCGTAAATCAAAAAAAAACCTGAAAAATGGATAAAAACTTGTAATCAAATTTGATCGCTCATTGAAAAATGCTTAATATAACTTTATGTTTCATCAAAAGATATATAAGCTCCGGAATAGGGGCAGGGGGCTATTTTGTTTTAGTTAATTTCCAATCACTTCTCTCAAACTTCCTTCCATCAGCCCCCCCTAATTATATTTTTTTCTATAAAATTTAAACGAAATAAATTACACCTTGAGAGTTTTATTGAACTACCGGAATAGGATTTTATAATTTACCAGCTTGTAAATATGAGAACTGAAATTCTAGCAATAGCTACCTCCCACACAATCCATTTATGCTTCTACTATAATAATGTTTTTGCCCAGCTTATTTCTGTGCCTTGTTTTAATAGCAATAAGTTTTATCAAAATAGGCCTAAATTTAAGTTGTTTTTAGCAGCAAAAAAGTACAAAATTGTCAAGCGCTGGGGGCTGTGCCCGCAGACCCCCGTGCCCCCGGCAGCTGGGGGCTTCGCCTTAATATAACTTTACATAAACTAATATAATGGCTTCACCCCCAGACCTCCCGCAACAGCTCCCCATTGCAGATTTCTGGCTACGCGTCTGGATTTCGGGGTATCGATAGCAAGATAACGTTTTGACAATTTACGTTTGGTCTTAATTTAATAATTTGTTATGCCCTCGTCCTTTCATTCTTAGACAAAGTATCGTTTGTTTTTTTGTCAATTTTGCTGCAAAGGAAAAAACATTGCAATATGACATCACCAGATGCCATGACGTCACCGAATGACATCATCTGCTACAAGCAGTAATTGTATTTTGAATTAATACGCTTAGTCGCTGAATGCAAAATTTCGTCATTAAACTAATATTTTTAATTAGCAATTTATTGCTGTTGTTTTGTTGGAATTTTTGGCGAGTATGATGTCATAATGACGTCATTAAATGATGTTGTTTGTTAAAAGCGGTAATTGTATCTTGAACTAATTTGCTAAATGCAAAATTTCGTCATTAAATTAATATTTTTAACAAGCAATTCATTGTCGTTAATAATAATAATAATAACAGAAGTTTATTTGTCGCCACTTGCGTCAAAAAACAAACAAAAAACAAAGTCAAGGATTTGACAAGCAAATTAGGTACACGAATGGAAACTGGGAGGCTGCGAAGGGACCTTCTCGGTCTTCGAGTCGAGCAGCCTCCCGGATTGCTTTTTAACGGTTTAATATAGAACAGACGATTAGAAGGTCGTAACCAGGTTGAAAGCTGACCAGTTAACCGCAAATGTTCAAGATAAAATCAATTTATTTCTTTTAGATAAGCTTGCATTAAATGTGATTTCAATTTAATTTTAAAGCGTGACTTGGGTAGATTTTGAATTTCAACTGGAATTGAGTTCCAAACTTTTACACCTTGATATTTGATACTTCGCTGAATCCTGTTACTTTTATAGCAAGGTATATATAAATTGTTGGGGTTAGAAGAAGATCTTGTTGTACGAGTGTTGACTTGACCTACCTTTGCGAAAAAATTAGAGAAGGATTGTGGAAGGGTATTATGCATAAATCTATGTACGAATTTGGCAACTTCAAGCTTATATAAGTCGGGGAGTTTTAAAATGTTCAGTTTTGAATAGTATGGAGTAGCCCTATCGAGGTAATTTCCTCCACCGATTAGTTTAACCGCTTTATTTTGTAATATGTTAAGTTTTTCTATGTAAGAAGGGAAAGTTGAACCCCAGGCAACTAGTCCGTAAATCAAATAAGGATGAACCATAGCATAATATAATTTTAGAAGCGCATTTTGAGGTAATACTGGTTTTAGTTTAAACAATATAGCTAAGGACCTAGACAATTTATTTTCAATAACTTCAATGTGCTTGCGAAAGTTCAGGTTCAAGTCAAGATTGATTCCTAGATATTTAACACTATTTTCAGCCCTAATAACGGTTCCATTCAGTTTAATAAAGAAGTCAGTTACATTTTTGTTCGATTTTGGAGAAATTGCAAGAATGTGACATTTTTGTGGATTGATGGTCAATTTGTTAGAGTTACACCATTTATTTAAACAGGAGGTCTGAGAGTTTAAATCATTTTGTAGGGTCAAGAGGTTTGAATTTTTTAACATAAGGCAGGTGTCGTCGGCAAAAAGTGTTGTAGAACCCAGGACAGCATTAGGTAAGTCGTTTATATAAATCAAGAAAAGTAAAGGACCAAGCGTTGAACCTTGAGGTACGCCGAAGCTATTATGCTGTAAATCTGAATTGACACCATTAATTGAAACAAATTGTTTTCTTTCCAAGAACGATTTTATTAGTTGAAGACTTGGACCACGGATACCATAATGCTGTAGTTTAGCAAGAAGAATGTGGTGACAGACTGTATCAAATGCTTTCGTTAAATCAAGAAACAGTATTCCCGTATAATTGTTTGCATTGATATTGTCGTAAGTGGCCGTTAAAAGTTCTTAAGATTGCATGAATAGTAGAAATATTTTTTTGAAACCCATATTGTTGTGGGGCTAGGACATTATTTTTTGATAAGAAAGAAAAAACTCGTTTATATATCATTTTTTCAATTACTTTTGATATGCAAGTCAAAATTGAGATCGGCCTAAAGTTGCTTGGATTATCTTTTTTCCCTTTTTTGTGAATGGGAATAACTTTAGCAATTTTGCAGTTATCAGGAAAAATTCCATTTAAAAAAGCATAATCAATTAAAAAGCATAGGTAAGGAGCAATGATGGGTGCAGCCACTTTTAGAAAATAAGCAGGAATGTTGTCATAACCTACAGCTTTGTTCGCGTTGAGGGAACCAATGCAGGTAATAATTTCATTAACTGTTGGAGGTTCAAAAAAAATAGAATTTGGAACACGATGTCTTAAATATAACGAGTAGTCTACTGTTTGAAACAAAGAAACTTTTTTAGCTAAATCTTCCCCAACAGAGCAGAAGAAATTATTGAATTGATTCGCTTTTTGGAGTAGTTTGGTTGGATCGTAGTTTTGTCCATTAAACATTTTTTTTGATGTGTCAGTATTGGGTAAGAGTGATTTTAAAGTTTCCCAGGTTTTTTTTTGATTTCCACTATGGTTCAGCAGTTCCTTTTCGTAATAAAGATGTTTGGCGCGGGTTTTCATTTTTGTCAATTTGTTCAAAAATTTCTTATAAAATATCTTTTGCTCGGGATTTCCATTTAAAAAATGAGTTTTATACAATTTGCGTTTCATATTAATAGAACTCAGAAGATCTGTTGTCAACCAAGGTTTTTTCTGCAGTCTTTTTTGCTTTCGAGAGACCTTTTTTAAAGGGGCATGTTTGTTGACAACTTGCCATATTTGGTCTACAAACATGTTAAATATTTCATTAAAGTTTTCGTTAGTTATAGAGGGTAATTGGATGAAAAAATCATTTAAGTTATTGTTCATATTATCATTGAAAACATTCGGATTAAATTTTGATTTATCGCGATAAAAAGATTGTCTAGACTCCGATTTTCGAGAAGATCGTATCGCGTTGATTTGACATAATATAGGGTAGTGGTCACTAATTTCAATTGTCTTCACGATACCAGGAATGATGCAGTGTTCATAATCATTAGTTATTATGTGATCTATAATTGTTGCCGAGTTATCCGTTATTCTAGTTGGTTATGTAATAAGAGGAAAAGCGCCACAAGAAAGCAACATATTCAGAAATCTTTTAGCTGATGGGGATCGATTAATTGAGGAAGAATTAATGTTTAAATCCCCCAGAATATAAAAAGTTGAGTTATTATTACTAAATTTAGTCAAGCAAGTTGACAATTCTTCAATGAAGACATCAACGTCACTTGTAGTAGGGTGTCTATAAATGATCCCCACTGTATAAGAAGGTGCTTGATTGTTATCAGAGACAGAGATCCACAAAGATTCAGCGTTGGCTAATTCATATTGCTCTGGGGAAACTTCGAATTTCACACTATCATGAATGTACATTGCAACGCCTCCTGCATTGGTTTTGCTGTTTGCATGAATAAAGCTGTAGTTATTTAATTCAATATTAATGAGAGGTTCATGCTTAATGCGGTTTTCAGACAAACAGATAATGTGAGGAGGTTGGTTTAGTGAGTCAATAAATTCGTAAAACAAGTCAAAATTTTTATGCAATGAGCGCACATTGACATGAAGTAATAACAAAGTATTTTTGGGTTCAGGGTTTAAAGTATTACAACTAGAATCAAGATATTCACATTTTCTAATTTTGCTTGTTAAATCGCTAAAAATATTGTCAGTAAGTTCGTCCTGGTCACGAAAAAAGGGAGTGGCTGCCCGACTCAAACAAAGGAAATCCTGCAGATCTCCATCATCAGAGCTTGCAAGCACCATTGATATTGATAAGCTAGAGAAACGGAAGAATCACAGTAGATCAAATTACAGCGAGCACACGCGGCTGCACACTTATAAAACATTGGAACTAAACCGGCGGTCAGTAACAGCCACTGTCTGTACACATGTCCATCTTTAGCACCGATTCATTGTGTTTCGTATCCGCTCATAAACTGTAAGGGAAAAAAAAAAGGCAAGCTTATAGTTACTAGAAATAATTTATAATCAGGCTCAAAAAGGTAGGCATGTTAAGCGGCGTGAACAAAAATCAGCGTGAAATGAGCACTGGGCACTATGAGAAAGCACATGTGTACACTAAAACGTTAAAAAAAAACAAAAAAACAAGACAAATCAGACATCACGATAGATTATCGTCAAATCAATGCACAGGTAAGAATCAAACTCATAGCTGCCAACGTTCTATTCACCCCATCTGCACTAAACAAACATAACAAATAGACGGGTTAGAAAAAAAAAAAAAAAATTTAGCGAGAGCTAGGATCGACTTTATTGTCATTTATGAAAAGGCAGTAAGATCCATTTGATACTCCCCATCTGGTTCTATCACCAGCTTCACGAGCCTCTTTGAATTTGGACATTAAATTCATTTTCTGTTCATAAAATTTCTGCGGCAAGTGTTCAGCAACAAATACTTTCTTAGGCTTCATTGTTTCTGTTTTGTAGTTTGTCCTAGCTTCGTGGTCAAACCGTTTCAGTGCTTCATTATAGGGTTTCAGATGCTTAAGGTTTGCCATAATAGTTCGTTTATCCATTGCATTTGCCAGCTTTATTATAATAGGTCGGGTCACTCTTTTACCGCTTCTCGACACAGGGTGTTGTGGAAGACGGTGAATATCGACCAGTTGAATTTTTGTCGGATCTACTTGGAGGCCATTTAATAAAAAGTCATTAAAAATTTCACAGGTTTCTAATTTCGTTTCATTTTCGGTGCTTTTCTTTTCTTTTAGGCCATGGATTAGGAGGTTTAATCTCTTGCAATACGATTCACGCATTAAGGCTTCTTTTTCTAGTTTATCGATTTTTTTTAGCAACTTGTCATAATCTTCTTGATCGGCTTTATCGTCAATTTGATGTTTTAAATCTGTTAATCTCTCGGCTTGCTCATTAAATTTTTCGTTTAACGTTTCATATTTAAGCTCAAATTTGTCCAATTTAGCTTCTAAACAATCAATCCTAGTTGTTAATTCTTGAATGGCTTTCAGTACTTTATCCAACTTTGCTTCCATTTTCATCATGCAGTGAATCAACACAGTACTACAGCAAACTACCAGCTGATGAAGCTTTGCCTGAAAATTTGCAGTCGTTGTTTTCTTAAAATTTTTTGCCCAGCATGACGTCGCAATTACGTCACAAAGTGACGTAATTTAAGCTGCGCAAGATGTTTACTTAATAATTGAAGCAATTAATCGAGTGTGATATAAATGAGAGACTCCTCCAAATTAGATCAATATTTTGCTTGCCATCATACATTTTTGGCAAAAATGACGTCATATCTACGTCATCTGTGACGTTATAGCATGCCAAAAAATTCTAGTTTGCAAAAACAATAAAATAAAGTCATAAAATCATCAGTTGGTCCTATAAGCTTGTTTACAATAACGAAATTTTGTTTAACCACAAGGTGGAGCTAGAGTATATCTTTAGAGGCCGTTTGTAGGAGTTGCCCAAGCCCAATTTTTTGGCTCCCCTTCGGAAATTGTTATACTTACCCTGGGAAAAGTTTGTGCCCAATTTCACACTTTATTCCGAAAGTAAACGATTTTACCCAAATCCTGCCTTTCGCTCCTCTACTACTGTATTTCAAAAATGAAGGGTGATCAAGTAACCTCTGAACAATGATTGTATAGTCGCTCACTCAAGCATTTTGACTTTTTTTAAAAATGCAGTGGGATTTAGCAATGAACACCATCCAGATGTTAAAATGAAATCAATTAAGAGCCAGAGCTGCCGTTCTAAACAAGTATGGGTAGGCTCCGCAAGCCAAGTTGTTAGCGTTAGAAAGCTTTAGAAACTTAAGAGTAGGCTCCAGAATAGGTGCCAATAAAAAAAAGTGGAAACCTAAAAAAAGGTTTTCTCCAAGATTTGGTCCAATTTTCCGCCGAATTTCGGTGGGGAAGTTCAAGTTTAAGAAACCATCGTAATTTAGTGATAAGCAGAGGAAATCGACATGGTTTAGCAGGTGGAAGCTCACCTAAGCCTACCCTGCCAAAACAAGTAGGTAGGCCGAGCCTACCGAGTATACCCTCGACGGAAGCACTGTTCATACCAGCAAAGCTATACAGGTTAAAGTTCAACATAGCTAAGTAGTTGGTCTGTTACTAAGCCACGGGAATCCAGCATACTGTAAATAAGGTTTTATTTGACAAACATTTCGTTTGAGTTAAAATGTTCAAACAATTGAAACAAACAAGTCGTCATAATATGTTAGAGCTGGGTATTGTTATGGTTCTCATGATTTCTGTCTTATACATTGTATATTTGTTATCGAGACGGTGGTGTTCTTTGTTGTCCCCAGTTTTTTGCTCGAAACAGATTTCTTGTGTTTCTCACGATATGTGTAGTAGTCGATTGGTATGGCACAATAATATTGCTACCGTGATTGGGCCAATCAATCTGTCAATTTAATGCCATTGTTTGCTATTTTCTAAAATTTTGACCAATCTTTTTTTAATGCTTTTGTTTTTGTCTTCTTTTAATAAAAAAAAAAATTATTTTGCGCGGTGTGCAATTGATTTTAAGATTAGTCTTCTGCAAGCGCGCATTATCTTACTTCTCAATATATTATTAACATGACTAATAACTCTAATTCTTGCGTTCTTCCGGTGAAGTCATAGTCACAGCAAGTTTGATCTTAAAAGCTTTGTTTTTATTGACGTTTCGTTGGTCATGACGACCAACATCATCGGAATACGAGCAACGATAAAGAACTACGACTAAAGCTTTTAAGATCAAGCTTGCTGTGACTATGACTTCACCGGAAGAACGCAAGAATTAGAGTTATTTTACTTATGCCCGGTGATCATCAAACCTTTAGGCCTAGTAGGCCTATACCTACGTTTGCAACATGACTAATGTTAGATGTGACACTGGTCTGTTGAAGTACTCTGAACTGTACATACACACTAATGTTGTTGATTTTTACATCTTTTTGATGTGTTTTTTCTGTTTTGTTTAATTTATATTCGTGTCTCAATCAATGTGTTTGCATTTGGTGAAGCAGCCCGGCAGACATCTGCATGTCTTAACGTATATCGTTCTGCTTGTACTTTTTTCTTGACCGCTGTTTTTAAATGTGATGCTTTTAATGGACGCGAGGTCATGAAATAAATCAACTGAACTAAACTGAAAGCTGGACATAGCATAACCGCTACTTCAAAAGTAGCGCTGCTGCCGCTGTCATTATTTGATAAAAAAAGCCGCAAAGCTGCCGCTTACCTCTATACTTAATCTTAGAAAATAAAAAGCCAATGCCGCAGCCGCTACTGCATACAAAGCAGCGAGGGCTGCTGCTGGTAAAAAAATTATAAATGAATTTTGCTCTTCATTTTTTTCATTTGATGATTTATTTTCGCTTTCACGTGAAGTTTCTACTAGAGACAGTAGCGTACGCTGGATTTTGAAAAGGGGGGGGGGGGGGGGGCAGAAACTTCAGAAAATTTGAGAGGAACATAGATCAGAATTTGAAATTGTCATACTCAAATTTTGTCCCATTTTTCGCCCAAAATCAGGTGAAGAGCAAAAAAATCTTTACTCAAATTTTGTCCCATTTTTCGCCCAAAATCAGGTGAAGAGCGAAAAGGTCTTTACTCAAATTTCGTCCCATTTTTCACCCAAAATCAGGTAAAGAGCAAAAAAAAAGGTCTTCACTCAAATTTCGTCCCATTTTTTCGCCCAAAATCATGTGATTTCGAGCCCAAAGCCAGATGCCCAACTTGCAAAGGGGGGGCCATGCCTCACTTTTGCAATCCTGGCGACCCAAAGGGGGGGACCATGGCCCTATGCCCCCCCCCCTAAATACGCCCCTGCCTAGAGAGCATTTCGGGTATTCCCAATTTCTTTTTTTTACTGCTGTCAATTAAAAATCGGTCAATTAATTGTTTTTTATGATTAGACAACAAGCTGAGTATAACGACAATAAGTCACACGTTGCAACATTTACCATTTAGAATAAAAACCTGACACAAAACATGTATCCTAACCAATAATTTTGAATTCTAATGTAGAGAAGAGTTTCAGTCAATTTGAACAGCTTTCGAACGTTGAGCTTGTTAAGAACTGAGTGATGAAACACAATAATAATTCAAACCGATTAGTTTGAATTGTGTTGTAAAATTTCAGTTAATGTTAGCAGCTTTCAAACATTAAGCATGCTAGGGTCTGAGTGATTAAATTTAACATTGAACTACACTTTTGGCAGATCTCGAAACTGCACGATTTTACCTTGTTTTTTTTTAATTACATTCCAAAACCTGTAACGTACCATGGAAACATAATGTAGTTGTATTGTAGCATTACCCGATTAAGCTGCTACTTAAAAAGCAGTGTTGCTGTCGCTGTTAGACGTAAAAAGTAGTAGAGCTGCATGCTACCTTATTTGTAAAACAGCGACGCTACCGCTGCCGCTACTTTACTCAAAACAGAGGACCCTGCCGTTAGTCGCTATACCGCCACTTTTTGTTTTTTGAAAAAAAAATTTGGAGAAGAAACAATCAAGAACAAAAAGCAAATTCTTTTGTTGAGAAACCAATAGCCAAGACAACTGTTTACAACATATTCTAACTATTTTAGAAATGTTTTGGTAGTAACGTATCATTTTCATTCTTATTTAAATAGTTATATTCTACTTGCTACTAGCCACTCAGTTTCAATTCGGGGTTTCTATATTGGATCTTATAAAATCAAAATTTATGTCACCAAAAATAGAATGTGAAGTGGTTAAATTAAAAGGGGGTTGAATGAAAAACCGTCGCTTATGCGATCCGGGCGATAGCGTAGTGTAGCTTATAAGAGGTACTGGTTGAGATCGGTTTTGTTGGAGAAATGAAAACTATTGGAAACATAATAACAACAAACGAACGAAAGTTTATTTTTGTCATTAAATAACAAAAACACTAAAACGTAACATAAACACTAAAGTTGGATCACAGTTATTAATGACGGGGAGACGGCGAAAAGACTTTGTGGTCATCGAGTCAAGCAACCACCCAAATTTTGTTACCGATGTGAATCGGCGTTGCAGCCTGAAGTAAAAAATAAAAATTTTTAAAAAGACAGAAAAAAGTGAGTGTTGTAATAAGTTGATCAAACTACCTTTTTGCTCAAACCTTTTTCTACTATATTCTTCTTACCCGCGAAAATAGATTTAATCCGTTTGACTTCGTATCATTGGCAACCCTGATTTTCGGAATTTTGTGACTTTATAAAAGAATGATTTTGCAAAATTTCTTGCAGATTAAGGAACGCGATGTTCGATTATCGAACATCGTGTTGCCTAGTTTTCAAAACATTACCAATTTGCAAATTTATTTGCGGAATAAAAAACGCAATATTCGATAATCGAGCATCGCGTACTTTTGCTTATTCTGCGAGAAATTTTGCAAAGTCATCCTATTGTGACGTACGAAACTTAGAAACGCAGGTTTGTCAATCGTATAAAATCAAACCAACCGATTAAATCTATGTTCGCGGATAAGGGGAATAGTGGAAAAAGGTAAGGGGCATCTCTTTATTACTTCAAATAGTTCTTCTTTCTTCAATAAAACCGATTTCGAGCAATATCTCTTTATAACATTAAAAATTTAGGAAGACGGTATCGTAGGGCAGTGGTCTGCAACCACCGGTCCGCGTACCGGTGCCGATCCGTGAAAAGTTTGTTACCGGGCAGTATACGTTTCCAGGTTAAATACCTCGGAATATATTCCTAACATCTAATGTTGAAATAATTCCAGTTTTCAGAAAGTAGGCTACTACAATAATTCAGCTTTGCTACAGCATCAATGCAAATATATCATCAATTAATAGCAAACATTTGAATTTGTTGTCGTTCCCCATTGCATCAGCAGACTTACATTTTCATTGGTAAACATTTATGTTTTTGAAAGCCATTCCGGAAATTTTTTTCCGTTTTAAACCGCTCCGCACTATAAAAAAGGTTGCCGTCTCCTGTCGTAGGTTATGGTAAATCTGCTTGCTCCCTTACTTATTGCATTTTTCACACTCCGTTTTTTTGTCATGAGAATCTCTTTTTCCTTTTGCAAATCAATTATAATTTTTGCCATGATTTAAAAAAAACAGTGGTGCTGGATGGTATTCTTTTTTCTATTTTTGCGACATGGCATTATTGATTTTGTTGTAGTTTTGGTACCAGTATTATATTTTTGAACGAAAGAAGGAAAAATGCATAAAAATTACACCAGAGCATTGCAGCTTGCTACACATTGTTGCAGCTGTGGCAAGTCGTGATTAGCATTGCGTTTGATTGGAACTGCCCGAAATCCTAACCTCTCGTTCTAGAACAGAATTCTACCTCCCGACCAACTGCTGGTCGATATGGATCCCCTAAAAAAGTCATATAAACTTGGAAAAAAGAAATTGCGGTTTGGGGCAGTTTTAATTAGGACGAAATACGATTCTGCTTTAACTTTTTAGAGGATTAATGCGAGCTTTCCAGTGCATGAAAATGTCTCTCGTTTTTGTATTTCTTTTGATAAAAACACCTGCACAGTAATTAGCAATCAGAATAAAAAGAGACGAAACCAATCCAAAAATGAAGCTTTTGATTATTCTGAGCTATTGCTCACTATTAATTAGGTTTAGCGTCTTTTCCTTTAGGCAGAGATGAATTTTTTTGATATAAAAATACTCTCCAAACGTTTTAGTAGATCAAGCTGTTTCATTTTATTCGAACGAAATAAAGAGGGTATAAACGGTTTATTTTATTATTTAATTTGCAGCAGCGGCATGTCAGAGATGGAAACC
This sequence comes from Trididemnum nubilum, assembly GCA_963965965.1. Taxonomy (NCBI): domain Eukaryota; kingdom Metazoa; phylum Chordata; class Ascidiacea; order Aplousobranchia; family Didemnidae; genus Trididemnum; species Trididemnum nubilum. The sequence continues at coordinate 26,514,832 of OZ014483.1, forward strand.
GGTCGGGTCGACCGGCCAGTCGGGTTACCGGTCGGGTCGAGATTCTTCGACCGACCGGTTAAGCCGGTTGAAACACCGGTCTAATTCTCCTTTCTTGCAACTAAAAGACATCTAAGCACCAACCGAAATGCACATCTCGTCTATTTTTTTATCAATAAAACGTTTTATAAAAACAATATTAACAAACCACACCTTTTGAAAACAGTTGTTGAATGGTTTCAAGTTGTGACTATTATGCTGTGACCATTAAGACATGCACATCCAGAGGGCGTATTTAGGGGGGGGCATTGTGCCATGCCCCCCACCTTTGGGCCAGGCACAAAGCAAAAAAGTACAAAATATACGTTAAAATCGCGTTATCAGATTATAATAAAGCATGCATGTGGAAGAGGCTTACGCTATCTGGCATTTTAGTATCATTTTAATCAGCTTGAGGGTAGAAGTCGCGCAGATTTCAAATTTTTTAGTACATGCTAAAATCTTGCCGCTTTGAAAAGGTTTTTTCAACTTAAATTTACCACACTCAACACCGGGCAAGAAAGACATAGGTCTTGTTTTTTTATATCTAACTAGCCGTGGCTTGTTCTGAAGTAGTAGCATTTCTCCAAACTGTTGGAGCACATTATATTTCGAATATTTTCCAGCCAATGCCGTAACAGTTTAGTGTTTGCTGCTCGGCAAATTGCAAATAATCTGCCACCAATAGCTAAAAAATTTTAACTTCTTTTTTTGGCCTTTCGCATAATATCAGTAGAAAGAACGTCTAATAATTTAGCTTGTGCCATCCATTCTTTTTATGCTTATTTTGTACACGTTTTGAGCTGCTCCATACAGGTCTTTCAAACCGAAATTTAACCTAAAAAGGTTTTAAAATTGAGCTATTTTTGCAAAAAAAGCAAAAAAATTTTTGCGTTTTTTTTCTGAGACCTACGTCCAGAGTCACAAATTTTAACACCTCACTCGTGGCCCCTCCTTTTGAAAATTTTTCATTAGATGCAATGAAGAGTGAACAAAAATCTTTTGTAAAAAAAACGGTCGACCGAGCCGGTCAGAAACCGGTTGACCGGCCGTTCAACCGGCGTAGATTTTGAAATTTGCCGGTCGGGTCGAGAAAATCCTGACCGGTTCCATAGCATCTCTGCGGCATGTTAATTGCTTTCAAAACAGCGGCGTTGCTGCTTTGCTCCAGAGGTGGCTGAATCCACATATTGAAAGATCCAGAACCGATCCGGATCCAACAAGAAAAGATCCGGATTCTAAACTTTTTAAAGTTTGAGATCCAGATCCGATTCGGATCCGCCAGTATGCAACAACACTTTGAACATTTTAACGAATATTTTTGACAAGCATCAACAAGAGTTTGAAAGTAATCAGCAAAATCAGATCCGGATCCGAGAAAGAAACAGCAAGATCCGGGTCTGATCCGGTCCGATCCGGATCCGTTGCCACCTCTACTTTGAGCAACCGGTTAAAAAGTAGCGGCGCTGCTGCTTTTCGCTTCTGAGAGAAAAAAGCAGCCGCGCTTCCACTACCGTTACTGAAAAAATAAAAGAGCTATAACCAGCTAAAAATTTTGTATTGCATTTCTATCCGCATTCCTTTACTGAGGATTTTTTTAAGACTTTTTTCCGGAGCAAATCACATCTGTGTGAAGCAGAATTACAATATTAAAGCTACAGCTCAGAATGTGCGCTATTATAAATCAGTAGTTGAAGTACAAAAACAACAGATTATTGCAGCAAATGTGTACAAAAAATCCAGAAATAACTTGATAACATGGTCGCTGAGTTTAAGCTTCGTTTCGTTATTGTTTTGATCTGTTTTTTAAAGTTGTAGAAGATTCAGTTGCCAAAACACGCTGCCATTGCGCGGAAGGACAAAAGCAGAAAAATAAGGCAGAGCACTTAATGCACTGCAAGTATTGCGTCTACTGTGAAAACGAAATATCTTAATCATTAATAAAAATACTTTCAGCTTAATTTGAGTAATTTGCAGTAATGGGGAAATTTCGACGACTGCACATGACAACAAAATCTCAAAATAGCCTTTGCCAGAATCAAATCATCAATCGACTTAAAGCTCTGCACTAGTAACCTTACTTTGCTCACAAGAACAGCGATGATTTTGACTCGATTTTGCTCATTTACAGCATTAATTTATTTTTTGGTAGCAAACGCAATTTAGAATACGTACAGTATTACGCATCTGGAAAATACAGTTGCGTTCATATTGTCTTTATATTTTCTAGTCGGCACAGGCGATGGTAACGGTAAAAAATTAAAATAAAAGAGCTACCCTGCCACTTCATTAATATAAGTGAGATGATGTTGCTAAATTGTTTCGAAAACTCAATGTACTTGGATACTTACTAGTATGATAAAAGTTGACACTCGTTTTCTACGCTGCGATACTGAAGAGATTGCTTTGGCGCAGACGATAAATGTTCTGAAGAAAATATATAAAAAATATTATTTCTTACGGTCCTAAATATGACTCCAAATCCAGTAAGAAGATTGCAGTTTGAGAGCTTTGGCGCTGTAAAGTCTACAATGGGTTAAGTCAGTCAAACTTTAATTTCTGAGACTCTCGATTGCAGATACAGTAACTACATTTCTGAAGAATTCTCAAATGACTGCTGTTCTGTCACGAGGTTCATACTGGCCGAGTTCCAATCGACCTAAATTTTTCTTTCCACAAAGTAACTAGCCAAAATGGCAATATTCATGAAATGCCCGGCCTTTTCTTTAACCTAATGTTTTCAAACGAAATTGAGGTGATTTAAATCCCGAAGTAATTGAAGCGTCGAGTATGGGTCCTATGTTTTTCGGAAATCGAGTAAAGGTGTGTTTACATTGGACATGAAGCAACGAGAAGGGAAGGAAAAAATTGGCCAACGACTCAACAACATACTGTAGTTTTGCTTAAGTGAGGTTAAGCAACCGCTCGCGAAGTTTATGACCATTTAAAACCTTTCGCAAATTGTCGATGACGTCAAATTTTGGTTGCTTCGCACTTAATGTAAACGCGCTTTAATTTTTTTTTTTAAAGCAAGATACTATGTGATCTTTACAGGCAAAAATATAACAATTCTATTCCAACTATACCTTTTTTTCTCAGTTGTGTGGTATCAAAATGATCAGAAAAACTCAATATTTCAGGCCTAAACTTTACCTAAATCTAAAAACATTTTCGAAAGTATAATTTCTATTTTCCGTAATGTATCTATTACTAACAGCAACGTTGGTTTTTGATGTGTTTATGATCGCTCTGTCTTTCGTGCAGTAATTTATTATACGCATTTAAAACATTTCTACTTCAAAAGAATCTTAATTTTTACTTTTTTTTTTCTTTTTTCCTAATACAAAATAGAATTGGTGATATTTTATTTGGTATCTTTGCTGTTTTAGGGTGGTTTCATAATCGATTGCAACACCTTTTACCACTTCGCGCACATTTGTGACTTCGATTGATGAAAACGAACCAATTATAAGACAGCTGTTTCAAGTCAAACAACCTTTCAAAAAGTTATTATGTCACTTTTTCGAAGACATTCTGTACAGTAAGTTATTGTAAGTTTTAGCTAAGTCCTTCTTATACGGTGCTCTCTGCAACAGCTACACAGTATACTATACATGATAAACTTCTTTTCTTTATAGTTTATGTGCGGTTAGCAAGAGTACAACAACTGCAATTGCTTTTTTTTCGAAGAATTGTTCATAGACAGAAATAAAAACACTTGCCCAGTTTTCAATGTACTCTTATTTTAAAAAATTAATCTAAGCTGCATGATTTCCTGTTTTTGCACACTGCACGCGTTTGCATATATCACTTTTGCGAGCGTGACTTAGGTCGAGGGCTGCGCAAGAGGTAGGCCTACATCGTGATTCAGCCACACTACCAACCGAAAAAAAAGCGTCGTAAATTAATAATAAATTGATGATATACGAAATCCTCTGAAAAGTAAGGAAATACATGAGCAATAAACTATTGCTGTCGCACAATTGCAGCTGCTTTACCATGCGTTTGCTCACTCGCATAAATATTGAATATGGAATCTCTGGGCCTGGGTAGCAGCAGCAAAAAACATCTTAACCCTTCAAATGTAATTCAAAACCGACTTTTCAGAGTCATCTCTTTTGCTGGACGTAGAGATAATTTTATACAAATTGTGATGTATTCGTTTTTATTACAAATTTATTACAAATCGAAAATTGTCAATTGCTTCTTTTTATACAAATTGTGATGTATTAATGATTCCCATATAATAGAAACAAGAAATGGCTAAACTGGTCTTCAAATCCAAACATAATACGTCACCATTAAATTACTCTTCATTACTTTCCAGAAGTTAAGACAATACATCGATACAGCGCAATAGATCACCTCAGAACAAAAATTACTATATACCAAGAGCACGCTTTGAACTTGCAGGTCTTCCAAATTAGAATGAACGACCAACGAATATCACTTCACCATCTATAAGCTTGGATACTCAAGCATATAAATAGAATTCAAGTAGCATCTTCGCAGGCTTGCTGAACAGCCTGTAACTACGCTACTGTTACTATGTATTGTTTGTATTCTTTTTATCGTAACGTTTGTATTGTATTGTTTCTGTCGTACCTATGTATTGTTTCGAAATATTTACTTTCAATGTGCTTGTTTATTCGGCAAATAAATACTTTTTCATTCAAAATCTAGTTATTTGCATCTTAATACTGTACTGTGGAAAGCACCAACTCATTCATTTTCATGATACTAGACAGTTACGAAATCAATTATTGTAAAAAAAGTAACAATAAGCTCCATAATTCACGAACAAAAATTGTAATTATTGTAAACGTGTCACGTTGTAAACGTGTAAAGTTAAGTTGTAAAACATTGTAAACGTGTAAAAAACATTGTAAACGTGTAAAGTTAAGTTTTTCAAAAGAAAAATATTCGAGGCGAGGAATGCATATTGAATTGTTTCTGATATTCAATCAGCAATCTTGTTGTTTGTTAATGATCCAATCAATGACAATAAGCGCTGCCTTTGGGCGATTTCCCTCTTGACAATTGTTGAAGGCAGTGGTCAACTTCTTCATTTACAGAAAATTGTTTACTTACCGGATCAAAGTCGTCCCAGAAAACCAAACTATTTCGGCGACAAATATTGTGCAAAACGCAGCAAGCTATACCAATTTTCAAAACTCTTTGAGGTGCGTACGACGAAGAGCAAATAATACGAAATTACGAAGAGCAAATAATACGAAATTACGAAGAGCAACCACTAAATACTTAAAAGAGGAATGCAGGCAAATTCAATGGGAATATTAAGTGTTAACGCAATCGTATTATATTAGATTAGCATTGACCCCATTCTTCTGGACTACGCCGTTTTGGAGATACTGTTCTTCAAACACAAGGTAACATTTCCCAGGATTTTTCGCGCAACTTTAAAAATCTAATTGGCAACACTGACTTTGATAAACGTCGTTGTAGCTGCGATCTGAATTCTAACGTAAGCCAATGGCATCCAACGCTGATTAGGTTAAACTAATTTGAGTACTTTCGCAGCGCAATAAATTAATTTAATCCAATCAGCAGCATATTACCAAGTGGGAAAAAAGAGATTACTGTACAGTAGCCAAGCTTTCTCAGTGAAGACAATTGCATAAGTAGTAAGAACTAGAGAATATTATAAGGCTAGTACGCTATAGGCTATTTTGCTTGCTTGCATTTTTCTAACGTTATAATGCTAAAATGTTAATTTTTTTTTATACAATCTCCTAATTAACGAATTCAACCATAAGCAGGGTTGGTAACTGACGTTGATGACCGAGCGGTCGCTTCAGATTTTGCTATTTCCTGTTCTTATGCATTTAACCTTGTTGTGCTTTAATCTGGAGTAGCCTGCCTGAGTAAATGGGCTAAATAAATCTCGATTATCTTATACCATTAATGTTTAATTTGAGCTATATTAATAGTTTGTTACTGGGGTACTACTACGTTACTGTGATACTGGTAACCTATTAGGATGGCAAAACAAGTACAAAATAAGGACGACAACATAAGTTTTCTACGTGTCTACTCCTCTCATTCTTATTATGTTTATGTTGCTAAGGCCGAACCAATAAACTTTTTCGTTCTCTTCTGCAGACTGGTTTAAATCAGTTTTTTACGCAGCAAAAGTACTCGATTCAGTTTATCCTAATCAGCGCTGGATGCCATTGCCTTACGTTAGAATTCAGATCGTAGCGACGGCGACGTTTATCAACGTCAGTGTTGCCAATTAAGTTTTTAAAGTAGCGCTAAAAATCCTGGGGAATGTTATTTTGTGTTTGAAGAACAGTAACTCCGAAACGGCGTAGTCCAGAAGAATGGGGTCAACGCTAATCTAGTATAATACGATTGCGTTAACATTTAATAACCCCATTGAATTTGCCTGCACTCCTCTTTCAAATAGTCATGGAATTTTTTCTCGCAATTTCCGAAAGGTTACTATAAGTTTTAATCGTTTGCGTGCTATCTGGCCTAAAAGCTACCAGCGCGGAAGCGTAGGGAAGAGTCACCAAAACGGCGACTACTTAAAAATAAGCAATGCGAAAAACCTGTTTTATCGCAGGAATCGAACCTGCAGCCTTTGGATTACCGATCCACTGCTCTACCACTTGAGCTAGTGAAGGCGCTGGCTGGCTATTTAAGGTTACTCGCATGCATAATTTAGGTTACTACAAGTCATTCGCTGTTTTCGGAGCATGTACTGTTATACCATTTTTCGCTATTTTTCAAATAACGAAAAGGATGTATAATATTAATGATCCTGCAGTGAAAATTGTTGATAGTCGATCTTCTGAAACAGTGCTCAATGATATACAAAGTAAAATCAGAGCAAAATATGACTATAAAATCACAGTAAAAGGTTAAAAGCACAACAGTCTGTTTCGTCCTAAGGACTCGTCAGGTGTTACTGTAATCTGTAAAAAATTAAAAGCAACTATAAAAGATTGAAAAACAACTGCCAGCATGTTGTCCAAGCGGTTATCTGAGCTTTCTTGCAACCGCGAGGAATTTGCATTGGCCGCCACTCCGTACCATATCGCCTTAGAGACAAGTGGTTGTCATCGAGGACTTGCTTGCGGCGACCATGCTGCAGATACAACCCGCTCAAAAAGAAGAAATCGCAAGTGCAAAATAGTATGATATAATTCCCCCTTTAGCGAAAGTGTCAAGAACAACATCGGCAAAGAATTCCTAAAGCTCGTCGATAAGCACTTCCCCCCTCACCACCATCTGCGGAAAGTATGCAACCGCAATACCCTAAAAGTCAGCTGCAGTTGCATGCCCAATATGGCTACAATTATATCCAGCCACAACAAAAGCTTCTCGGTCACAAGCAGGCGACAAAGACCACCATCCCTCCTTGCAACTGCCGCAACTCAGCGAACTGCTCTTTCAATGGAGAATGTCGCGAAAAGGCTGTCATTTACAAAGCCTAAATTACATCTGATGGCTCCTCCAAATATTATATTGGGTGCATCGAAACGGAAATCAAGACCCGTTATTACAATCACATCCACTCCTTCAGATATCGAGAGAAAAAAAATGCGACAGAGCTCTCAAAAGCATTTTGTAATGCTAAAAATTCTGGCAAAGAGCCTACAATTAAATGGTCGATTGCTGACAAACCTACTGCGCTGAACAAAAGATCAGAGTTTACGGCAAAATGCAGGCACGAAAACAGCGCTGGGTTCAAGTAAATATGTACTTACGTAAAATTTTTGCTTATTACTTACTTAAGTAATGATTGCAATACTTAATGATTAGATGGAATTCATCGCTCGTTGGTGGGTAATTAGATGGAATTCATCTCATTGCAATACTTAAGTAATTAGGTTGGTGCAACACTGCTCTTTGTCAACGTGATATCACACTTTCAAAGAGTGAGAAGATTTTTGAATATGTTCTCAAGAAGCTGGCGAAAGAAACAGGACTAGAAGCTATTTCGCAAAAATTATTAGCAACTGCCACTGATAGAATTGAATCAAGGAGAAACAAAGGAGTTTGTGGCCTTGTGAAGTATTTAGAAAATCCAGACAGTTATGAGCAGGTGGTCGAATTTTCACTTTTGAGTTATCCAAAAAAAAGGAGCTTGTAAAAGTATCAAAAGATATTTTTGCACGGCTTTTTCCCTGTGGCCTCATTGACGAGAGTGCTGAAAGAGAATCTTGAAAACGACATCACTAAAGAGCCCTCTACAGAAAAGTCTAAAACAGAAGAACTTAATGACATTTTGTGCCAGTCAGGAGATCAACATTTGGATCGCATTCAAGAAAACGCTTCAAGAAAAAAATGACATTTTACGAAGCAACTAGAAAATGTTCTTAAGTCATGGCTGTCATAAAGTCTTGTCTAAGCTCACTTCCACCCTCTTCTGTCGAAGCTGAAACGTGTTTCAGTGCTGCTGGACTGTTTGTTTCAAAATTAAGATCATCTTTGAGTAATAAAATGATTGATTGTTTGATCTTTGCACGGAGCTTTTTTGCGCACAAAGAAATAAATCCTCTTTGTAAATGAGAATGTGTAATACTGTAAATATAGTGATTTAGATAATAATAGTGTACTGTCTCTAATTAGCAGAGGTGGAGTCGAGGACACAAGGCTCGAGGCCAAGGACACAAAAAAAATCGGAGGCCAAGGCCAAGGACAGCCTTTCCGAGGACAGACACTCTCGAGGCCAAGAACAGGAATGCTCGAGGCCAAGGCCAAGGGCCTAGGACACAAGCACAAGTGCTCTCCAAAAAAAAGAAAAAAAATAGGTTTACACAAAAATTTTTCAGGCGATCTCCAAGATCTCCACAAAAAAACGTTTTCCAAAAAATTTTTCAAGCGCTCCTCAAAATTTTAACAATTCAAAAAATACTGCTGTCCTCGAGCCGAGGACAGGCCAATTTTCGAGGACTTGAGGCCTCGAGGCCAAGGCCAGGGACTTGACCTTCGAGGCCAAGGACTTCAAAATGTGTCCTCGAGGACGTCCTCGAGGCCAAGGACGTCCTCGAGGACTCCACCTCTGCTAATTAGCCTACTTTGTGAATTTCTTGAATTACTTTAGTTACTTAAGTAATATTTCGAAAATTACTTGTTACTAAAGTAATTTTTTAAATCTTACTTGAACCCAGCACTACACAAAAACAAATACTAGTCGAAAAACGCTCGAACATAGTTTTTAGTTTTTAACCAATGTTTCAATCAGTGCGGTATTTCAACGCTGCAACTTGCAGTCTTTTGTAGTGTTTTAGCTTGACAGGTTCTGTAATAATATGCAGTTTGGAGTTTTAGAGATTTGACGCTTTAGTTTATAATATTTCTTTTACAGATTACAATTGCACCTGACGGGTCCTTAAGACGAAACAAACTGTAGTTCTTTTAACCTTTTACTGTAATTTTTTTACTGTAACCTTAGAAAAGATGTTGCAAAAATTTTTACTGTAACCTTAGAAAAGATGTTGCAGTTGTAATTTTTTAGTTATGACACTCCAGTGATAAAATCGGTGGAAGTCTTTAAATCGGTTTAGTTTAAATCAATACGCAGTGATAGAAGTAAACTTATTTGCTTTTAGCTCTGAGCAGTTTAAAGAAGGTGAAGTATCTTGCCAATTCAAGTATTCACAAGAGCTAAAATCGAAATTTAATTTTTGAAAATTTTTGATTTTGTTTTAAGGCTGCGGGTACTAAGATATTCAGCAAATATAAAAAGATATCCCTCAAAAATTTTTTTTGAAACCACGAATTTGTTCTTCCTGCCTGAATTTCTGAAAAGAGGTAGTTTACCAAAAATGGATAGGTCACATGATGTTATTGGAAAGGTAAATATCATTCAGTTTCTCTTTTCCTTGAAAGTTTAAGCCGAGAAAACAGATTCAGAGTTTCCAAAAGCTTTTTACGGGGGATGTCTCTTTGTATTTTGTTGAATATACTTGCAACCGCATTGGCTCTAAAGCGAGAACCAAAAGTTTCAAAAATATTATTTCGATTTTAACAACTGCAAACTACAGCAATTGGCTGGAATGCTTCAAACTCCTTGATATTCAAAAGCATGCTGTTACTGTGCTTTAAAGACAACCTTGGTTTTTGTTCTTGAACAAAACCTTAGAAAAGTTCGCGGCACACTTGTGACCCTGTGACGGCACATTATAGCGACAATTACTAAAGTAATTGCCGAGAATGAAACTTACAATACTGCTATTACTACACTAACCGTCTAAATTACAAAAATTACACTAATTTAGCGCTTTTTGACAAATTACGGAAGACACCAGAATCCTGATAAATTCTGCTTTTAACAATAGCAAGTTGATACCGAATTGTTGTTGCCCGTGTTTTTTGTTTTTTTGTTGCTTGTTTAAACATATTGCTGTTTTACAGGCTTTGCCTGCCTCTTCGGGTTGCTAAATAAAAAAACTTTTGAAGTGTTATAGAGCTTTGAAGACCTCTTTTAGCAAAGGTGGAGTCGAGGCCCTAACGTTCCAGGTCAAGGCTAAGGACTTAAAGAAATCCGAGGCCAAGGACAGACTTTAAGAGGACAGAGTACCTCTCGCGGCCAATTACAAGAATGGTCGAGGCCAATGACCAAGGACACAATCTTTCAAAATTATGGTCAGCAAAATTTCCATTACTTTTAAGCGTGAAAGATACCGCATTTCGTTGAGTTTTTGCTGATAATTCGAAAATAGTATTGTTTCTAAAAATAATGAATGTCATTTTGAAGTTTTACACGTTAGCAGCAACGTTGATTACGTTCCGTAGCGGCATCGTGGTGATAAAACAATTTTAAGGCCGTAACTTGTTAATACGAATAATTATAAATTCTTAACGTGGAAATGGTCAAATTTAAGGCCAAAACTTTATCAGGTAGGGCCCAGGTGCATACGTCGACTGATTGTAGATACCCACTTTTAAACAGTTTCTCAAATACAAACCTTATTGCTTGGTTAAATGACTTCTTTCTAGAGAGAAATTTTTTTAATATTTTTAAGTCATCATACTTTTAAAATATTACAGTACTTAGCGACTATGATATCATTATTTAAAGGCATTGCAAAATCCTGTAAATTGACGTTTTTAAAATGAAAACAGGTACCGTGACCCGTATTTGCAAGCTCAAGTCTTTGCAAAAAAAACGAGGCGAGGGTAAAGTCCCAATGCCGCTGTTGAACAACTTTACTTAGTTTTTTTTTTTTCAAAAAATAGCAATTTTGTGACTTTTTAAAAAGAATCAACAGATAGATTTTCAATACAATTAGAAAAAAAGAAAATACCCTGAAAGTTAAGTTAGAAAAACTTTAGTTTCCTCACATTTTCCCAATCCTAATTTTAAGGCAATATTTTCTTTACGTTTCAGTGCACGTGATGCCTCTCTATATTCTCACATCTAATGCCTTTTGCCTATCAATGAATGAGCGTTCACGTTTCGGCCGCCAAAAGACACTTTTTAAAATTTAACATTAAACATTTACTATTTAACCGCAAAAAGTAATTTTAAGATCCCAGCACGGTCGTATTAAAGAGGAAGACATTGGAAGTATTTGCCCCCCTCCTTCAAAAGATCCACAATTGTAGAAACATAAAACTATCGAATCTTTTTTTTTTCTAATAAGTGCCAAAATATTTGCGGGAGCTTCGCATTCTCATCTTCATGAAGTCGTGTGAAAAATTGATTAAGTGCAGAGCGCATCTTTCGAAAGCATTCGAACAATTATAGTTACATTTATTTCATTTCACTCTAGCTTTTTTATTAATTCAGTTTATTATTTGAGATTCCTGGCGGCGACTTTCAACACAAAAGTTTTTCAGTGGATGTGACTTTGACCCCGGCACTCGCTTGCCAGTGTTTAGAATTGTTGTTTCTTATCTCAAAACAAATTCTTCGCAATATTCCGTCGCGTGTTTTCTCAACAAGTTTGCGTAATCAAGATCAGTAGCGCAGCCAGGGGGGCGGGGGGGGCTAGAGCCCCCCATTGGCATGTTGACCAAAATACAGAATGAGAAAAACACAACGTTTTTAGCACTTTTGAGACTGTTAAATGCACTGAAGTGGACTAAATAGTGATTTAAAACATCTTTTGAAGCATATATTTTGAAGGGGGGGGGCTAATTTGCTAAAAATAAAACTAACAAATAGATGAAAAATTTTAAAAATGGTCAAAAATACGCAATCAAATTTGATCGCAAGTGTAAAATTACTAAACATAGGTGTCATCAACAAATATACTCTAAACTAAGGAATAGGGAGGGGGGCTATTCAGTATTAGTTAATTACCAATCATTTCTCTCAAATCTCGTTTCATTAGCCCCCCCCCAATTATTTTTCTCTATAAACTGTATACGAAATAGACTACTCCGTGTGAGTTTTATTGAACTATTCGATGTTATAATTTACCAGAATCTAAATAAGAGAACTAAAATTTTACCGCTAGCCACCTCCAAATAGCCCATATTATGTAACCAGTTTAGTCATGTTTGCGTTGCCAATTTCTAAGCCACGTTTTAAAAGCATTGTTTTTTTATCAAAATAGCCCTAAAGTGAAGTTAAAATTCAAAATTTTCGAGCGCTGGGGGCACAGCCCCCAGACCCAAAACAGCCCCCCCTTATTGCAAATTTCTAGTTACGCGCCTGATCAAGATACACCAACAAAAGCCTTTAGTACCATAAGCAATGGCAATCTATGGTAACTGTATCACATTTTATTATCACGCACTAATAACTTTCTTCTGAATTCACTTTCAAATAATGTAGACACCCTGATGTGTTAGCATTAGCAATTCAAAACTGCTTGGGTCCGGATTTCCGGATCCTTTATTATTGCCGTGGATGGTTTCCGTGCTTCGCTGTTTGTACAACCCGCACTAGAAGTATTAGCTGAAATAAAACAAAAAATTTTACTCTGCCTTTTCAATTCTCTTTTTACGATTAGAACTTTTGCACAATGCCATTTAAAATAAGGTTTACTAGGGCTTGTCTATTGCATATTACTATTTTTTAAATGAAGAAAAGAAACGGATTGACAAGCTAGAAGGTTGGGTTATTTATTGTTTGGTTATTTTCCATTTCAACCAATTAAGAAATAATGCTGTCCTAGAGCCGAGGACAAGACATTTTCAAGTGCTTGTAGGCTTCTATGCCAAGGACTTGAACTTCGAGGTCAAAGACTTTAAAAACTGTCATCGAGGCCAAGGACGTCCTCGAGATTTCCACCGCTATACTTGAATTTTTTTACAAAATGATTTCATTCCTGGCTACTCATCCAACTTCTCCATGCAAAATTGCATGGAATCTGTTTACTTTACCAGAGTTCTCAGCAAGCAACCCTCCAATCTTCTCTCCTCAGTGGTACTGAGTTATGTTGAGCATTGGGGGGGATAATTTGTAATATTACCCCAATTTTGCTCTATTTTCAACATTGGGGGGATGAAGCTCGACCACTATTTTTTTCGCGTGAATCAAATATGACAAACGTTCAACATGCTTCTGGGCAAATCAAGTGAAAACCAAAAAAAAGGTCTTCACCAAACATTGAACAGCTTTTGTCCCCGAATTTAAGTAACAAGCAAAAAAAGGTCTTCACCGGAAATTGAAGAGTATTTGTCCCCGAAATCACGTGATAACCAAAAAAACGTCTAAACATCATTCAGCGCTTGGATGCAGACCACAGTCCAATTATTGAGGGGGATGCAGATGTACACCATAGTCAAATTATTGGGGGATGCAGTTAAAATATTGGGGGGATATATCCCACCATCCCCCCCGGGTTTCGGCACCCCTGTCTCTTACACACCATGGTACCGTTTTTTTCATTGCTTCCACTGCTCAAGTATTATAGAAGTCACATTTGCAACACCTTTTTGTCCACATAACCACTTGGACCAATCTTTCTACTTTTTTGCTCTAGGTTTAGCAATGGTGCTGATGAAAATTTTTAGCACCATTTTGTCATCAATATAGGCTGCAAAAGCAAATGAGAAAAATCCAGTTGAACAACCTAGAACTACATGAACCATTTTTACGACGACTTTGATCGCATGATCATGAGTTCAACCCGCACCCTGGTCACGTTGCTGCGTCCTTGGATAAGACGCTTTACGATAATTATCTCTGCTTGGTGGCTTCGAACAAGCAGCAAATTTACGTGGGAAGAAGTCAAACGTCAACCGGAAAGCTTGGAAAATGGTCAACTCTTAAGCGGGTGCGCATTCGTCCAAAGCATAGCGCACCGTCGCTTTCTCGTGATAGGAGGATAAAGATGCACCAATCAATCATCAATCAATCAATCAACTTCACTATAAAAACTTCAACGATAGACATTGCAGTATATGTACATTGAGCATGTTGAAATTCATAAAGTGCAAAATCAGTCAAAAACAAAAAACGTTTTCTAAGAAACAACTGATGCAAAACCACGACAATTAGATGAATGGCCGGAAAACAGTTTGGGTCTCATTGTATTACGTGTCGTATCAATAGCGCCAGCTAGTATTCATGTTGGAATTTACCCTCAATTATATCCATGAAAACATCATATTCCCATTTAAGACTTTCGTACGCCTATAGGTAACATGCATGAAAAAAGCAAACTTTAAAATATTGATGAATTTTTTTAGCATAGCATGATTTTGTTCTAAACTGTGAGCGTTCACAATGTTTTAAGCAATTACGGGTTTGAAAAATTGCAAAAAAATAAATAGAATTTGGATAAGAATATTGTTCTTAACCCACAGATCAATAAATAAGATGCATCATCGATCATCGGACGCTACGCACGAACTTCGGCATGGATGGTATCGCGTTGCGATTTAATCGCGCATGAGTTCTCAAATCTTCGTCATTATCCATCCTCTGATACGGGGACCTGTTTAAGGCAAGTGAAAAGTCAATCACAACAAGAAGGGAAAGATTTACGGTCACGCTGGATGCTGTTCTAGGAAAAGCGTTTTGTTAGTGTAAATATAAAGGTGTAGCGAGAGCTCCGCAGCATACGCCTGGCCTAAATTATTCAATTACTCAACAGCATATTATTCAGTTACTCAAAAACAAAATAATAGCTCTTCAAGCCCTCAAGTGACCATCGACTCGAAGACCAAAAAGTCACTTTAGGTTTCTAATTGTTCTTGTAAAAGTTTTTCAATAATATTTTGCAAGTTTTTAACAATGTTTATTAAGTTTTGTTTTTTTTACTATTTGCGGATGAGGTAACGGCACGATGTCTGACCCTGTTGCCATAGGCTGAAAGCACAATTTTTTTTGCCGCTGCGAATTCCGCAAGCGCATGTAAAATCTCATGTTTCAAAAATGAGCCTGGGTTGGTTTGAAATTTCCGTGTGTCTTGTTCAAAATAAAAAATCGTTAGTGCAATTCGTGATCTTCTTTTGGTGATGCAATGAATTGACCGACGACTTTTCACGCGGTGGCAGACGCAATTCAAACTGCCTTACAGTACAGTACGTTTTCTTTGGCTCAGCGGTTTGTAAATTTGAGGACAGCGCGCCGGCAAGGTCTTATGCCTTTTGAGCGAATGTCCCCTTTTTTGATCCTACGCTAGTATCAAGTGTGCTCTGTGCTGTAAACGAAAGAGATTTTGTTCTGATTTTTTGTGAATAGATCTATCGATTTAGCTTATAGGGAAAGCCTAAAAGCATTCATCTACAGTATAAAATAAATTTGACACTTTTCTAAAGCCTTCAATTTTTAAAGAAATGAAGCCAAACTAACGCAACTGTCGCTAAATATCAGCTGTAACTTAAAAATTGAAGCGCAAATAACATTAATCTTATCTGGGTTGAAATGTGCTTTCGTGGCAGTCTATTAAATTGCAGAAGTACGCCATTCCATTCAGACTGCCATACGAAAGATCAATTAAACTTTAGTAAAATTTAATTCAAAACTTGAATTTTTTTCATTTGTATCTAGATTATGACCTAGTGAACGAGTTGTGGAGGAATCATTACTCTGCTTCAGGCATGCATCCAAGATTTTGCCCATGCGGGGGCTCAAACCCAAAGTTAATATACTGTTGTTCGAAAAAAGTCTCGCTCATTGGAGGGCGTGCTGAGCAAACTGGTGCAACTTAAGCCTATCGCAAAAGAGAATCTGGGGAGTTTGCCACTGGGCAATTTTTGTGATTTTTCGGCAAAAAATAGCCATTTTTGCGCCGTTTGAATCACATTTGGCACGTATTTAGAGTCATTTCAAAAAAAGATTTTTTTTTGTTTGGTAGTCATTTGAAAGAATTAAATTGACCAGTCCCTTCAGCCACCCCCCCTTACTTACAGTACAAAACACATTTAATCGCTTGTATTTTGCGGTTAAATGTTCAAACTAACTTGGCTAAGGAAAGGCTGAAGCCTTCTAATCTTCCCTGGTTGCGCCATTGCTATGCTCAAGCTAGATATCATTTTGTTTGTTAGGAAACTAGCTTTCCAATGAGCTATTGTGTTCTATACGTTGCTATTGAAGTTATTGCTAATATCTGCGGTTGAAGTTACTGATTGGAAATGGATAAGAATTATTTCACTCTTAACCAAGCTTTCGAAATCGTAGTAGTTGATAGCAATTCAGGGAGTAAACCAGAGTATTCTGAGCCTAAATTTAGTGACAGAAATCAAATTTTATAACATTTTTTGATGGTCCTACTTATGTGCTACAAATCTTATGTACATTGTTTGGATTTACAATAAAAGGTTAAGCTTTCAGAATTGTTTAAAAATAGGTTGTAAAATATCATATTCTGTAAAAAAAAATTCAGCGCTCAAAGGGTTAAACGAAGAATTAAGAGAACACTTATCTGGAAAAAATTATAAAATGTTTAAATTTTTTCAAATTTTTCTGACAGTTTTCAACAAACTTTCAAAATTACGTGTGATTAGAACTTTCAACTGCGTTTCTGCATTTCGAATTTTGCTTGTGATACAGTAACGTCCTTACTTGTAGTTGCTAGTGTAGACAGCCGATGTAGCTAAATCATCATCAAGAAGATCGTCTAAAGATAGAATTAAATTATCATCGATACAATAAGCCCACTATCCACACACAAGCAAACAAAAAGTAACAATGAAGCAACTTTTGTTCAGCAATAATTAAAATGAGAACGGGTATTACGGTCCCTGCTCTATTTCATAGAGCTGCGTAAAAAGAGCTTGACAAATTTTGAGAGATTCTACTGCAGATATATCTTTCATACAGAGATAAAAAAAAGTTTTGCGAGAAGTTGAAATATTCTTAAACCCAGTATTTGACTTTGCGGTACAAAATTTATAATCAAAGTAGGCCATTCCAAAATGGAATGTTAAAAGTTTTGTCGACCTAGCCTATTACTGTCAAGATTTATGATGTAAACTGAGCTCTTGCTTTAGAAACGTACATTTTTATCAAAGATTCGTCAGTTACCTTCCAGTCTGAATCTTCGTATTGCTTCGGAGCTGCTATTAGCCAATCGTGACTCACTGACCACCCTCTTTGTGTAATCCGACGCATACGGAAGCTCGCTTGCGGGCGACGATTTTACAATGTCTTGTGTCGCCCTCGAAGGCGAGTATCGACTTCCAATATCCGCATATGCGCTTGCCGCAGATGGAGAATAAGATCGTCGAATCCGGTGTTCCGGAGAGGAAGATCTAAGATTAAAATGAGGGTTTGGGTAAAGTTAAATGAACAGTAAACATTGCTCTCCTGTGAACAATACCATAGAGTTTTTGTAGTGTCTATAAGCACGATTTGACTTGCCAGGCATAAAAAGTCAACCATGAAGGACGCCCAGCTTATATCGCTTTGCAAACAAGCCCTCTGGGTTTCGCAGTACTTGTTGGTTGCTTATATTCAACTTTTTAGATGTGCTAGGACTGCTGATTAAAGGTAACAACTCGGAAGGACTCTGTGAAAAAACCAAGTGTGATAACAGTAGATGTTCAACCAGGACAACAGCTATTAATGTGACAAACAAATGATTTTTCCAAAAAAAAAGTTTCGCTGCTATATTTTAAACCAAAAGCAGAATTCTATTTCTATTCAGCCCGAATCTGGTAACCTAGACCGAAAACGCTTGAGTCCGAATTCGCCAAGAATATATTAGGTCCGATTGACATTTCTGTGATAGAACCATGATGCGTAGCATCAAAATATGCTGCCTATTTTTCTTGAATTCCTAAGTTTTTCTCATGACGTTGCTGAGCTGAAACGGTACCTTTGTTCGAGCATGGTTCAAGCAATTGCACGTCGTTTCTAGCAAATACAGACCCTAATCTACAGCAATGGAGTAGCATTGATTTCGCAACGCTGTTGGTTCACCTTCGTAAATGCTGATTTAACAAAGGCTGAGTAATCCCAAAATACTAATGTATTAGGCTTCATTTGGTATCAAACTAACCAAATATTTAAATTACCTATCACGTGTAGTTGGAGCCAGAGAATACATGCTTCTGGCCCTTCGTTGCGAATCACTTTTGTTTGGCAAAGAAGAATTTGGGTAATTTCTGATTTCTCTCCTCATAGTACGGTCGGTGAGTCGAATCGGTTTGATGTGTCGGAAATACTACAAAGAATTACAAAGAAGCATAATCTTAAAATAATACTGAAGAAAATTTGGCAAAAGTTAAAAGAAAAGCTGCATAATTTGATACTAAAAATAATTCCTGTTTGCAACATATTGACCAGTATTACTTTCAAGTTTTCTTAATCAAATTGACAAAAACTTAGAATGGCGATTAACTTTCATTAGTGGCAATGTTGACGTTTCTTTAGCTCAAAATGAGAGGCATTATTTAACGTCAACATTATTCGTTCAAGCACTCGCAAAAACTTTGGGATTTTACAGCAATGATAATGCATAAAAACAGAAATGCCAAGTTGGTGCTGTTGCAGTGAGTGAACTCACAAAAAAGTCAGTTCTTTCACATTTCAGACAACTAACAAAAGCGGTCGGCTCGGTGACCCTAAGGCCTCTTTGCAGCTTTCTCTCGTAATTAGTACATTTTTCTTATTATACGTTATTTTATATTTTGGGATTTTTCTAATATTGATTGCAGCAAAATGTAGCTAATATCAACACTAGTAATGTTTAATCTAATGTCTATACGGAAGTTTTTGAGTTGTGGTTATTAGAAAACAATCGAGTGCAAGATTGTCATTAGGTAAAAATCTAACTAATTCAAAACCAGAATATGTCTGTTCGATTCTCAGCAAAAACTTTTTAGCAAAGTAATTATAGCATTATGTGCAAATAAAAATTGTAGACTTTTACTGCAGAAGCTGAATTAGTTCCAAAATAGTCAGTCAAGCTTTTCACATGATGTTTTACAATGGTGCTCATGAAAATGTTGAGAAAAAATGACCATATTAGGAAAGCCCATTCATACCCAATTTAAGGCATTCACTTTTTTACTTAAAACTTATTGAAAAACATCTTTTTTGGAATTGCAAAAAAAGTAAGCTATTCGAGCTCTTATAAAAGTGCAAAAAACACGTTTCAAATCAAATCAAATCTTTCATTTTACTCGGTGTATTATGCCGAAGCGTGCAACGAGTTGGCGGGGCCCATCTCCGAGTCATTGCGCCCGGGCAACACAGCTTCTTTCGAAGAAATGTCGCAGTGATGGCGAGCCGTTGGCAATACAACATCCGATTTGGCTCTCGAAGTTTGAACCTCGGACCTTCCGCTCCAGAGACGTACGCGCTATACCACTCGATCAACTGGCCGGTCCAAATAAATCGTCGATGTCGTACTAAAATTAGTGGAATTAACATAGTCGTCGATGTCGTACTGGAATTAGTGGAATTAACATAGTCGTCGATGTCGTACTAAAATTAGTGGAATTAACATTTGATTTTTTTTAAGAGCAACGAAATTAGCCATATCAGATAAATCACATGAAATATACTTCACAGGAGGCAATAGAAAAGCTAAAACGTGTTGGTCTTTACTTTTTGAAATTTTGAATGTAATACCTTTGATTAATGCCATTGTATAGTTTACCAAACTGCAGTATTAAATAGATTAGCATTCATTATTGGATACTAAATTTCAAATCCAGCGGTAGCAGCATTATTGTTAGCAGCACACTAACAACTATAGATACTTAGTAAGTCTTGCAAACAAGCTACAGATACTAACCGGTGATTGGTCCGATTCATCGCCGAACTCTTGCCTGTGTCTTCTTGCAGGATATAAATTCAATTCACCATCATAACGAACAGGCAGATCAGGGTTTGGGTTTCCTCGTTCCCGAGAATCGATTTTGACGGGGTATTTTGATTTAATCAAAGGCTTGTAGTCGTCGATGTCGTACATGTCCTCCGGAGAGGGCCTAAACACACATTATTGTTCTTAAACTATGGTTTCTACCAAATAAGTAAGTCATGCCAGTTCCAGATTGCATCAAAACTAAAATTAGTGGAATTAACAAATTTTAAACCTTAAAATCTTTTTTCAAACTTTGAGGTTCAGGAACGTGTTTCGAAACAAAGAAAAAGAACACCAAAATCATATTTCAGAACCTGTTGTAGGATGAACTAGAATATCCCTTTTTGCGTCACTGTTATTTGATTCCTATAGTTAAAGCATGAATCCAACAATTTAATTTTGGTGAGAGGTTGCAGACTCGGCGACCGCGCCAGATACTTTGATACCTGGACATCATGTTTTTTGGCAGCCTATCAGCAGAAACGGATTTATTCTATCGTATGATGTTCTTTGATGACAATGCTTATTTGTTTGTCCATTTCTTCCATTTTAAACTAAAATAAATAATGCTACCACTACTACAATGACGGAGCAAAAAGCGAAGCAGCTCTTGCCTTCCAGAACACGCAGCTTATGTAACCAATCAGCATATTCTAACTGTAAAAATATACTCTAAGTTTCAGGAAGGCCTGTCATACAGTCCCAATATTAAATTCAGTTAAGGGAGTTCAGGAAAAGAGCACTTGGGACATTGTTTCACAAAATGAATAATGATTTAATGACAATATGACAATAAATGGATTTGAGCTGTCGCGATGCGTTTCGTCCTTGCTCTTCAGGCGACAAAGGTCAATTTTTGTTGTATTAGCCAAAAGAAAAATTGAATTGGAATCGGCCCCCCTTATCGTTTCTAGACTACGAATAACTTTATCTGGTGGCAAAGCAGTGCTTGCTTATAACTCGTAGTGTGAAAATTACCTTCTCATAGAAGAGTATCTTCGACGGCAAGGAGTGGTTCGAGATGCCGGGCGTCCCCGATCGCTCGCTGTGTCGCGGGAGCACAACTCTAACCAAGAGCTGATAGAGTTGATGCCATCTTTTTCGTGGTATGAAAAAGCCTTTTCAATGATATTTTTGCTGCACAGCACGTCGGTGTTGTCCGACATATCAGACATGTGTCCATCTTCAGACATTTCAGAATGAGTTTCTTTGGGCCTGAGCCTGGCTGGAATGGCACTTGCGACCTTAGCTTCTCTCACTTTCTTAGGTATGGTTTCGGGTGTGTACAGTTTAATATCGCTTTTTTCGTGTTGACTCTTAGGTGTCCGAACAGGAGTTTCGTTATTAGGTTTGCTACGTTGAGTTTTGGGTGTTCCGACAGGGGTTTCTTCTGTGGAAGTTTTCTTAGGTAGGCTTTTGGGTATTCCTGTAAGAACTTCTTCATTGTCGGTGGCTGGAGAACGATTTTTGCGATGGGAAAGTGCGGGAGTTGATTTGGCAGACGCTGTAAGTTTAGTTGCTGCTTCATCGTGACCTTCCTTTATGGAATGTTTGTCTCCTTCAGAACGATGGAGAGATATGTGAGATTTTCGAATGCTCCCTGGCGTGCTTGGGTGGATGGCTGTATTGGCAGAACGGCGCACCACAGGGCTATTGGCAAAATTAACTTTCTTCTTACCAAAAATTACGTATTCCTTTGACAGTTTCAAAGCGATATTACGGGAGCCAACTCGGTTTGCTTCGACACGAAAATGAACGTGCGTATCCACAGCCACCCTCCAGACTACTTTGGCTTGAAATCCATCTTCAAGTCCAAATACCAAGCGATTGGTGCTACGATTTTGAGGAACCTGTCATAACAAAAACACGATTTTACATACAATCAACTTTTTTGCCTCTGTTTTGTGATTCGTTGTCGCAAAAAGTCAAAGAAATCGAGAAGTCGAGAATTGATAGTTGACAAACACTAAAAGAGGTGTCAAAAAATGGATGAGTAAAATTTCTATAATGTATCTACATAAAAAAGTTAAACACGTAAAAAGTTCAATAGGGTTTGCTGATATAATTCATTCATTTACAATCAATAAACTCGCCAAAAACCTCGATTTTTCGGAGAAAAAATGCGAGAATGAAAAAATTTCAATTTAAAATTCAGGGCTAACTTTTAAAAATATTATATTATTGTGACTTTTTTTTTGGGGGGGGGGGTTGACGAAAATCGTGATAGAGTTTGAATAACAGAACTCCTGTCTTGCACACAAAGAAAGCACACATCTCTAATCCCCATCCAGAGCCAAGTAGCAGAGAGACAATGAGTAACGCAATCCTCACATAAAGTAATGTTATGTCATCTACACAGTTCACAAGAACTTGACCACGAGTAAAAACTTTTTTGTTGCTTTTTAATACGTATTATGGTTAATCATTAGTGTGATTTCAATTAATGGCATAATCTGTATGAGCTCTTTTCCATCAGGCAAGCGCACAACTTATTGAAAAAGCATAAAAAAATTGACATGTTTTATTCAAAGCAGTTTTCAGAAAAGTGGTCTTGTGTATGAAATTCCATGTCGTGATAGTGATGCAGTATATATTGGGGAGACTGGGCGTAGTTTAAAAACCAGAAAACGTGAACCTTTCAATGCAATCAAAAAAAGTGGATGTAAAAAAGTCCACTTTATGCCAACATATCGTAGATTTTGTCATTTTATAGCGTGGGGTGAAGCAAAATTTTTGAAAATGGAAGCCAATTACAGTAAACGTCGCACAGCGGAGAGTTTTTTCATAAATCAAAGAGCAACTGAAAGGCGATGAATCATCCAGCCAATTCCGGTGGTTTACAATAGCTAAAATTGAACAATAATTTTTGATATTTTTTGTTTTAATTTTGATACTGCGGTTGCAAAGACATTCAACAAATACAAGATATCCCCCGAAAAATTATTTTTGGAAACTCTGAGTTTTGTTCTTCCCGCCAAAACCCAGTTCTCTAAACTATTAGGCCTACTGTGGTTTTGGCAGGAAGAACAAAACTCAGAATTTCCAAAAGCTTTTTTCAGGGGATATCTTTTTGTATTTGTTGAATATCTTTGCAACCGCAGCCCCAAAATCAAAACAAAAAATATCAAAAACTATAGTTCAATTTTAGCTATTGCAAACCATCGAAATTGGCTGGATGATTCACCGCCTTGAAGTAAACGTTTCAAACAGAATTGACGGCGCTAACATGCCCGTTGTTTATGGTATACTTATGGATTAATTTTCATGTTGTGTTTTTTTGAGTGAATTTTTTTTGATAGGCCACGCATAACTTAATACGCATTATATAATAATTTTGGCAGATGTAATAATTTTCTGTGATATTGCATGTTGTAATAACGAATGTTGTGTATTTTTTGTTTTTTACGTCATAAGAGTGTATTCCTGGTTACCTGTAATTTTTTCTGACCATTTCTATTTCTATTTTTGCAAACAAGAAATGCGTAACTGTTTTGAGGATGCTTCCCGGACTGGGGAGCGAAACGTCAACTTAAATAAAAATACATCGTAGAACGCTGCTTTGAATAAAATGTTTCATCCTGATGAACGAGCTCCTAGCTTCATTTTCAAAAAAACTGATTTGTTTTCTAGGGGCAGTACAACTTCACATGTTTATTTTGTAGTTTTATGTGGACTCTCAAATCTTTACCGAGTTTAATTTGACGGTAACAAAATTCTTTTTGTACACCACAGAATAAATATCTTCCCAAGAGTACATTTTTGGCGAGTGTTGTTTGTCGTAACGAACATAAAACCCGTTCCTTCCCAGAGCCACTGTCACAGCTTTCCCACGCCTCACTTGACGACTTGATTTTGATTTGTGATCTAAATAACACAATATTAAAATATTGGACGTAAGAAAGAAATGTTGGACGCTGGTATACAGGAATAGTGGCCAGGTAAATGGTGGCAAGGCGGCATTCATTCATGCAGCTTCCATTTTGGTTTGAAAAGGTTTTGCAATCATCTATCTTGTAAGTAAAAAGAATGTTGTAGTTAAGGCTAAAATTTAAAACAAAATATAAAACTAAAGCTGCATTCACGCGGGCGGCTTTAAGCTGCGATAATCGGCATTTTGCCTTTTTCTTTCGCTATTGCTCTTGTTTCTATCTTTCTCAATTTGAGAAAGAAAAAAGACAAAATGCGATCCTCGCAGCAAAAGTCGCCCGTGTGAATGCAGCTTAAAATACAGTTGAAAAAGTAGATTACCAAAATTACATTCTTTCGTTTGGCATGTTATATATATATCATCTAAACGGAATTCATCGTATTCAAAAATAAAATCCATTTGAAAAACCTCGAAGTTGAATCACAGTGTTGATGGGTCTAATTATTGCTTTGTAATGCTTTTATAGTTAGGCTTAGTATATTTTTGAGACAAAATAAAAAACTGTACAGCCGAGATAACCATATTTTCTCAAAACAATTTGTGAAGTATGAGGTGAAGACCAACAAAAACAAAAATTTTCACTAAGGAAACCGTAAATTCCGCGGGATTTGGGGTGAAAACGAAAAACTGCAGTAGTCTACCAATTTCCGCGGGGTTGGTCAGTAAGACGTTTCAATGCGCACCAAGACAATCTCGCTATCGTTTTGCGGGACATATTGGTTGCCGGGCGGGACAAAGACCTAAAAAACGGGACTGTCCCGCCTAAAACGGGGCGCATGGTAAGCTTATTTGTAATAACCAATGCTTTTTTAGTGCGAGCGATGTAACGTCACGTAATCCGTACATGCAAATCAACGCCGCAACATTGCAATAATACCAGCATTGCTACACAAATTGTGAAATTGATGTCGACATCAACTTAGCTTCATTTGAAGCAAGTTTTCGCAAACGTTGATAAGTGCTAATTTACAAAAATGAGTTTTCAGTATTTTTCAAGGCATTTACAAAAAAATTTTCCCCGAGAAAGAAATATTTTAATTTTCTATCATTTTTCGGTCATAAATAGTTTGATATATTGCACTATATTCAACAAGGCTAAATGAAAGTTTAAAACTTTAAACGTGATTTTCTCAAAGCAGCGAAAAGCGACTTATCAACTTTTGCCAAAACGTGCTTCAGACTGAAAATAAATAACAGTCTGCTCAATAATTTTTTAAATAAGATTGATGCAGCAATGCTTTCTGTTGAAATTTTGTGGCTCCATTTACTTTTTGGTGGCAATACGTTGAAATACTTCTGCAACTTGATACTCGTACGTATAGTTAGAATGTTGAACTTACCAGCATCGTTGGCAACTTCAAACGCCGGATAAAAGTGGCATCCGTACATGGGGAGAGATGAGACCAGGTGCAGAAACTTTATGTCCGCGTCAGCTGCTGTCATTTGTTTCAAACTCCGATGGATTTCAATCATCTATAGTTAAAACAAAAATAAGCAATGGAGCATAAAAATTGGTCTTGAGAAACAGTTTCACTAAGAATAAAAGATTCATTATGCCCTTATAAATTGAATACTTACTACCTTGGTCTGGGCACATTCTTGAAAGCAATAATGTCTTCACACTGTAGAACTACATTGCGTTAATTTCGGTATTTTTTGCCAGTTTTGTTCATTTTAACTTTGCAGGTTACCTATTACTCTAATTTTTCTTGCGCATTATTTACAGATTGACAATGACTTAAGTAATTAGTCGAAACGTCTCTTTTTAAATAAAATGTTTACGACAGCTTTGGCTCTTTTATTCTTAGTGAAAAAGAAGCAAATTTTAACACATGTTTAAAAATTTTAGTTGGGTTTGTATTTTTTCCTACTAAAGTCCTAAATTAAACCAATTCATCGTCATTCAAGCGAGGAGTGATGTTAATCAAAATCAAGGTATAATGATCAGCTATAATACAGTAATAATAATAAATAACAATGGTCTTTTTGCAAAGTTTCGAAAGTTAAAGAAATACCCATTACCCAAGTAAGTTTGCAGATATCAAAAAAAAATTTTGTTCTTAAGACACACGACTATCATCTTTTTTTAACCAACAAATATGATTGTGAATCTTCAGTTTGGTTCAGTTATGAGCTGTTACCTCATAAATACATCATTGTACAGTACAAAGAGCATTTAGGCCTATCTTGGCTGTTTTTGTAGCATTATTCGGAAAAAAATCAAATCTATATCTGGTTTGTTTGAGCTAATGAATACAAACTTCTACAAAAATGCAACAAATGCTTGAAGCACAACATATGATATGCAATGTAGAATTCTATAGGTTGTGCAAAAAAACATTCTCTTTGTAGAATCTGCAGCATTTTTCAGAGCGTATGCCCCAGAGATGTAGCCAAAAAAAACTTTGTAGTGTAAATTTTCTACGTTATTTTTTCCTTTCTTTTTTTTCCTCGTCAATGAGTGAATATCTTAAAACGCGTGGCTGACTCACACATGATATTACTAGAGTTAAGGCGTATATAATGCTAGCTTTGCATTGTGCAATCTTATTTTAATTGGTAAAGACACCCGTATGGTATAGCATCATGAAACAGCGTCCTCACTACAGACATTTTGCTAAAGCGCATTGTGTGTTTTTTTATTTCTCTCTTGCGTCAGAAGCTTCAGCCGCGTTTGCTGCAAATCATTGAATAAATAAATAAACGATGCGTTGGAGCAAAATCTACGCTTTAAACACCGTTTTAATGCACATTCTACAAACAGATGTTGAAAAAAACAGCATTTTCAAAACAAAGTGGCGGAAAAAGGGTAAACAAAACAGTCAACAGCGTATGGTACTTGACAAATGCTAGCGTACAAATCATCGCATAATCACGTTGTTAATCTTTAAGTCATAGTATTAAAAGTCCGATGGAGGCCATGGCCCTGTGCGCTTCTCTCTGGCTAGTAAAAATCTCATCGCTTTTTTCTTTTTATCTCTAGTTAAATACGATTTGACGGCTCGACAGTTTCGCTTCTGCAGTGTTTCCAGCGGTGATGTGATTACATCAGGTCTGATGTTTTTCACTTACGATCTGAGACCTGCTATTTTTCGATGAAAATCTTATCTAAATGGTTTTTGGAGCAAATCAAATGTTTTAAAAGGAAAATTTGATGTTAATTACGCAAGCAAAAGAACAATTCCAGACAAAGAAGTTGTCTCAAAAGTTAAGGTCTACAAGTACAACAAATCCCTCTCGGAAAAATAGTTGAAAAGAGGTGATCTCAAAAAAAAGAAGGTCTCCTGTAATTCCAGATTCTACACAAAAAAATGGTGTTTGAAAGGTGTGCTCTAAAAAAAGGATTCTAGCCCATTTTAACATCTGTTTTTGGGTGTTTGGATATTATTTAGAGCACGGTTGATGTTTTTTGATGTTTTTACCATAAATCTGATGTTTTTATGGCGCTCTCGTTGGGAACACTCGTTTAAAGGAAAAAAGCGACGTCCAACAAGTGACAAACCTAGCTCGCACTTGAGTTCGATTTGCGGGGGAAAAAAAATTAAAAACTGAAATGTAGACTAAAAGGCGTAGATGAATAATAAAGTCTCACCTCCTCTTCAAACTCCAATTCTGTTTCGTAATCAGCCACTTTTGTATCAGCTTGCACAAACTTGAAACCCTCCATAAGCTGTCGGTCTATCGCGTCGCCACGGTACTCTCCCAGCTCAGACTGCGCCCAATATGCAACAAGGATGGCCAATGTGTTGGGGCAACATGATATTCGATTTGCAAGTAAATCATCGCGAACTTGAAGAGCTAAGTAGTATCTGAAGAAAACGGTTTCAAGAGATCAACAATTCTGGCCAGTTGCCAGTCATTCAGCGTTCAACTCGCTGGCTTTAGGAGTTTGAGGCCTGAAGTTTTATTTTGAAAAAAAAATCCAAAAGCTATTCAGTGCTGCCACTTCTTTTCGAAAGAAAATGAAACCAAATACGTTGACACGCTGTGGCAGCCGCAATATACCTTTCAGAAAATACAGGTATAAAATGTGCGTTAGTAACACAAATCAATTCAATTGGCGTTTATTTTTGTTCAGAAAGATATTTTGCAAAGTAAATAATCATACAAAGTCAAGCAGCAAATTGAAGCAAAAAAAATTACAGAATAATTCTTTCTGATGAGAGGTTGCGAAAAGACCATAGACCATTTCCTGGGAATAGCTTGGGGCTCTTCCCAGGAAAGGTGAGGTTGTCGAGTCTGCAATCTCTCATCTTCAGTATAAAATATTGACACCACTTAGTACAAATGAAAAATAGCGCCGGAAATTTAGAAGAAATGCCAATAAATAAACAAGTATAACAATACTCGCCATTCACCACACACGTGGACAAAAATACAATTACACAGCCATGACAATAATCTGTACGAGGGCAGAAAGAGTTGGCTGAGGACAACTGAGTCTGTGTAAAACCAACATCACAAATTATTCAGCCAGGAAAACCATCTAATCAAGGTAAGTCTGGGTGCATTCTTTAGTAAGAAGAAACCATTGCTACTCTTTTTCCAATATGAAATTTTTACTCTTTTTAAAAAGATAAAATAACTTTTTCTATGCAACCCTTTAATTTCTAATGGCAATTCATTCCATATTTTATAACCATTATATCGAATCGAACGTTTTGTTGTTGACTTTTTATGTTGGAATGCAGCAGCCCAGTTGTCATCACTAGCAAACCTAACAGGATAGCTATGGGTTTCTGATAGAAATTTAAAGGAGAACTTCTAACACAGTTTTAAAAATTTCTAACACAGGTGAATTTTTATGTGTTAAAATTTAAAATGATACATTATAGTATTTCTATCTGTTTTAAATGAAAATTTTTTTGTTTACCTGCAAAACACATTTTCGATTTTGCTATTAAAAAAAACACTACAGAAAATCGAAAACCAATGGCGTCAAAATAGAGGACGATCACAACAATTAAATCATTGTGATACGCGGAGTTAGAAGACTCGAAAAATAATTCTCATAATCACCTACTAATTTGTACGTATAGCCATTTTCTATGAAGTTCTTTCAAGTATCTAATGCCGCAAATTTAACTTCGAAGAACGAAAATTTAACTGCGGAACGAAAACTTAACTTCCAATTTAAATGAGCCTGCGCGATATAGTAATTCTGGATGCATGGACTTCTTAAATCAAGTAGGCTATACTGGATTGCTATTGCATAATAGCTGTAAACAATAATTGTGTACGATTAAGACTTTTACTATTATTTTAGCTGTAAACAATAAAGAACAATCGGAACAAACCTTGCGATGTCTTCGCAGGCTTCGAAATTATCGGTCGGGTAAAACTTGATAACGAGAGCGAAAGCCCACACTTTGCATTTTCCCGTCACTTGTTTCCTCAGCATCTTGTCCATGCGAACCCACCAGCGGTAGGTTGGATTGTAGGAACCACTTTTGTGAACAAGTCCAAACATATTTCTGTTTTTGATGTTGAGGTAATTGCAAACGCTGTTGAACAAATCATATCCCAACGCATCTCGTTCGACGCTCACATCTATGTCTTTTCCATCCAAGAAAGTGCATTTACAAAACAAAATCTTGGATTCCATTTCAAGCTCTGAATTTGTATTAACTTCAGCAAAACATCATCAGCCCTACATAGCAGCAATCATTTCAACTTTAAAGTCATTTCGACGAAATAATGAATTAAAAACTCTCAATAAAAGTTTGCAACAAAACATAGGCTACGGTACGTTATTAATTTTTTAACAATTTTTAACAAGGCATTGTTTCAGAGAGCTATTATTAAAAATCCATTCCTTTTTCACCGCCTCGTTTTGTATTTTTTATTTTGTAGTGATTTGCTTAAATTTGTGAATCATTACTTTGTGTAAGATTTAGAATGCTATTTTCTGGCCTATGTCGCTTGCTGTCCCTTCCCTATCCATAGTTCCGGAGTCGAAGTTTTTATATTTTTGTGCAAACAATACTGTTCGGGATTAGGTTTTCAAGCCTAGGTTACCGCACTGAGTGACTGTATTCATTGTTTTACGGTAGTTAACTGCCTTTTTTTAATGATTCTCTGTATTCTATTTGATTAGGGTTGTTTGCCCAAAATTAGTTGTAAATCTTCTTCATCTTCTTAATCTAGGCTTACTTGTCTATTTCATTAAGCTTGGCTGAACCAAGCTTAACTTACTGTAAATTTTCTGAGTTTCTGAATCTGTTTACTAATTTTGTATGTCTAAACTTGTAAACTGATGTTGAAATTGCATGTGACCTTTTGAACTAAGAATATTTCTAAACTTACTGACACTATACATTGGATTTTAAGACATCTTCAACTGTTTTATTGCTGACAGCCTGATTTAGGGTTTCTGTGCCCTGTAAAGCCAGTAGCTAAATTTGAAAGTTTGCTGCACAGAAACAGACATATTGAGTAGAAAAAAGGCTTACGTAGAAGCATACGCAAACACCTATCCGTTAAATTTGCACATTAGTGGCAGCGGCATGCCACTGATCCTACATCTTATCGTAAGAAACTGAGTAGCCCAAGTCTATTAAGTCCATGGAAATGAGTCGAGCTAAAGCATTTAACTCGCACGATAATTCAGCGCGTATATTTCCAGGTCCAAAACCAGAAAATCTTCATGCGTTTGATTACGATTTCCAGCTCCATCAGAATCCGAAACAAGTCGTCTATTTGAAACAACCCGAGAAGAGAAGTCAAATCAATCCATATCTTTCATTATACTCTCAGTATTACGCTGAAACGTGTAACGAGTTGACGGGGCCCATCTCCGCTACATTGCGCCGCCGGGGCAACACAGCTTCTTTCGAAGAAACGTTGCAGCGGTGACGAGCCGTTGGCAACTCTGTGTTCGATTTGACCAGCCCGAGATTTGAGCCTCAGGCCTACCGCTCCAGAGACGAACGCGTTACCGCTCGACCAACTGGCCTGTGAGAAGAGAAGTCAACAATCAAATTAACCTAATGGCAGAGTTAAGGGACCCTTTTGACTGGTCAGTCTTGAAAATTATAAAGAGATGGTTTATTGAAAATGCAGATTGATTAGATATTATTGCGCAAAAACAAAATAGTAAAAAAATATTTTACGAAGTTCCAGCAATCAAAAGGAAAGAAACTTTTCAAGCGAGATAATATAACATTTTTTAGAATATTTTGCTCTGTCTCGATACACTCAACTATCTCACCTCAAAAATGAATAAAAAGTTTAACCATAAGAGGAATTGTTCACATCCACAGGAATAAAAATGTCCAATCTCTAAAATGTTATCCAGTATGACCTTCTTTGTTGACGGCTATAAGTTATTCATTAATCACGACCGATTTTCGTCGGTTTTAAGACAATAGTTCAAGTATCTTTCATCCTTTCAGGCTCTTTATAAATACCTGGTTTATTCAAAGCCGGTGCTGAGCAAGTGTTAAAGGGGCAATCAAGTAACGTTTTTTACTGTTGATTAAGATGTTGAAAAAAGCCTAAAATACATTCTCACCAAATTTGGACTTTCTACGTATTACCGTTTTTAAGATATTGCTTTTCAAAGCTAAGAATTTTATTCTTACTTCAGTGTTGCCATTTTGTCAGTATTGTTACAGAAAATTAAATTTTGGTAAGTTGGCTTGAATTTACTTGAAAAGCAGCTAATTTGTAACTTTGGTTCTTCACTTTGTTTTGACCACAGCACAACTAAAAATTCTTATTGAAAGTTACAAACATGCAGTGACTTTTTGAAATTTTGTTTGTAATTGTTTACCCTAGCAAAATTTCTAAGTGGAAAAAGCCTTTCTCCGTGAAATCTAAACAGCCATATCTTGGAAACGGAAAGTCATCGAAAGCTCAAATTTGGTGAGGTTAGTCTTCAGAACTGTCAATATGTTTTGAGAGCAAACCGAGCAAAAAGTTTTTGACATCAATGCTTTTTTTGAAACTAGCATTATTTTGTTTTGCTACATAATTGATCAGCTCTGTTGGTCATCATTCGTCACTCTTTCTATTTTTATTCACTCGAATTGTCTCTTTTGCTTTTCCGTGAACAGCCATTGGCAATAGGATTTCATTCAGCTTTATAGCGTAAAAAGGAGATGAACTTGTGGTTGTTTTTTTTACCATGCAAAACTTCAACTATACTTGAAAAATAAATAAATAAAATCAAAATACAGTACGCAGTGTGCATAAATGTGATATGTTAGCATAGTTTCATGGTAGTGGTTGTTGTGGAAAAGCGACGCCCTTTATTCGTGAATTAGGAATTAGTTCTGACACTTCTCCACGGAATTGAAACTGGTTGCACATAGTTGACACGAAAATTCAACATTGCTTTTATTGTTTTATTGTTCTCGAAGACATTTTAAGCAAATGGACAAATGTAATATCTTATTACTAAACTCATCTATATAGTATATACCATGCTAAAGCTATATTAGTCTGTGACTTGGTGGTGGATATCAGGGATTCAAAAAGTGCTCAATAACAAAGAGCTAGAGCAAATATCATTGCAAATTACTATACGATGTTCTAAAACAATAATGTTTTCTTATGCAAGACAAGTAAGATTTGAAGTAGAATAAAAATCACTAAAATTATTTCATGTAATCCTTGAATTTTATTTCTCATATTTTGCTTGCTTTGGCAATGATGACTAACTGCTCTTTAACTGCTTAGGCATACTGCGTAAAACTTCAATTATTTCATATTTAATTTTATAATAACAGTATAATTGTTTTTCACCGTTTATTGAATTAAGCTGTCACCATAACAATCTTGTTAATATCTTGCTTATTGTGCGACCTTACATCAATTCAACCCTTTGCTTGAACAAGGTCAGTATAGCATCGTGTTACTTATCTAAGGTCAGCTTGGTGGTACATTCTGTTTGATGGAGCTATTGAATAGAGTATCGAGTATCAACTACGTAATCAAAGCCGCATAGCTTCCATGTAACCGGTTTGTAAACAAAGCTGGTTTAAATGGACCAAAAACAATCCAAGAATTTACTCTCGCTAAATAAATTGTATGCGTGGCTGACATGCTTCACATTAATTGTATTGAATGTCGACATTCGACATGGCTTGGCATCTTTCGAATTGCGACAAAGAGAGAGCATAGAGATTTTTGGAGTTTATAAAGTTCGTAAAATTTTTCTCTCTAACTTAAAGTTGTTCAGAAACTTGATTTTTTGGGGTCCATTTTGAGGGATTCTCTCCTGCCAATATATCATGGTCGGCCAAACGTTGGACTATAGACTCTTTATGTAGTAGACTAGAAACTGATGCACGGAGAAAAAGAGAAGAGCATTGAAGAAAAAAAGTTTGCTCTCTTAGAGATTTTTTTTGCGGTCACGTGTATTCGGCTGATTTGATGGAACAATACCCGTATCCTTAGCGCGAGTGAAACGTGAAGAAAAAAGTCACGCTGAAAGTCGCGCTGATTGGACGAAGCGGCATATTCTATAGTAGAAAAATGAACCGTGAAGAAAAAAAAGACAAAGCTATCAGTTTTCGGTCTACTAATGAAGAGTCTAGTATGGTCGGACCAATGACATAAAACTAGATGATACGCAACTCTTTTTCCCACTCTTTTTCCTCTTTCTTTCTTTATTGTGCGGATTTTGGCTCTGTCTTTGCCCTCGCTGATCTGCTGACAGTGACTGTATTGTACAGCCTTTGCCTTGCTCAATTAACAATAGGCAGCAATTATAACAAATATCGTTGTCTTTGGAAGTTGTGGCTTTGCGTAATTTACGTAAAGTTTTGTCACCTACTAAATTACCCCCAAAATCCAATTTTCGAGTAAGTTTTGCGTAAAATACATAAATATCAACGTGTTATCACAACTTAATGTTACGACATCACCGAAATCTAAATATGAAAAGTGTTGTTTTTTTGTTTATTGTTGTGGTTTCTCATTTCTTCTGCTTTTCTGAGTCAAAATATGTAAAATGTTTCCCCCTGAATTGATTGAACTACTACTCTAATAATGTAAGTGTCAGTTTTATGTTTCACTTTGGGAGATTCGCACGTGCGCTTCATAAAGTACAGACGTGTTTGTCTAGCTCTGCACTGATAAGTGTCTCAAGATAGGTTACTTCGGCAGTTTTTGAGTAAATTGGTCTTAAATCTTGATCTGTTAAATAGAGTAATGCCGAAATCTCAAATTGAAGCTAAGCTTGATCAGATCATTAAAAAACTGGATGGCTTAACTGCTCGAGTAGATAGGATTGAAAAGTCTGTTACCGGTGTTCAGCGACAGGTTATAGAAGTTGATGCCAAATTATCTAAAAGATGTGAGGCTCTTGAGCTGAGTCTACAGAAAAAAGCTGAAACTGCAGAATTTTTGGAATTAAAAATTCAAGTTGAAGACCTAGCAAAACAAAGAGTTGAAGAACGTGAAGTAATGATAAAACAACAACAGATGATTACGCAGCTTACGAATCAGTTGCAAGGGTATAAACAAACAACGGAAAGGGAAAATCTAAGCCGTGAAGCCTACAGCAAGCGGTTCAATTTGCTAGTTCATGGACTCGAGGAGGATCAAACTAATCCATGGGAAAACCGAACCGTAACTGAAAATCTATTAAAGAAATTTTTCATTCAAGGCTTGAAAATGGAAAATCCTGAACAAATCAACATTGTTGACTTGCACAGGCTACCACAATATCCATTATTCAAAAACAATAAAAGGATTAACAGACCTATTATCTTCAAGGTAGCAAACAACAGTGACAAACAAATGATATTAAACAGTTTAAAAAATCTTCGTGGATATAACGAAGATAAGAAGTCGGAAAACTCAAAAGCTACGAAGATTTATGTTACCGAGCATTTACCAAAGACCCTTTACGAAGAGAAAAAGCGTTTATTGCCGCAGTATCATAAAGCACGATCTGAAAAGAAGAGAGTTAACTGGTGCATTCAAAATGGAGAGTATTGCCTTTATGTGGAAGGAAAGAAAGTCGAAGCTTAGTCCCATGTTTCGCGATTTGGTAACTGCTGTAACATTGGTCAAAACGATCATTCAATTTAGCAATACTGAGAGTCTACTCCATGGATTTATTTCATTCCTTGGCCCCACACAGTGTTTAACTATCTGTTCGTAACCTAACTTCAAAGCAAAAAATTAAGATAAATGATTAGCTCTGTCATCTTGAACGCGTTGCTGCGGTTGTTGTTTTGTTAGTGGTAGTCAGTCGATGAACTTGGCGTGACCGCACGTGATACATAAGGTCTATTATTACAGTGTTTAGTTGGCCAGTTTAGTGATATTACAAACGGTAAATTCTATTATTATTTCTACAACTGAACATTTTTATATACTAAATACCACTCTTGACATCTTTACAAGAATCAATTTGTATCCACAATTTTGCATAACCTGCTTTTTTGCAAATCTGGTTTCTTGCGGTCTCTTTTTGCAAATCTGGTTTCTTGCGGTCTCGGCTGAAGAATTATCGATTCAACAGCAACACACTGTAAGTTGATTTTTAATTATCACTGAATTGATTGCAAAAATCGTTTTAAAAAACAGATTACACGTTGAAATATGGTAATTACAATTACATCACAAATAATTAATTCACGCTAACTGTGAATCTAATTTATGAATAAATGGTGGCGAAATCGTACTGTTATGAAATTGTTAACTCGGCCATTTTGCAAGGATAAACGATTAACTATAAACTAACTGTAATCTTAAGGATGAAAAAGCCGAATATCACTAATTCAGCTTGAAAATATGTGTGTAAATGTGAATATCCCGACTTCAACTGTTATCCAAATTTACTGAAGATTGAGAACTCCTGGTTTACATTGTTTGTTAATTGATATGGATTTTGAATTTTAGTGCAATAAAAATGCAGGAGATTTCACGTAAAAAAACAACAATGTAGACCAAGGCTTAATTAGTAGTAAATAAATTGATTGTTGTTGAATTGCGTTAATTAAAAACTAGCCGGAAGCCACTAAAAATTTTTCTTTGTGGGCTGGTCTTGGACATCCCTGGGTTATAACAGTTAATACTTATGTGGCTAAATGACAATCTAGCTGAAGTATTGCTTCAATTTTATATTTGGTAATATTACCTAGTGATATGATATCTTAATTCTCTGTCAATTAGTATGATCCATTGAAATAGCTGTGTTTGTCTTTGCTTCACTTTTACATCGCTCTAATTGCTAATTTAATTTCGGTGATTTGATACGTGTTATTAATTAAATTTGCTATGGATAAACTGTATATCATCATTATTAATTATGATACTAATCGTTTTAACACGACTTTCTGTCGATGATATCATTAGACCTTTGTAATTTTTTTCTGACTTAGTTTTTTTGCTGAAGTTACCATCTTGTTGAATGCTCTTTCGGTGCAGTGTTTGTTGGTTCGCTATTGGTGAACTCAATGTTTTAGCTACTAACTCAAGTCAAACGATTCCCAAAATTGATGAAATTTCCAACATATCAGACAATATGTATTCGTATGTCACTCAAGATTTTTCCTCTTGTAAATACTACAATGCTAATACTATTACCACACTAAGTGTATCCCCAAAAGATTTACTCATTCTACACATTAACATTAGATTGTTAAACAAAAACATGGATGATTTGCTTGATTTGCTAAATGAAATACGTACTCGTCCTAGTATAATATGTCTCACTGAAACTCGATTGAAACACGATAGTCTTGTTAACATTGAAATTCAAGGATATAAATTTTTTCATGCTGATTCTGTTAGCAATGCTGGAGGAGTAGGTATGTACGTGTCAGAAGACTTTCAATTCAGATGCGAAAATTTATTTGGCTTCTCAAATAATGGCTGTGAGAATATGTGGATAAACATTAACACCAAACTAGCTCAAAATTTTCTTGTAGGAGTAGTTTATCGTCATCCAAACGCTAATATTAAAGATTTCATTGACCATTTTAATGATACACTACAAAAAATCAACGAGAAAAACATCAATTGTGTCATTTTGGGAGATTTTAACATTAATATTCTACAACACAGAAACGAACCTGCAGCTTCTTACATTAATATGCTAAATTCCAATGGATTTTTTTCGCTTTTGAATAAACCTACGCGTATAACTGATTCTTCGGCCTCTTTAATTGACCACGTAATCACCAACAACATTAAATGCCACGTAACACCAGGCATCATGAATTATCAAATAACTGATCATTTACCAACCTTCATTGCTTTAAAAAATATCAAAAAACCATCATCAAATTCCGTGAAATTTTATCGATGTATGAAACAATTCGATTCAGCAAAATTCTGCCAAGATCTGCAAATATCATTGGAAAATTTTGTGAATGACATTCCTGAACTTAACTTGTTGAATTTTAATGACGCTTTTCAACTTTTCTTAACCCTACGTTAGTACCCTGGGGTGCTGAAACACCCCAGGGTATTAAATTTATATGCCGTTTTGAGTTTGCACCACTTGCAACTTTGTTTTTTTAAATACCCTTTTGAATACATTCTTACAGTACTGTGACTTGTTCTTCTTATTTTTTTAGGGTAAATAATGGATAGTTAGAGTAAAAATGTAGAAAGGTTGCAAAGAATGTTGCAAGAATGTGACGTTTTGAGTGATGCTGAAGATGACAGTGAAGGTGAATCAGATTTCGTTATAGAAGATGAAGTTATTTCTGATTCTGAGTGCTATGACTCGGAACATGACGAACCGGAAAAACAGCCCTGCCAAAAACATCCAAAGTTTGATGGATGGCTGGGAAAAGACAAGAAATCATGGTGGCAGAAAGAAATGCCTAATTCAGCAGTTCGTACCCGTCCTCAAAATATTATTCGAGAAAGACCAGGACCTGGAGGACCAGCTCTTCAAGCGAAAACTCCTTATGAGTTTTGGGAACTATTTGTTACTCCCGAAATGTTGGAATTATTGGTTGAAAAGACCAACTTGTTTATCAGAGACAAGTTTTAATAATGGGGTGCTGAAACACCCCATGGTACTAATGACGTTCCTACACCCCAGGGTACTAACGTAGGGTTAAATACGCTGCACATCGAAATAAATGCACATGCACCTTTAAAGCGATGTACAAGAAGGCAAAAAAGGCTACAATGTAAACCTTGGATATCTAAAGGCCTATTTGTTTCTATACGAAATAAACAAAAACTTTACAAAAGTCATTATTTGAAAGGGTCGATTAATGAAAAAAAATTTTATAAAAGATATTCCAACTTATTAACTAAATTAAAAACAACTTCAAAAAAATATTACTTTGAAAACCAACTAAAATCTGCATCTTCAAATCCTAAAGAAACTTGGCGAATTTTGCGAGAGCTTCTACCCCATAAACAACATACTTCAGTAGCACCTACCTTAGAAGTTAATTCCACTATTGTTTCTAATAAAGAAAAAATTGCAGAAAACTTTAATGAATTTTTTGCAAATATTGGGCACAAACTTTCCCAAGACATACAGCCATCTGTATCTCACACTTTTTACCTAAAAAACTGCGTCACATCCTCAATGATTTTATTTCCGCCTACTTCTAGTGAAGTGGCATCTGAATTAAAGAGATTAAATGTAGATAAATCTAGTAGCGATGACCAAATACCAACAAAATTTATTGTCATTGCTGCTGATGTTATATCACCTTATTTCACATATCTTGTGGATTTCATGTTTACTAAGGGCATTTTCCCAAATGCACTTAAAATTGCAAAAGTGATTCCTATACATAAATCAGGTTCGAAACAGGCAGTTGAAAATTACAGACCAATTTCACTGCTTTCGCCCTTTTCTAAAATCGTTGAAAAAATAATAAAAACAAGATTAGTAAGTTTTTTAAACAAAAATGAAACATTGTACGAAAGATAAAGCGGTTTTCGTAAAAAACATACTACCATGTTCCCTTTAATTGACGTTGTTACACAATGTTTTGAAAATATTAATAACAGATTGTACACTTGTGCGATTGCATTAGATATTAAAAAAGCATTTGACTCGGTAAATCACACAATCTTATTAAAAAAGCTATCTCATTATGGTATACGAGGAGTTTGTTATAAATTATTTGAAAGTTATTTGACTAATCGACAGCAATATGTCTATGTGAACAATACCATCTCCTCATTGCAAGAAATCAAAACAGGTGTTCCGCAAGGATCTGTACTGGGCCCTATACTTTTTCTTTTGTATATTAACGATCTACACAATGTGTTATTATGTAACCCGCGTTTGTTCGCTGATGATACTTTATTATTGTACTCTTCAAAAGATTTGAAACAACTGGAAACTCTTTGTAATAATGAACTGTTGCTAGTGAAACAATGGATGGACGCTAACAAACTAAAAATAAACCCTAGTAAATCACAGGCAATCGTTATTAACCACAATTTAC
Organism: Trididemnum nubilum; assembly: GCA_963965965.1. NCBI lineage: Eukaryota > Metazoa > Chordata > Ascidiacea > Aplousobranchia > Didemnidae > Trididemnum > Trididemnum nubilum. Next base: position 26,554,362 of record OZ014483.1, read on the forward strand.
GTTCCTCAAAAAGTGATATTTCATTAAAATTTAACTCTGATCATATTCAAAATACTAAAGAATTGCGATACCTCGGAGTTTTAATTGATGAAAAACTCAGTTTTTCATCACATATAAAAATGTTAGAAACCAAAGTAGCTCGTAATGTCGGAATCTTGTTCAAGCTAAATAAATATTTGCCTACTTCTGCTCTGAAAACTTTATATTACGCACTCATACATCCTTTTTTCTCCTATGGAATAATTATATGGGGATCCTGCAACAAAACAGTTTCGGCAAAACTAAAATCATTACAAAACAAAACCCTAAAAGCTATTGGACGTCTTAATTGGCGTAAATCACCCAAACATCTGTATCACCGATTCGAAATTCTCAAGATAGATGATTTATATAAATTGGAATTAAGCAAATTCATGCACAGGTTTTTCAAAAAAGCTCTCCCAAAATACTTTGAAACTTTCTATACAGAGTTCAGATTTTCCAACACACACAATACAAGATCATCTTCTCAACGTTTAATGTTACCTTACTACTCAACAAATAGAGCCCAAAAATCGATCAAATTTCAAGGGGCTAAACTATGGAATTCTTTGCCTAATTCAATGAAACAACTATCGTATCGTAAATTCATTAAAGAACACAAACGATGGACATTTCAAAATTACAATATACTTCAGTAGTTTATTAGATTACCAGAACTTACGGATTGGGCATTGTGGTCTCTACTAAGAGGAATAAGTCTCGTATTTATTTTACCTAAATATGTACCAATAGCTGGAAAGCACCATTGACTTCGAGCGTATTTTCTCGTCTGAATTTTTTTTTTCGGGAATCGTTTGACTTGAAGACTTCGCGTCCCTTCACGATTCCTTGTCGCATTGTGAAATTTTTTGTTCTCTTTTGCTCTTTGGTAATGGTGAAATTTGTTTCACTTCATGTATTTTTTTTTCTCGAAATGTCGACTAAACAAATAAATTCTGATTCTGATTCTGATTCTGTTGTTGTTGCGGTAGCATTGAACTTTGAAGAGTCGAGAGCGTATGTTAATTTTCGTTGCTTCCATGCCAGAAATCGCAAAAATAAACTGAATAGAATAATGTCAAAAAAAATTGCCGTAGTTTTTTTACGGCATAGAGTATACTTTTTTTTGTAAGAATCAATAAATAGTAAGTTAAGGCTGGCTGTTCGTAGTTTTTTGCCGAATTTTAGCTTCAATTGTTCTTAAATTTTGAAAACACGAATGTTAATTTTAGCGACCACATTTGTACAACTGTTTAAGATGTTAATTTTAGCGACCATATTTGTAAAACTGTTTTAAGTTGTTTAGTCCCAAAGCTTTGGGTGCTTGAGTGAACGTTTTCTACTGCTTTTGCCGCAACGCAAAATTGCTCTTTTTTCGACTTGAACGACTGCCAAAAATTTTCTCAGTTTTTTCGCATACAGCGCTACAGCATTCTTTAATCTCGTAATAGTCGCAATTTTGCTCGCAAATACTAGAAAACCACTGAAATTTTATCGTTTTGAATCAGCACAGGATTTAGTTTCTTTTATTAATTTAGATTTTTTTTCTTTTTCGTATGTCCTTAATTTATTTTTGCTGCTGAGGCTGGAATTTTTCTTAATTTGCTCTTAAATTTTGAGCAAAAATGGGCCTAGTGTTCTTATAAAATTGTTTTAAAAAAGGGTGTACAGTCAAACCTCGGTTTAACGGACAAATGCGGACCAACGACAGTCCGTTGTTGGAAAAAGTCCGTTAAACGAAAACGCAGTGTTCCTCACTCTGTTGCAATTGTGTGCACCTCAACTGCTAACATAGCTTATCACAATGCAAGTAAACGGGGAATCATTATGTCTCTGCGACAACGTAGCACGATTTCTCGTTTCGTCGGCTATTGATTTTCGCTTGTAACAATTACATGTACAGCAGTCTATGCTTACGGAACGGTAAAATCCGAAGTCCGTTAAATCCGAAGTCCGTTAAATCGAGGTCCGTTAAATCGAGGGTTGACTGTATATGATTAGTTAATTTGTGCGTTTTTGATTTCTTTTTTTTAAGTTTTGTTATCCAATGGTGAAGTATCTTTATAAAAAAAGATTAACTTCTACTTTGGAATGCGGAGTCTTTGCCGCTGAAAAATCTTGCTTTTTTTTACAAAAAAGATTGATTTTATATTTTTGCGTGAAATTTCGGTTGAAATTTTATTTTGGAGGGTCGCAGCTCAAAAAATTTTTGATTTTTTCATTAAAAAAACCGTCGATTTTGAGACGTTTTAAAGAAAAAAATTTGAATTCATCAAAATAATTTAGTGAAAAATCACGAGTATGTTTTGAAATTGATCGCAGAGAAACTCCACAGCAGATGCGATTTTGTCTAATATACAGCGCCACCGTTGTTTCGTGACAGCAGGATGAAGCAAAAATAAATCATCAGCTACAGCATACGATCAAAACTCTAAATGTCGTCTGATGTCTTACTTAAACCCCTATACCTTTGAAGATTCATATATTTTACCAACTTCTTGCGAAAAAGCGTCAACGCACCTTTTTTTCAGAATTAGTGACTGCAATACGTCCTGGTGTCCTTGGGAAAGACACTTGACGCATATTTCCAATTAGGGCCAAGCAGTCTAACCGCAGTGAAAGCCCAGCCAGAGGAAAGACTTGCAAACAGAACCCAAAAAAGTGCTCGGCGTCATAGGCGTAGCTAGGATTTTTGATTAGTGGAGCCCAAACCGCAAAGCAATGACGTCATCAGAACTTTTCTAAAGGAAATTTTAATGGGACAAAGATGCCGTAAAATGGAGGATCAGAAGCAGAAGTCTGCGTTACCATGTAACCAGGATTTTGCTGAAGGGGTCAGAACTTGAACCAAAACTTGAAAAGTTTTTAAAAAATTGTAAATTGGGAGAGATGGCGAGTAAACTAGTGTAACTTAAACGTATCACAGACTAGGGTTTCGGAACAAAGCCCCCGCCGCTGGGTGATTTTTTGTAATGTTTTAGAAAAAATTGCAATTCTAAGGCCATTTGGATCACATTTCGCACGTTTGTAGATCCGTTTAAAATCACTAAATTTTTAAGATTTGAAAGCCAACTGAAAAAATTAAATTGTTTAACCTTCCATTTACTTGCAGGTTAAGTCCAAAACACGTTTAAAATCTTGCATTTTTAGGTTAAATTTTGCTTGTGGCTTGGTCCAGGTAGGGTGAAGCAAGATGCAATGCCTCCTGCGATATTTTTAGCAGCTAGTAAATAATGATTCACTCAAAGATTTGCCTTGGAAATTTTTGTTTTATCATAAAAATAACCAGTTTTAGGTGTACACAAACAACAGGACCCAGGCTCGCTCAATTCAAATTCAATAATTTGTTCAAAAAGCATTTTCCCCAACTAATTTTTTTCAAAAGTATTTTGTCGCGTTAAAACTGCAGAGATGGAGGTAGATTGTTATTCAAAGTTGGTACAATAGATGGTTACGAGTCATGCTATTGCATTATGTTCACAAAAAGGTGAGATGAGGGACTGAGGTTGCAACTTTTAGGACAAAAAGCCTGAGTTTCTTCCGGATAATACATTTACCTTGGTTGGATATTAATATTGTACTGTTGAACGCAAAAGTGCTAAAATAAACTTAGCTGAAAAAAGCCTTTGTTGTCATCATTTTTATCGTTGGTGGCACTTCAATTTGCCCCCCCCCAACTTGGCTACACCTGTGCTGGGCGTTGATGTGGTAAGACAGACGCAAAGTGCCTGGTTCATACGAATGATCGATCGAGTGACTACAGCAAAAGTTCATGAACTATGAAAAATGTTGGTGCGGATGAATATGACTTCGACTATTTCATTCACACTTTTTAAACGATTAAGAACTGACACGATCCTACTCTGAATAGGCTACCAAAGACCTGTAGAATCAGCTCCAATTTTCAAGATATCGCTTTCACTCGAATGACATAAACATAAATAAAGATTAGTTCACCTCAAACCACCGTTAATTACTTTGCAAGCACATTGTTTGCGCTTCAACCGACCTTTTTCAAACTGCGCACCAATCGCCAGAGCCAGAGAAAAGCAGAAGAGTGGGGCCTGCAGCCAAGCGTGACCAAGCAGAGAATAAAATGAGCGCATTCGCGCAGTTTCGGATCATCTAGTTTTATGTCATTGGTCGGACCAACAACATGAAACTGTCGTGGCCGAGTCAATAATTAATATATTTCATCCTCGTGCAATTATGTCTGCGGTATCCGGTTATTGGCACATATCGCTCATTGCTATGGGTGGTATTGTATAATGAACGGATATTGCGAGACATAAGGAATTTAATTAACGTGTCTTTGTTTTCGCTTCTCTTTGTTTAGTCGCTGTATATATATCGCTGTTTCAATTTATTATTAATATGCTACTTGTTGATATTAAAGAACTACGTGTTGAGACTCATCGTATACGAACTCACTTCAAAACAATCGGAAAACTTTGGCATTTTAATGTCGGCTTAATAGCGTGTTGCTCATCGCTCCGAAGTTACGCTCATTTCTCCATTTTGGCGTTAGATAGCGTCAGTTCTTTGATCCGTCACGTAATTTTATCAACTACTGTAGAAGCGGTAACGTGTTCGTTTATAGAACGGGGGATCTAAGGTTCATATCTGACGCCGGTCAAATTGGACATAGTGTTGTTAACGGCTCGCCACCCCTGCGACATTTCTTTCAAAGGAGCTGTGTTGTCTGCAGGCGCAATGACGTGTAGATGGGCCCTGCAAACTCGTTCCCAGTCAAAAATTATCCATGGATTATCCTCGGCCCATGCTTGAAAACACAAAAATGTTTAAATTGTTTATAAAATGGCTTGTGAGCATGAAATAAACCTCAAAAATTATTTTTGCATGATTCCAGTGAGGTTTTCTTAGACTTGGTTTTAACTTAGTTTGGCCAAGCATAAGATAAACCATGCATATATCAAAGGATTATATTCGATTTATCTAGCATGGTAACAGTAGTATTGACCATGCATGGACACATCCAGCATATATGCTTGTTCCATACTTGGAATATCTAGTAAAAACATTGAATAGTTATAATAGCAGTAATGTTTTATTTCAGGCAATTTTAAGGACATAAAAATAACAGTTTCAAAAAACAATTTCCCTGGGAAGACACTCATCAATGTAAAACTTGGGCCACACATGTATATTTCAAGCATAAATGCTTGATTGGCACTTGGAAATCTTGGAAATACTTAGCTCGGCAATAATGTTTGGTCCATGCATGAAATTCCCTATGTATATGCTCCAGAGATCCGAGTTTGGACCATGCATGAACCTTTCAAGCATATATGCTTTCGACATTAATGGCTGGGACTAGCATAAACAGTTGAACGAATCCAATACATAGGCTCGCGATATCAAAGTTTGAACCATGCTTTCAAGCATGCTTGGACCATTATCATTGGACCACGCTTGAACACTTCAAGCATGTATGCTTGGTAGAGCATTGGTTGGGCCATACGTGAATTTTTTCACTATATATGCTTAGTACATCATTGTTTGGGCCATGTATGAATTTTTTCGCTATATATGCTTGGTACATCATTGCGTGGGCCATGTATGAATTTTTTCGCTATATATGCTTGGTACATCATTGTTTGGGCCATGTATGAATTTTTTCACTATATATGCTTGGTACACCATTGTGTGGGCCATGTGTGAATTTTTTCGCTATATATGCTTGGTACATCATTGTTTGGGCCATGTATGAATTTTTTCACTATATATGCTTGGTACACCATTGTGTGGGCCATGTGTGAATTTTTTCGCTATATATGCTTGGTACATCATTGTGTGGGCCATGTATGAATTTTTTCACTATATATGCTTGGTACATCATTGTTTAGGCCATGTATGAATTTTTTCACTATATATGCTTGGTACATCATTGTGTGGGCCTTGTATGAATTTTTTCACTATATACTGTATGCTTGGTACATCATTGTGTGGGCCATGTATGAATTTTTTCACTATATATGCTTGGTACATCATTGTTTGGGCCATGTTTAAGCACTTTAGGCATATATATAATTATGGTTACAGCGTCAATGGATGATCCATGCACGAATACATTCGGTTATACAGTATATTATGCTCGAAATGTCAGTGTTTGGCCATGACTGGACCAAGGTTAGCTAAGTTTGAAAAAAAAGTATGTCCCATTCCGAAAATATGCTTTTTTTGCCTAAAATATCTTGTCATCCTGCGGTTGTTAAGGTTTCTTCAATTTTTTTTTCTGCTGATGTCTGGCGTGGCTCCCTTGCCCTTTTTTCCACTGCATGGATCAAAAAAAATTTTAAATGTTAGTTTGTTCTAATGGGGCATAAACATTGAGACTTACACAACTATTTTTCTGGCTATGCAGAATCTTAATGTGCATCTATGGTGCTGTGTGAGCGTTTGCTGATATGATTTTGAACTTCTTTTTGAAGATGACAAAACGTAATGAGCGCGTGTTTACCCCCTCTAACTTATGGTGATCTCACAACTCACTTCTAGCTTTTTAACTTTTTTTGCTAGAAATATCCCAAAATCAGCTGTTTTATTGAAAAAGGCAAAAGTTTCGGTAAACAATGTGATATCGTCATCAGAACGAGTTTATTTTACTGTACAGTAAACAACCAATAATATTTTCTTGGCAATATTGTTCTTTAAGTGTCGATAAACAAAAAATTCATGGATATTATTCAAAATCGAAGATTTTGCTTGGAAAATTGCCGATTTTTTTTAGCGCTGGACTTTCGCACCCCTTGTACTCTACAGTGTTATTTCGGCAATCAATCTTCTCGACCTGATCCCGTTGCACATCTCTCGCTCTTACAAAATCGTTTTACCACCAATGCTGTCATCTGCTATCCGCAGATTTTTATTCGAAATTCGCTTAAGTTACCAAAATTTTGTAATAATCCGCTTTGCTACTTCTTACGTTTGAAGTTGGCGGGATTAAATGCTTCAGTTTGATTTGACGGGTGGGGCGGTTTTAAAAAGGCATTCGAATCAAGTTTTTCACTGTTTACCAAAATGTTGAGAAAAACGTACCATTTTCACCAAAATGTTGAGAAAATGTTTACCATTTTCACCAAATTTGAACTTTCTACGTCTTGCCATTTTTAAGATATTGCAATTCAAGTTAGCAATTTTCCTCTTACTCTAGTGCTTCCATTTCGTTAGTTTTGTAACAGACAATTAACATTTGAACTGCTTCCTTACATTTGCAGTGCTTGAAAAGCAGCAAATATACAAACTTTGCTGCTATAAACTTCTTTTGTTTCCAATTGACATCCCTGAGCAAATTTTTAAAAGAAAAAAAGACAAAAAAAAACTTCCAAGAGAAAAAAAGGAAAATTTAAACTGCGTTATCTCAGGAATGGAAAGCCAAAGAAAGCTCAAATTTGATGAACTTCATTTTCAGATACGCCAAAATTTTTGAGAGAAAACCGAGCAAAATTATTCACGACCTGAACGCCCTTTTAAGTTTTTGTTCCGTTGCTGGTAAAATCTCTAATCCGTTACTTCTAACAAGGATACAACAATTCCTGAAAAGTAACTTCTCAAAATTTGAGATTACTAGTCTCTGACATTCCTGAGATATGGCGAGCGGTTCAAAGATTCGTAGTTTTCTTCATTCTTTCTCAATAAATATTTGAACCAGTGCGAAACGCAAATGCGAGTTTTTCCTATTAGCTTTTGCGGTAGACAATTTTTTTAAATTTTTGTAAAGTTTTTCTTTAAACTTTTTATTTTTCTGAGTTTTTATACAGTTTTTCAAACTCAACTTCCGGTAAAAACATGCAAATAGTCAGAATTTTTAACGCAATCGCGAAAAATAGAAGGATTCGAAAAATGTGAAGAAGCGTATAGATTATGCCAGACAATGTTGTTTTGCGGTTATGCCAGTAATTGTGCCATGATTATTGGGCATTTCTCGATATGCTTTCAATCATTATATTGATCTGCTAAAATCTAGTTCGTACACTACGCTACTGTTTGTGTCTATATGTTTCAACTTTCAGCATTCTTGACTAAAAATTGATGTTTAGGTTAAAAAAATAGACTTCTTAAAGTTAGTAACTAAGTATTTTGCAGTGATGCGAAAAGAAACGCAAATAATGATATTCAATATATTATGTTATTGCAGCTATTTTTACATAATCACTTTGAGTGCCAAGAGCATGCTTGATTGATTATTGCTTTTTTGGGTCGATCGGTAACGCGTTCGTCTCTGTAGCGGGAAGTCTAAGATTCAAGTCTTGAGCCGGTCAAATCGGTCTCAGTATTGATAATGGCTTGCTACCGCTGCAGCATTTCTTCAAAAGAACCTGTGTTGCCGGGTTGCAATGACGCGAAGATTGGCCCCGCAAACTAATTACACGCTTTGATGTCATACAGCGAGTTAAATGAAAGATTTGATATGATTATTTTTGTTTGATCAAATGCTTTTATCGTCACTGCTCATTGCTTAAAAAGTACTGTTGTGAATAATAATGTCTTCCGTATATTGTTTGCAGTTATTTTTGTTTTTCACTAACGGAGAGTCTGAGATGTGCCTTTAATCAATTACTGTAAGTTTGCGTTAGAAAGGTGTAAACTTAATGCATTATAGGTTCATCACATCCTTATTTGCCAACAGCTGCGCAGCAACAAAAAGCGCGTGACTTAAAAAGAAAAAAAAGAAGAGATAAAAAAACAAACAAAAGAGAGAAAAGCAACTTTTTAGCAAAAGAAGTTTCAACAAATATTTTCCTACTTGTAAACAATCTCAGCACCACCAAGAAAAAACGTGTGACTTTAATAGCGTTTGACTTTAGGAACACAATAAAAACTGTTATTGAGAAAACAATATTGACCCACGGTTTTAGATTTGGTAGACAATGGAGATAATTATCAGTTATCAACCAATAAAGCACACAATTCTCACACTCTGTGATAGCCCGTAATGCAAGTTTTCCCACGTTGTATACTAACTGGCTAAGATACTCTGCTCTACTAGAAATGCAATTGCGAAACGTGATGACGAGAAACGTCTGAAGGTCTAGTGAACTACCAGCACAAAACAGAAAAGTAGCCATAACTTTAATGATAGTTTGGCTGATTGATACTTGAATAGAAAACATTTATCGGCACAACACTTAGTGAAACAATTATTGAAAACTCAAGGTACCATTACAATATATTATCAACAAAAAACTACGGGGTTCAAAAAGGTGTAAGCCGAAAAGTGCATTTCAGGTTACTGGAACCATAGCCATTGAGGCCGTGATTTCTACTGTATTAAAAGTGCACTTTTATATTTAAATATCTCAGCAATCCATTAGCTCCACCTCTCCAATTTTCAGCACAGCAACAGATTGCATTTCTCTGCGCTAAAATTTACTGCTTTTGATAAAAAAATCTCCAAATATTGTCAGCAGCTGGGAACGCCCAGTCCCTTTCAGCTGTGCTGTCCATAAACGATGGTTACACTTTTACACAATCTTTTGCCCCTCTTTTCACTCAAATATTGTTCTGTTTACGCCTGCTAGTATCATTCTAGTGCTAGTGAATCATTTTCCATGCTCTAATACCATCTAATTTGGATTTTTGAGGACCGGGCCTCATTACACGTTTTTATTTATAGCGGGCCACACAAATCTCAAATATTCTTTGAAAATTTTTATTTTAGATTTTGTTGGATACGTTTTACTCCAAATACTGCTCATATAAGTTTGTTATTGTCCTACAAATTAAATAATTCTTAAACCGGAGTTAAGCTTTAATAAAATTAAACTTTGTTTGATGTCCACCAAAAATCAAAGTTCGTTCAATTATTGTAGTGTAATGTAAGAACGTTTTATTACACAACAAAAATAATTCGATGTTAATAATAATTAAATTGTGATGTTTCGACCTTTGCGGGGCCAGAGTTTTAATGTTTAATCGTCAGAATTTTAATTAATTAGGCCAGATAGCACGTAAACGATTGAACAAAAATAATTTGTTTATTAAACAACACCATCAAATGCGCGATTTTGCAAAGGAAAGGGCTTGAACCAAAAGCTAACATTTTTCTTAAGCCGAAGTTTGTAGAGTATCTAGCGCCCGACGTGTTAAATAAACTGTTACACGTTTAAAATGCATATCATGACGACATCTGCAGCCATTGGGCATTTTTTTGTGATTTCATGAAAAAATGGCCATTTTAGCATTACTTGAAAGAAATTTTGGACCTGACTTTTTAGGGCCAGTTTGAAGAATCCAATGCTGAAGTCAATTTATTCCCGCATCTGTAGTGATATTTTGAATTGTTTTCAAACTATTAATAATATTACGATATTTTGTTAGTATCTACCGAGAAATTCAAAACAAAAGACAGAACTGCCATTTTGGCTTTGTAAAGCACACACACTCACGCAGGTGAGGTTCTCACCTTTTTCCGCCCAACCTCCAAAGCCGCGGCCAGGCCAGACGAACCACAGCGATAAGCACCATTCCAGTTATATATATGCTAAAATGTTGAATGCAGCAGCTCATTGATCGCAAGCTAGGCCACAACCAGCGGAACCGCAGGTCAGGAAGAAGAGTAAACCCAGCAGTGCCGCAACTGGAATGTAGTTCTTGGGGGGCAAAATCTCTTTCAAAGGGGGCAAAAACTTTGTGCATCAACAAGATCTCAAAAAAAAAAAAGGTATTCGCACCGCTGACGGTCTTTAGTCTCCAAGTTTTTGAGTCGTTCTCACAAAAAAAGGTCTTCGCATATGACGGCTAAATTTCACCGAGATTTGAGCAACTGCTCTGCTGCAATAGTTTGCGCTCAGTTGGAGCACTCAGATGTATGCGAGCATGCTAAACAGTTTAGGGGGGCCAAATTTTTAGGGGGGTGCCGCCCCCTTTTGCCCCCCCCCCTAGTTGTGGCCTTGAAACCCAGTCGAGAAATTATGGGGCATAAAACTTTTCGGAGCATTATTCCCCAAGTGTTTTTACTGATTTTAATTTTTAGCTAGCTCTAGCAAAACTTTATCGAGCTCAATCTGGTTCGCGGCAAACACGCAAATACTACTGCAAAATACAGTATAGTTAATAATGACTTTATTTTCAAAAGTTCTACTATTTTCATTTTTTATTTCAATATTTGTGGAAAACAATATTTTTGAAAAATCTGTATCTCGTATTCGTAAACAGTAAATCCTATACAAAGTTAAAACTTAATTGGTATATTTTTTGGGTCTATGCTTTTAAAGAAATATTTCGTTATAAAGAAAAAAATAAATATTTATTTATGTAAGTATGATAAATATCTTATTTCCCGTTATTACCAGCATAAAAATTTAACTTTGTATACAGGCTGAGTTATTTTTGTGTAACTTTGTCACTATTAATTACTCGTATTTAATGCCAAGCACAAAACCTAAAAAAAAAACGCTTGCAGAAAGCCATTTTATGCTTTGTCAAGAAAACAACAGTGGGTGAGGAAAAAAAATGAAAGTGAGCAAAGTGGTAGCAATTCATCACAATTACATGAATGTATTTCATCTGAATTACCATTGGAAACAACAGGCAATGTTGAAAATCGCGTTCTGGAGTCAGGTGATGACACAAACTCCACATTGTTTGACGATCCATCTTTTTCCGTTAATAGACTAAGCTCTTCAGCATCAGCTGCAAGCTCAAAGGAAACTGACAATAATCCTGAAAGTCACGGTCTGGAATCAGGTGACGATTCATACTCAGAAACAAATTCGATATCGTTTGATGCCCCATCTAATCTTCTTACCCTCGGCCCTTCAGCATTAGCTGCAAGCTCATCCTCAGCCAGCCAAAGTATGGGTGTAACATCTGATAAAAGTCACAGACAAGATTCGCCTACAGAAGAAATAAAAAAATGGGCATTAAATGAAACAAACGTTCCAAAAGCAGCTGTCACTAGGCTGTTACATGTTTTGAAGAAATTTCATCCAGAGTTACCAGTCTCTTTCGAAACTCTTCTTCCCACTCCCAATCTTCCATATGAAATCATGTATTCGGGTATGTACGTACATTTTTCAAACTGGAAAAAATCTTTGGAAAATATTCTGAATCAAAAATATTACAACAGGAACGGGGAAGTTCATTTTCAGCTCTTAATCAATATCGACGGTCTACCATTGTTCAACAAATCTCCAGACTACAAGCTCTATCCAGTATTATGCAATGTATACGAAGCCAATACTCGTCCGATTTGCATAGGGATGTATTCCAGTGAGAAATCATCAAATAGAGAGCTGCCTTCACCTGAAGTTTTTCTTGAACAGTTATTGAGAGATTTAAACTTTTTGAAATCAGAAACAATTCAAAGTGGGAACAGAACTTTTGTGATGAATGAAAAAGTAATTTTTCTTTGTGATGCTCCTATGCGATCGTATCTGAAGCAAATCAAATCACATGCAGGTTATAATAGCTGTGAACGCTGTTGTGTTGAAGGAGAGTTTGACTCTCGGTCCAATCATGTTTGCTTGCTTAGTACCAATAGTGCTTTAAGGACTCATTCTGATTTTGTCGCAAGAGCTGATCCAGATCATCATCGTGTTGGTTGCACATCAATTTTGGAACATCACGGGGTTGACATGGTGCATGGTTTTATTTTAGACTATATGCACATGTGCTGTCTCGGTATTACGAAACGTTTGCTGAATTGGTGGAAGGGTGGGGTTCCAAGGTTAGTGATATCATAATTATAAAGCATGTATTATCTATATCATTACTCACAGTAGATTATCACTAGTAAAACATTAAAAATTTACCGCCGAGGATCCCATTTTACGGGTAAAACAGATTAGTGCTTGGGCTTTATAGGTTGAATTTTTTATTGTTTTAATACTATGGCAATCTACTATGATATTTACTCTAATTCTTTCTTCTCGAGCACTTTTTGAAAACCTTATCAACCATTACTATTGCGGCAAGTTTTTGTTGCACTAAAATTCTGAAAAAGTTGTATTTATTTATTTTTAACGAAATTTGCAGTAAAAAGTTGGATTTAGGCCTATGCATAACGAGACAACATCGTTGGAGCCTTGAGAGGTCCGGAGATAGATCCAGACATTTCTGCAATGGCTCCGCAGCCATGGTTCTGACTTTATGGTACTAGCATAGTCCTAAAGTTGTAGCTTATGAGAACTTTTAAATGCAAACCCACTTTTGCATTATAGATAAGATTGTGACGCAGCCAATCCTTCACGAAGTTCATTATTATGATAAAACTAATAAAGGAAAAGGTGGTTTAAGCACTTAGTGCTTTTGCACCATATTATACCGTTTAATTTAAAGAAAATACTGGAATAAAACTGAAATAGAACTGTAGTTTCAAAGCATAGTTTTCAAATCACACTTTTATATTTTTTGCAAAAATTGATAATAGTATTACAAAAAAGTGGAAGCGAACCCATAATATCCATAGGTTTTAACAGCACTATTTTGCAGGCAATTCGAGGGGCGGATTGGACCACCTGCCGTGAAGATATTAAATGAACAACTTCATTTATGCAAATCTTCTATTCCAGCGGAATTTCTACGAAAACTAAGGCCTCTTAGTGAACTGGCATATTGGAAAGCCAGTGAACTAAGATTGTTTTTGCTATATATTGGAGCAGTTGTTTTACAAAATACATCAATTATGTCAAGGTCCCAATACGAGCATTTTTTACTGTTTTGCGCGGCAATGAGAATATTACTGGCTTCAAAATATGATGATACACTTTGTTCTTCATTGTTGAAAAAGTTTTCTGAAAGGTGTGTGCGTTTGTATGGCAAGGGTTTTGTCACCTATAACGTGCACAGTGTTATGCATTTGTATGAAGATTACAGAAACTTTGGAACCTTAGACCAAATTAACTGTTTCAATTTCGAAAGTTACTTGGGATTGTTGAAAGGCAGCGTCAGATCAGGTTATCAACCGTTCCAACAAGTGTGTTATCGTGCATACTACGAAAACGAAAAGCTTAGGACTTCGACTGCAATAAGAAACTTGTCTCACAAAGTTAACGTCAGTAAAAAATACGACGATCCTTATTATTTGCCCGGTTACAAAGGGGCCACGCATTTCAAAAAAGCTTCTTTAAAAAATGATTGCATCATTCACACGAGTTCTTTTGCGGATTCGATTATCAAGTTTGGCTCTGAAATCGGAAAAGTTCACGACGTATTTTCGTTCAGAAATGCAAACTACTTGGTAGTTCAAAAATTTGATTGTGTAGAGGACTTTTTTCGAAACCCAATTTCTTCATCGTCTGTTGGCATTTTTAAAGTAACCAAACTTTTAGACAACAAAGAAGTTATCATTTTAGATGAAAGTGTTTGCAAATGCATGCTTTTACCACACAAAAATTTTCATGTTGCTATTGAAATTATTCATGCCGTCAGCTAGGATTGAACAATGTTATGCTGCATTCACTTTGGCTACTTTGACCAGCTACAACTCCACTGCAAATTATGCATTTTTTGAGTTTTCTAATTAGCGCATTCGTTGTAAGTCTCTGCGTATTCGTAGTGGAGTGGCCGACGTGAAAAAATTTCAATTCGCAGCGCAGTCTCTGTGGAGTTGTACTGGATTTTCCGTGAGTTCGCCGTAAATTCGCCATCAAACTTAAGTAGACTGCACTGTGAACCCACGGAGACTACAGTGAGGCTGTGGCGAATGCACGTAGACTGCGCTGCGAATCATACCAAATGTAACGGAAATGACGTACTTGATGGTTTTGTAATAAATTTCATTTTGCAAAACATTGAGGGGGTGGAAAGGTATGGGTAAAATAAATGATTTCGTGAATGTCAGCTTTAAGGCAAAGTCCAAATCCAAAAAAAATTTATATGATTTTCTTAAATGCAATAATAAAGTTGAGATAACTGACTACATATCTCTTGGGAACTTGCAAAATGGGTTTCAGTCATTCAAATAAATCAAAACACTTCTATCTTCAAATGCTGCTTAATTAAAAACATTAGTATAAAGAGTTATTTCTTTCAGTATTTTATATCGCTTGATCCAAAGTTTAATTAACAGTTGAGAGTAATTATGATGCTTTTTTGTACAGCCAATTTTTGCATCAACATTGATGATTTTTGTAAACAATTATCAAAATTGCATTACACTGCAAACTGTGGCAAATATACTTGATTATTCTCATTCTTATTACAGCACATGCTTAAGTGTAGATCTTGTATATTCTCAAACTATTCTTGAATATCATTTATTTCTAGTTTAAACTGAGGATAGAATGTTTGTTTTTGCTTATTGTCTTGCCATTTTTGATAGCACGGTGGCGTGAGTGGTGAGCATGGCAGGCTCTATATCTCTAGTGCAAGTATACCCAGACAGCAAGCTTACGTTGATTTTACGTTTGGTTTTGGTTAGATTGGTAGATTTAACGTTGGGTTTTCGTACTAACGTGAATATAACGTTGTTTTTTGATATATTTTGAAGACTTAGTTATTTTTTTAAAGATGTTTAAAAACCTTTTTAATCTCGTTTTAAAGTGACTATAAAATGTGTCCACATGAAAAATAACTGTTCGTTCCTAAACTTGCAAAAAATGATTTGTTTGCATATTAACGTAATAATAACGTTTATTTTGGGTTTGTTTCTGAAACTTATCTCAGCCAAATTATATGAAGAGTTAGTTTTGGCAGAAATGTTTTAAAGCTCAAAATAAGGTTACAAATTTTTAGCAAAGTTTCTTTTAGAAATTAAGGTTCATTTTGTGTTTAATCTTCCGAAACCCAACCGATAGAATGGTTTGATTTTTGACTTTTGTTAACGTTTTATTTTGGTATAGAAGCAAACCATGATAATTTGCCAGCTACCGTTACTTTTTTGGTTTATATCTACT